>LR738714.1:125163301-125182079 GCA_902687465.1 Secale cereale
AGCATTTTTATTATTTATTTTCATTATAAGCCCTTTATGTGATGTCGCTTAGACGTCCGACTGTGGCATTCTTGTTATTTATTTTCATTATAAGCCCTTTATGTGATGTCGCTCAGACGTCCGACTGTGGCATTCTTGTTATTTATTTTCATTATAAGCCCTTTATGTGATGTCGCTCAGACGTCCGACTGTGGCATTCTTGTTATTTATATTCATTATAAGCCCTTTATGTGATGTCGCTCAGACGTCCGACTGAGGCATTCTTGTCGTTCATTTTCTTTATAAGCCCTTTATGCGGTGTCGCTCAGACACCCGACTGTGGTATGTTTCTATTTATTTCCCTCACGAGGCGTCACTCAGACACTCGTTTGGTTTTTTTATTCATTTTCGGGAGGATTACCGCCCGACTTCTATCTTTGCTTGCAGCACAATTTTTTTATTATCCGGTTGCATCTTGCTAGAATACTAATATGCATCATGTTTGCATTTATTATATCTTATGTCCGAACTGTCTTGCGAGTATATTCAAAGTACTCACCTGGCCTGTTGATTTGGCCAGATGTTGACGAAGGCGATCTCATGGATGAAGAGTTCGATAGCGAGTCCGACGTCTAATGGAGTCCCAGTCAGTCTCTTGCAATCCTGGAGTTGATCATTGTTATATAATCGCTTCCGCCAACCACCAAATAAATTCATCGGGTCTCACTCCGACACTCGATGAACTGTATGATAATGGAGTCACGCCACCCACTACACTGTGACATATCCACCACCTTTTTATTACGAGTTAGTAGTATGCCACCCTGCCATTGTGTCATATCCGCCTTTATGTACTATATTGGCGTACTTGTAATAAATTGTTGAGCAACCTCAGCTCAACCTTGTATCATGTTCAGTACTCTGGAATTCTGGATCAAGGAATTGTCTATCAGCAAGAAGTATTCTTCCTTGCTGGTTCGATAAAAAGGTCGGTCTCTCGGTAATTATTTTGCTGAAAAACCGGTCCTGACAACCTTGGTACCAGAGCCAGGCTGACTGTAGGAAGCCACTAGGTGCGATCGCTAATCGGTTATTAGCGTAATAAATGCTATTCAGCATTTTTGCATTTGTAGCAATTTTCTGTTAGTCATCATAAATTTATGAATTGACTATTCGGAATTTTTGCCTACTTTTGTAGATGGCCAGCGGCAACTGCGATTCACAAGTGTTCGTCAACATTCCTGAGGGGTTTATCAAGCTCCTCTTCGCCATCACCAAGGTCGCAATCGGGCCATCAACTCGTCCAGAGTTTATGCTCTACCGTCACAAGCTCAACGACAGCGTGTCGATGCACCAGGCCGTGGTGCACTTCAAGGGGGGGCGTTTTGAAGCGCGCCGCCTCCGATTTGTGGGCAGGGCCATGCCTACAGAGAGGCATGCCATGCAAATGGCTGCCCGTGAGGCGATAGCTCGTCTCCGTGATATTCTTCCTTTAATGAAGACTCGTCGCTACCGTTACCTCCCATGCCACGTGCCCTACACGTGCCACTATGTGTTTGCTTGCGCAAATGGGGAACATGATGAAGCCATCGAATCAATGCTTGAGTACCTCAAGGCTCTTGAGGCAGCCGTTGATAATCTTGTGGACGACTTGGTGGCTGCTCGCATGGACTTGGTCTAGTGTGGCTCCGCCAATAGGAGGGAGCTACTCCATACTTCGTCATCACTGACTTTTGTCTCGTCCTCGGCATCTTATGCACCTTCCATCTTAGCCACCGCTCGCCGTCTGCCTACCACTGAGGAGTTTGACCAGGTCATTGCTCCTACCCCAGTCAGAGCTGCACCACCTGTCGCACCCGCATCAACACCTCGTACCAGTACTCCACGTCTGGAGCCTATTAGTGAGGAGGAAGTTGAGTCTCCATCACCACTGGGCCTTACCCTCGGCAGGCCGAGGGAAGTCTTCAACATCTCCGACTAGTGCGCCTGTCCGCGACGCGTTATGATCACTTGTATGATTTGTATGATATGTAAAATAGGTTGATGGGAGTAGTCTGTTTGCGCATCATGTAGGAACTTGGAGGGGTGCACTAGCATAAATAAGATGTCAGGAATGTGTACGCACATCCTGAGTGACGTATGTATAATTATGACTCGCGTGTAAGATATGTACTAAGCGGTCCTTCTCCGTGCGCAACCAAGTTTTTATTTTAAAAATCTTTGGAGCTCGTGTGTTTGCTGCTTTTGCAAATCTTGGTTTATTCTTGCCGCTCAGTTCTTCTCATGATTTCTGCAATAATACCCCAGAGTGAGAAATGACTCGTCCCTGGACACGTTCCATGCCAAGTCCGCTAGAGGAAAATTATGGCACACAGACAGGTAACAATTTCACACAGGGGCAGTCAAGTCAGCAGGGCAGCGAAACAGTATTTTCTCAAGTTTGCCGTCTTTACGAGCAAAGTCAGCAGCAGCATCAAGAAATGATGAACCATGTCATTAACATGGGAAATCACCGTGAGCCATACCAACAACACTCAAAATTGTCCGAATTGCAGAAGACACGTCCGCCAACATTTTCTCACACAAACAGACCTCTTGAGGCCGATGATTGGCTTCGAGATATTGAAAGAAAATTAATTGTGGCACAATGCTCAGACGTCCGACTGTGGCATTCTTGTTATTTATTTTCATTTTAAGTCCTTTATGTGATGTCGCTCAGATGTCCGACTGTGGCATTCTTGTTATTTATTTTCTTTATAAGCCCTTTATGTGATGTCGCTCAGACGTCCGACTGTGGCATTCTTATTATTCATTTTCATTATAAGCCCTTTAAGTGATGTCGCTCAGACGTCCGACTGTGGCATTCTTGTTATTTATTTTCATTATAAGCCCTTTATGTGATGTCGCTCAGACGTCCGACTGAGGCATTCTTGTCGTTTATTTTCTTTATAAGCCCTTTATGCGGTGTCGCTCAGACGCCCGACTGTGGTATGTTTCTATTTATTTCCCTCACGAGGCGTCACTCAGACACTCGTTTGGTTTTTCTTTATTCATGTTATGGATTTCGGGAGGATTACCGCTCGACTTCTCTCTTTGCCTGCAGCACAATTTTTTTATTATCCGGTTGCATCTTGCTAGAATACTCATATGCATCATGTTTGCATTTATTATATCTTATGTCCGAACTGTCTTGCGAGTATATTCAAAGTACTCACCTGGCCTGTTGATTTGGCCAGATGTTGACGAAGGCGATCTCATGGATGAAGAGTTCGATAGCGAGTCCAACGTCTAGTGGAGTCCCAGTCAGTCTCTTGCAATCCTGGAGTTGATCACTGTTATATAATCGCTTCCGCCAACCACCAAATAAATTCATCGGGTCTCACTCTGACACTCGATGAACTGTATGATAATGGAGTCACGCCACCCACTACACTGTGACATATCCACCACCTTTTTATTACGAGTTAGTAGTATGCCACCCTGCCATTGTGTCATATCCGCCTTTATGTACTATATTGGCGTACTGGTAGTAAATTGTTGAGCAACCTCAGCTCAACCTTGTATCATATTCAGTACTCTGGAATTCTGGATCAAGGAATTGTCTATCAACAAGAAGTATTCTTCCTTGCTGGTTCGATAAAAAGGTCGGTCTCTCGGTAATTATTTTACTGAAAAACCGGTCCTGACAGCCGATCAGGCATAGTGGGTGGTTATCTTCTTTTCATTTAGGATTTGTCCATAGTCGGACCATGAGTGTACTTGGATGAATGTATGACTTATTTATGCATTGTGTGAAGTGGCGATTGTAAGCCAACTATGTATTTTTTTCCTTTATTCTTGTGCATGAGAATGTGTGAAGATGACCATCTTGCGATCATACGAAAATGCGATTATGCCTCTAAGTCGTGCCCCGACACGTAGGAGATATAGTCGCATCTTGGACGTTACAGAGAAACTGACTACCTTTTCCTTTCATGCATGCATTGTATGTTCAAGGGGCTATAGGCTTGGTATAGTAGTAATTAATTGATGGGTCCTTGCACGAATCATGATGCATGCATAGATGAATTTGTTGCGGCTAGATGCCGCAACCGGTATCAAGCTCTTTGTGAATATAAAACCTATTGCTCCTGAGGTTACCTAATTTTATTTTTGTTGTTAAGACACTTCAAGAAAAATGACAGCCCCTTAACGGAGGGGGTGGGTATCCGGTTTATATAATTAAGCATTGTCTTTCATTTTCCAGCCAACCGATTTGTGTTATTAAAGATTTGTAGAATTTTGAACATACACATTTCATTAAAAAAGGCACATAGATCCAACACGTCCATTCTGATTCTGTTTTTGTGACATACAAGAAAAAAAGGGAAATTCTTGTGTCTTCTAGGATCCATTCTTGCAAAAGATAGTGTATTTATCCCTCTATTTTGTGCATGTATTTTGATTAACTATCTATACGTGCATGTAATCTCGGATGAACAGAAAATTGAGGAAAATGTAATAAATTAAAAAAACTGCAGTTGTTTTTGGCAAACATTATGGAATGTTTGGGTTATTGGGTAGTTTGATCCTAGAATCATAATCGTGGAAGTCGTGAAAAGAAAGTTAGTGCTCCAAAAAATGCTACCCCTCCATTCCATAATATAAGAACGTTTTTAACACTACAGGAATGTGATTTCATGTTGAAACTCTGCATTTTGTATGTTTGAAACCATTTTTTTAGTTTTACTGTTTATACCAGGAGCATTTGAATTCGAGCTTACTTTCATTTTCTAACAAGGTAAACCTTCTACTGGCCTATTACTATTTGTTTAATCCACAAATCATATAAACTAGATCCAGTTATATACTCGTTCAAAGTAGACCGGAAGTGGCCTATCATCTGCCTAGTTAGCTTAGTGCACGGTGTGATCAAGCTATTTGACAAGGTACTGGCCACAAGACTCGCCGGGGATCTACCATACCTGGTGGGGAAGCACCAGAGCGCCTTCGTAAAGGGGAGATACTTGCATGATAATTTCATGCTTGTGCAAGGAACGGCACGGCGCCTACATGCTCTGAAAGACCCCACGGTGCTTCTCAAGCTCGACATATCCAAAGCCTTCGACTCCGTCCAATGGCCGTTCCTAATAGAGGTACTGCACATCATGGGGTTTGGCACACGGTGGATTGGTTGGATCTGTGGACTACTTGCAACGCCCTCAACAAAGGATCATGCTTGACGGGGTGCCCGGTAAACCAATCTACAACCAATGTGGCCTAAGGCAAGGAAACCCGCTCTCGTCAATGTTGTTCATATTAATCATGGAACCACTACAACGGTTGTTCCATAGAGCATCCGAGCTCGGCCTCCTCGCACCATTGGCGGCGACAGGACTCAAGAATCATCTTTCAATATTTGCGGACGACGTGATCATCTTCCTGAAACCGCACCCGACGGATCTCACCACGTGCACATCGATACTGTACATGTTTGCCACAGCCTCTAGACTTCATGCCAACCTTGCAAAGAGCGCCGCCTTACCAATCAGATGCACACAAGAGCAAATGGCAGAGGTGACAAGTGTACTAGGCTGTTCCCTGTGCGGCTTCCCAATGAAGTAACTCGGATTACCACTCACCATCAGGAAGCAATCGGCCGCCCAGCTCCAAGGCCTAGTGGACCACATTGCTGCTTGTGTGTCGTGACCCTACCAAAGAGATGCAGGCTGATCCGCATCCAGTCTGTCCTCTCGGCGATGCCAGTGCACGCGATGTTGGCCTTGGAACTCCCGACGAAGACAGTCTTGGCAATCAACAAGATCTTACGCGGCTTTCTCTAGCGTGGCAAGGCGGAGGCGAACGGAGGCAGATGCGTGGTGGCTTGGCCCATAATGTGCGCACCCTAATGGACGGGAGTCCTCGGGATCCCGGACATCGCTTGGATGAATGTAGCAATGCAAGCCACCCGCTGGTCGTGGTTGGCACGAGTTGACGGCACGAGGCCCTGGAGGGAGTTCACGATATCAGTACCAAAGGCCTCCCTTCAGCTATGCAATGCGGCCATGAGAACGGTGCTAGGAGATGGCACACGTGCCCTCTTCTGGGAAGATCGATGGATGGATGGATACCAGATGGAGGAGCTTGCACCTACAGTTTGTGCAAAGGTACCAAGCCGAATCCACAAACAACTCTTGGTCAAGGACGCAGTGCAGAAGGGACGTGGGCAACCAGCGGTGGACCGGACCTCAACACGCCAACACAAATGGAGTTCATAAGCCTGTGGACACGGGTCCACGGCATACAGCTCCAAGAAGGGATGCCGGACATCATCAAGTGGGCTTGGGAGCACGACGGTCAATACTCCGCCCGATCGGCGTACGTCGCCAAGTTCATGGGAAGAGAGATAGCCCCAACCGCGGAGGCAACGTGGAAGTGTCGAGCCCTCCTACAATGCCGCTTTTTCACATGGCTAGCTGTATGCAACAGGTGCTGGACTTCGGATCGCTTAGCAAGAAGGGGACTGCCGCACCAACAAACATGCCCGCTATGCAGCCAAGATGCCGAGACAATGAACCATATCTGAAGGAAATATGCCCTAGAGGCAATAATAAAGTTGTTATTTATATTTCCTTATATCATGATAAATGTTTATTATTCATGCTAGAATTGTATTAACCGGAAACTTAGTACATGTGTGAATACATAGACAAAACAGAGTGTCCCTAGTATGCCTCTACTAGACTAGCTCATTGATCAAAGATGGTTATGTTTCCTAACCATAGACATGATTTGTCATTTGATCAACGAGATCACATCATTAGGAGAATGATGTGATGGACTAGACCCATCCGTTAGCATAGCACTATGATCGTTTAGTTTTACTGCTATTGCTTTCTTCATAACTTATACATGTTCCTATGACTATGAGATTATGCAACTCCCGAATACCGTAGGAACACCTTGTGTGCTATCAAACGTCACAACGTAACTGGGTGATCATAAAGATGCTCTACAGGTGTCTTCAAAAGTATTCGTGATGTTGGCATAGATCAAGATTAGGATTTGTCACTCCGAGTGTCGGAGAGGTATCTCTGGGCCCTCTCGGTAACACACATCATAATAAGCCTTGCAAGCAAAAGACTAATGAGTTAGTCACGAGATGATGTGTTACGGAACGAGTAAAGAGACTTGCCGGTAACGAGATTGAACTAGGTATAGAGATACCGATGATCGAATCTCGGGCAAGTAACATACCGATGACAAAAGGAACAACGTATGTTGTTATGCGGTTTGACCGATAAAGATCTTCGTAGAATATGTAGGAGCCACTATGAGCATCCAGGTTCCGCTATTGGTTATTGACTGGAGATGAGTCTCGGTCATGTCTACATAGTTCTCGAACCCGTAGGGTCCGCACGCTTAACGTTTGATGACGATCGGTATTATGAGTTTATGAGTTTTGATGTACCGAAGGAGTTCGGAGTCCCGGATGAGACCGGGGACATGACGAGGAGTCTCGAAATGGCCGAGACGTAAAGATCGATATATTGGACGACTATATTCGGACATCGGAAAGGTTCCGAGTGATTCGGGTATTTTTCGGAGTATATGAGCCTTATTGGGCCATACGGGAATAGAGGAGAAAGGCCAGAAGGAAGGAGGCGCGCGCCCCCCTTCTAGTCCGAATTGGACAAGGGGTGCAGCCCCCTTTTCCTTCTCCCTCTCCACCTCTTTCCTTCTCTCCTACTCCGGAAAGGAAAGGGGAATCCTACTAGGACTTGGGAGTCCTAGTAGGACTCCCCACACTTGGCGCGCCCCCTCTAGGGCCGGCCTCTCCCTTGCTCCTTTATATACGGGGGCAGGGGGCACCCTAGGACACACAAGTTGAATTGTTTTAGCTGTGTGCGGTGCCCCCCTCCACAGAAACACACCTCGGTCATACCGTTGCAGTGCTTAGGCGAAGCCCTGCGCCGGTAGATACATCATATCCGTCACCACGCCGTCGTGCTGACGAAACTCTCCCGTGAAGCTCAACTGGATCAAGAGCTCGTGGGACGTCATCAAGCTGAACGTGTGCTGAACGCGGAGGTGCCGTACGTTCGGTGCTTGATCGGTTGGATCGCGAAGAAGTTCGACTACATCAACCGCGTCACTTGACGCTTCCGCTCCCGGTCTACGAGGGTACGTAGACACACTCTTCCCCTCGTTGCTATACATCTGGTAGATAGATCTTGCGTGATCGTAGGTAAATTTTAAAATACTACGTTCCCCAACAGTGGCATCATGAGCCAGGTCTATGCGTAGATGATATGCACGAGTAGAACACAATGAGTTGTGGGCGATACTAGTCATACTGCTTACCAGCATGTCATATTTTGCTTCGGCGGTATTGTGAGATGAAGCGGCCCGGACTGACATTACGCGTACGCTTACGCGAGACTGGTTTCACCGTTAGGAGCACTCGTTGCTTAAAGGTGACTGGCGGGTGTCTGTCTCTCTCACTTTAGCTGAAACAAGTGTGGCTACGCCCGGTCCTTGTGAAGGTTAAAACAGCACATACTTGACGAAACATCGTTGTGGTTTTGTATGCGTAGGTAAGAACGGTTCTTGCTAAGCCCGTAGCAGCCACGTAAAACTTGCAACAACAAAGTAGAGGACGTCTAACTTGTTTTTGCAGGGCATGTTGTGATGTGATATGGTCAAGACATGATGAGTTATACGTTTTTGTATGAGATGATCATGTTTTGTAATGTTATTGGCAACTGGCAGGAGCCATATGGTTGTCACTTTATTGTATGAAATGCAATCGCCAAGGTGTCGCGCCGGTGACGAAGGTGATCATGACGGTGCTTTGGAGATGGAGATCAAAAGCACAAGATGATGATGGCCATATCATGTCACATATTTTGATTGCATGTGATGTTTATCTTATTATGCTTCTTATTTTGCTTAGAACAACGGTAGCATTATAAGATGATCCCTTACAAAATTTCAAGGTACAAGTGTTCTCCCTGAGTATACACCGTTGCGAAAGTTCTTCGTGCCGAGACACCACGTGATGATCGGGTGTGATAGGCTCTACGTTCAAATACAACGGGTGTAAGACAGTTTTGCACACGCAGAATACTCGGGTTAAACTTGACGAGCCTAGCATATGCAGATATGGCCTCGGAACACTGGAGACCGAAAGGTCGAGCGTGAATCATATAGTAGATATGATCAACATAAGATGTTCACCATTGAAACTACTCCATCTCACGTGATGATCGGACATGGTTTAGTTGATTTGGATCACGTGATCATTTAGATGACTAGAGGGATTTCTATCTAAGTGGGAGTTCTTTAAGTAATATGATTAAATTGAACTTTAATTTATCGTGAACTTAGTCCTGGTAGTATTAGCATATCTATGTTGTAGATCAATAGCTCGCGATGTTGCTCCCCGTTTATTTTTTATATGTTCCTAGAGAAAACTAAGTTGAAAGATGTTAGTAGCAATGATGCGGAATTGTTCCGTGATCTGAGGATTATCCTCATTGCTGCACAGAACGATTATGTCCTTGATGCACCGCTAGGTGATAGACCTATTGCAGGAGCAGATGCAAATGTTATGAACGTTTTCACAAAAGCTCGATATGATGACTACTTGATAGTTTAGTGCACCATGCTTTACGGCTTATAACCGGGACTTCAAAAACGTTTTGAAACGCCACGGAGCATATGAGATGTTCCAAGAGTTGAAATTTGTATTTCATACTCATGCCCGTTTCGAGAGGTATAAGACCTCTGACAGTACTTTGCCTACAAGATGGAGGAGAATAGCTCAACCAGTGAGCATGTGCTCAGATTATCTGGGTACTACAATTGCTTGAATCAAATGGGAGTTAATCTTCCAGATAAGATAGTAATTGACAAAGTTCTCTAGACACTATCACCAAGTTAGTAGAACTTCGTGATGAACTATAATATGCAAGGGGTGACGAAAGTAATTCCCGAGCTCTTCGCGATGCTGAAATCGGCGAAGGTAGAAATCAAGAAAGAGCATCAAATGTTGATGGTTAACGAGACCACTTGTTTCAAGTAAAGGGCAAAGGGATAGAAGGGGAACTTCAAGAAGAATGACAAGCAAGTTGTCACTCCCGTGAAGAAACCCAAAGCTAAACTCAAGCCTGAAACTAAGTGCTTCTACTGCAAAGGAAATGGTCACTGGAAGTGGAACTGCCCTAGATACTTGGCGGATAAGAAGGATGGCAAAATGAACAAAGGTATATTTTGATATACATATTATTGATGTGTATTTTACTAGTGTTCATAGCAACCTCTAAGTATTTGATACTGGTTCAGTTGCTAAAGAGTAGTAACTCGAAATGGGAGTTGCATAATGAACATAAACTAGTTAAAGGATGAAGTGACGATGTGTATTGGAAGTAGTTCCAAGACTGATATGATCATCATCGCACACTCCCTATACTTTCGGGATTAGTGTTGAAACTAAATAAGTGTTATTTGGTGTTTGTGTTGAGCATGAATATGATTTGATCATGTATATTGCAATACGGTTATTCATGTAAGTTAGAGAATAATTGTTGTTCTGTTTACATGAATAAAACCTTCTATGGTCATACACCCAATGAAAATGGTTTGTTGAAGCTCGATCGTGTGATACACATATTCATAATATTGAAGCCAAAAGATGCAAGGTTAGTAATGATAGTGCAACTTATTTGTGGCACTGCCGTTTAGGTCATATTGGTGTAAACCGCATAAAGAAACTCCATAATGATGGACTTTTGGAATCAGTTGATTATGAATCACTTGGTGCTTGCGAACCATGCCACATGGGCAAGATGACTAAAACTCCGTTCTCCGGAACAATGGAGCGAGCAACAGATTTGTTGGAAATCATACATACTGATGTATGCGGACCAATGTGTGTTGAAGCTCGCGGCAGGTATCGTTATTTTCTGACCTTCACTGATGATTTGAGCAGATATGGGTATATCTACTTAATGAAGCACAAGTCTGAAACATTTGAAAAGTTCAAAGAATTTCAGAGTGAAGTGGAGAATCATCGTAACAAGAAAATAAGAGTTTCTACGATATGATCGTAGAGGTAAAATATTTGAGTTAGCGAGTTTGGCCTTCAGTAAAAACAATGTGAAATAGTTTCACTACTCACGCCACCTGGAACACCACAGTGTAATGGTGTGTCCGAACGTCATAACCGTACTTTATTAGATATGGTGCGATCGATGATGTCTCTTACCGATCTATCACTATTGCTTTTGGGGTTATGCATTAGAGACAGCTACATTCACGTTAAATAGGGCACCATCTAAATCCGCGGAGATGACACCGTAAGAACTGTGGTTTGACGAGAAACCTAAGCTGTCATTTCTTTAAGTTTGGGACTGCGATGCTTATGTGAAAAAGTTTCAACATGATAAGCTCGAACCCAAATCGGAGAAGTAAATCTTCATAGATACCCAAAAGAAACTATTGGGTACACCTTCTATCACAGATCCGAAGGCAAGGTCTTTGTTGCTAAGAGTGGATCCTTTCTAGAGAAGGAGTTTCTCTCGAAAGAAGTGAGTGGGAGGAAAGTAGAACTTGATGAGGTAATTGTACCTTCTCCTGAATTGGAAAGTAGTACATCACAGAAAATTGTTCGAGTGATTCCTACACCATTAGTGAGGAAGCTAATGATGATGATCATGAATCTTCGGATCAAGTTTCTGCTGAACGTTGTAGATGAACCAGAGTACGTTCCGCACCAGAGTGGTACGGCAACCCAGTTCTGGAAGTCATGTTACTAGACCATGATGAACCTACGAACTATGAGGAAGCGATGATGAGCCCAGATTCCGCAAAATGGCTTGAGGCCATGAAATCTGAGATGAGATCCATGTATGAGAATAAAGTGTGGACTTTGGTTGACTTGCCCGATGATCGGCAAGCCATCGAAAATAAATGGATCTTCAAGAGGAAGACCGACGCAGACGGTAATGTTACTGTTTACAAAGCTCGACTTGTTGCGAAAGGGTTTCGACAAGTTCAAGGAGTTGACTATGATGAGACTTTCTCACCTGTAGTGATGCTTAAGTATGTCCGAATCATGTTAGCAATTGCCGCATTTTATGATTATGAAATCTGGCAAATGGATGTCAAAACTGCATTCCTGAATGGATATCTCAAAGAAGAGTTGTATATGATGCAACCAGAAGGTTTTGTCGATCCAAAAGGTGCTAACAAAGTATGCAAGCTCCAGTGATCCATCTATGGACTGGTGCAAGCATATCGGAGTTGGAATATACGCTTTGATGAGGTGATCAAAGCATATGGTTTTATACAGACTTTTGGAGAAGCCTGTATACAAGAAGTGAGTGGGAGCACTACAACCTTTCTGATAAGTCTATGTGAATGACATATTGTCGATCGGAAATGATGTAGAATTTTCTGGAAAGCATAAAGGAGTGTTTGAAAGGAGTTTTTCAAAGAAAGACCTTGGTGAAGCTGCTTACATATTGGGCATCAAGATCTATAGAGATAGATCAAGACGCTTGATAAGACTTTCGATGAGTACATACCTTGATATGATTTTGAAGTAGTTCAAAATGGATCAGTCAAAGAAGGAGTTCTTGCCTGACTTGTAAGGTGTGAAGTTGAGTAAGACTCAAAGCCAGACCACGGCAGAAAAATATAGAGAGAATGAAAAGTCATTCCCTATGCCTCAGCCATAGGTTCTATAAAGTATGCCATGCTGTGTACCAAACATGTTGTGTACCTTGCCATGAGTTTGTCAAGGGGGTACAATAGTGATCCAGGAGTAGATCACTGTACAGCGGTCAAAATTATCCTTAGTAACTGGATGACTAAGGAAATGTTTCTCGATTATGGAGGTGATAAAGAGTTCGCCGTAAAGGGTTACGCCGATGCAAGCTTTGACACTAAATCCAGATGACTCTAAGTATCGATCTGGATGCGTATTGAAAGTGGGAGCAATTAGCTAGAGTAGCTCCATGCAGAGCATTGTAGACATAGAAATTTGCGAAATACATACGGATCTGAATGTGACAGACCCGTTGACTAAACTTCTCTCACAAGCAAAACATGATCACACCTTATTACTCTTGGGTATTAATCACATAGCGATGTGACTAGATTATTGACTCTAGTAAACCCTTTGGGTGTTGGTCACATGGCGATGTGAACTATGGGTGTTATTCACATAACGATGTGAACTATCGGTATTAAATCACAAGGCGATGTGAGCTAGATTATTGACTCTAGTGCAAGTGGGAGACTGAAGGAAATATGCCCTAGAGGCAATAATAAAGTTGTTATTTATATTTCCTTATATCATGATAAATGTTTATTATTCATGCTAGAATTGTATTAACCGGAAACTTAGTACATGTGTGAATACATAGACAAAACAGAGTGTCCCTAGTATGCCTCTACTAGACTAGCTCATTGATCAAAGATGGTTATGTTTTCCTAACCATAGACATGAGTTGTCATTTGATCAACGAGATCACATCATTAGGAGAATGATGTGATGGACTAAACCCATCCGTTAGCATAGCACTATGATCGTTTAGTTTTACTGCTATTGCTTTCTTCATGACTTATACATGTTCCTATGACTATGAGATTATGCAACTCCCGAATACCGTAGGAACACCTTGTGTGCTATCAAACGTCACAACGTAACTGGGTGATCATAAAGATGCTCTACAGGTGTCTTCAAAAGTATTCGTGGTGTTGGCATAGATCAAGATTAGGATTTGTCACTCCGAGTGTCGGAGAGGTATCTCTGGGCCCTCTCGGTAACACACATCATAATAAGCCTTGCAAGCAAAAGACTAATGAGTTAGTCACGAGATGATGTGTTACGGAACGAGTAAAGAGACTTGCCGGTAACGAGATTGAACTAGGTATAGAGATACCGACGATCGAATCTCGGGCAAGTAACATACCGATGACAAAAGGAACAATGTATGTTGTTATGCGGTTTGACCGATAAAGATCTTCGTAGAATATGTAGGAGCCAATATGAGCATCCAGGTTCCGCTATTGGTTATTGACCGGAGATGAGTCTCGGTCATGTCTACATAGTTCTCGAACCCGTAGGGTCCGCACGCTTAACGTTTGATGACGATCGGTATTATGAGTTTATGAGTTTTGATGTACCGAAGGAGTTCGGAGTCCCGTATGAGACCGGGGACATGACGAGGAGTCTCGAAATGGCCGAGACGTAAAGATCGATATATTGGACGACTATATTCGGACATCGGAAAGGTTCCGAGTGATTCGGGTATTTTTCGGAGTATATGGGCCTTATTGGGCCATACGGGAATAGAGGAGAAAGGCCAGAAGGAAGGAGGCGCGCGCCCCCCTTCTAGTCCGAATTGGACAAGGGGTGCAGCCCCCTTTTCCTTCTCCCTCTCCACCTCTTTCCTTCTCTCCTACTTCGGAAAGGAAAGGGGAATCCTACTAGGACTTGGGAGTCCTAGTAGGACTCCCCACACTTGGCGCGCCCCCTCTAGGGCCGGCCTCTCCCTTGCTCCTTTATATACGGGGGCAGGGGGCACCCTAGGACACACAAGTTGAATTGTTTTAGCCGTGTGCGGTGCCCCCCTCCACAGAAACACACCTCGGTCATACCGTTGCAGTGCTTAGGCGAAGCCCTGCGCCGGTAGATACATCATATCCGTCACCACGCCGTCGTGCTGACGAAACTCTCCCGTGAAGCTCAACTGGATCAAGAGCTCGTGGGACGTCATCAAGCTGAACGTGTGCTGAACGCGGAGGTGCCGTACGTTCGGTGCTTGATCGGTTGGATCGCGAAGAGTTCGACTACATCAACCACGTCACTTGACGCTTCCGCTTCCGGTCTACGAGGGTACGTAGACACACTCTTCCCCTCGTTGCTATACATCTGGTAGATAGATCTTGCGTGATCGTAGGTAAATTTTAAAATACTACGTTCCCCAACAATATCATGTTACAATGCGTTTTTGCAAGGACCTTCTGGATGCAGATCTGCCACACATTGGGGATGCCGCAATGGACGCTAACCACCGATGACACCCTACCGGAATGGATCATAAACAAGTGGATTCACGACACGAAGGAGAAGGATGTGAGGGCCATCATTAAACTTGCCTTGTGGGAGTTGTGGAAGCATCGCAACGGGATTGTGTTTGACGGTGACACAGCATCACTGGGTAGGCTACTAACACGGGTCTTTAATGAAGGCAAAGCTTGGAGGACGGCGGGTCTCCTAAAGTCGGATTTGGAGAGTTTCTTTGGACGGCTACATAGTTGGGAATCTAATGAAACATAGACATATGTAAACATTAAGTGGAATGAGTATGTAACACCGTTAGCAGAGGGTTTCTTGTACCATTTTCTTCCTCATTAATGAAAGATACGCATGCTATGCGTATTTGAGAAAAAAAAAGTTATATACTCATAACATATAATAATATCTCTCAAAAGAGAAAGAAGAACTCTTGACCATCCCCCACCAAAGTCCACGGATAAAAAGACAACAAATGCAAAGTTGCACACCCTGCTAACTTCTCTCCTCTCCCCTCCTAGAGAGAGAAACTCTCTCTAGAGTACTACCTATTGCATAGTCTACTGGTGGAAGGGAACACCTGTAGTGTGTGTGCGTGTTGCAGATGATCGATCATGTCCCTCTGTCACGGAAGCCGCTGGGGCAGCAGCAAGCTCAGAAGATGCCGCGGCCACCTCCGCCTCCGCGCTGCTATTAAGCCGCCCGAGCCATGCGCTGCGGCCACCACCTGCTACTGCTGACGCCATGCTCGACCCGCCCGAGCCCGACGACGATGCCGCCCAACCGCCGCGCGCCCCGGTCACCGCCGCTTCTCCGAGAGAGCTCGTCCTCGCGTGCGCCGACCTGCTGCACCGCGGGGACCTCGACGGGGCACGGCGCGCCGCGGGCACCGTGCTCTCCGGTGCCGACCCCCGGGGAGACGCGGCCGACCGCCTCGCGCACCACTTCGCGCGCGCGCTCGCTCTACGGGCCAACGAGGGACGAAGTAGCGACGGCGCGCCAGTGGCCGTGGGCGTGGCGCCGGCATCGTCCGCGGCGCACCTGGCGTACAACAAGATCGCCCCGTTCCTGCGGTTCGCGCACCTGACGGCCAACCAGGCGATCCTGGAGGCCGCCGCCGGCGCGCGGCGCGTGCACATCGTGGACCTCGACGCCGCGCACGGCGTGCAGTGGCCGCCGCTCCTTCAGGCCATCTGCGCCCGCGCTGATGCCACCGTCGGCCCGCCAGAGGTCAGGATCACCGGCGCAGGCCCCGACCTCGACGTGCTCCTTCGCACCGGCGACCGCCTCCGCGCCTTCGCCCGCTCCCTCAACCTCCCATTCCGCTTCCACCCGCTGCTCCTCCCCTGCACGGCTCAGCTCGCCGCCGACCCGGCCGCCTGCCTTGAGCTGCACCCGGACGAGACTCTGGCCGTCAACTGCGTGCTATTCCTCCACAGGCTCTCAGGCGACGGTGAGCTCGCCGCATTCTTGAGGTGGGTCCGTTCGATGAACCCCGCAGTGGTGACCATCGCCGAGAGGGAAGGAAGCGCCAGCCGAGGAGATGATGGTGATGACTTACCGCGGCGGGTAGCCGCGGCGATGGACTTCTACTCGGCGGTGTTCGACGCGCTGGAGGCCACGGTGCCGCCGGGAAGCGCGGAACGGCTGGCGGTGGAGCAGGAGATCCTCGGCACGGAGATCGATACGGTGGTGGCTGGGCCCGGCGGCGGCGGCGGGCGGCCCCGCAGCTTCGAAGCGTGGACGGCCGCCGCGCGCGCTGCGGGCCTCTCGCCGTGGCCGGCCAGCACGTTCGCGGTGTCGCAGGCGCGGCTGCTGCTGCGGCTACACTACCCGTCGGAGGGGTATGCGGCGGAGGAGGCCCGCGGCGCGTGCTTCCTCGGCTGGCAGACGCGGACGCTCATGTCGGTCTCTTCGTGGCACTAGCAATGCAAGTGATCTGTCCATGCTGTTGGACCTCTCGCGTGTTCCATTGATGGATTCTTGCTCCCAAGCTAGCTACTGCATCTCGCAATGCCGCAAGAAAGTATATGGAAGCCGATCGAGCAAGTTGGAGGCCGGCAGCAAGAAGATCGGTGCTTGATCTTGCGGCTGCTAAAATGGTTTCGGTGAGGTTTCGGAGGGACTGAAGAATGGGGATATGTGCATGCATGCAAGGACCAGTGAGCCTAGCTGCTATTTATCCTAGCTAGCTACCGTACTTGCCATTCTTGTTGGAGGGAGAAGAGGGAGATCGACGAAGGCGAAGACGAATTGAAGAAGAGGAGGTTGTGCATGATCGATGGACGCGTTGCATGGGAACCGGAGAGGGCGCCAATCGCCATTGGGAGATCTCGGAGAGGATCTTTTGGCACTCGACCTGGTAAACCTTCTACCACCACTAACTAATACTTTCAGTTATTTCTTCTTTGCTTTACATCTTCATCTATCTTTATTTACTTCCACTTTGTTGTTTGTTCAACTTCTCCTCCAATTAATATTGGTGGAGTTGCTATAGATTGTAGAGTACAACTTAAAATGTTCTGGAGTGGATGGTGTTTCCGAATCTGTACCGTCTCCAGTGAGCAGATTTGACCATTATTTTTGTATGAGTGTTGAAGGAGATCATTTTAAAATATCTTGAAACCATTTTTCATGAAAAATCAAATGGTACACTTTTTATCAAAAAAAGTCTACATTTTTTCTTATTAATTAATTTGTGATTGAAGATATATAAGTTTGTCTCCGCATGTACTTTGAAATTTTAAAAGGACGTATTATTACAGTTTTGATGCATATCTGGATTAATTTCTCACTTTTGTGATGCTACTAACTAAAGAGATACGCACGGCCTTGTCTTTACAAAAAAATTAGGTCTAGCTACGCACAGTTGATCTGTTCAACATTAAGCAATAGAGGATCTTGTGGATTGAGTTCATTTTTAAATTTATCCCTGCATTTCACTTGCTCCCCTTGGTGTTTTTTCGTTATAACTAATCATGCTTTGGCCGCCACTAACCATAAACTAATCATACTTGGGTAGCCTTCCCTTTTTAGTGTACTTATTAGAGGTAATGATCAGACTCCTGTGTGCTGTGAAAGGCCGGTACATTAGTAACCCATTAATTAATTATGGTATTATACATGAAGGTACCACTATGTGTAGCTGGCTAGTATTTCTCTAATATGCGCACTGCTCCGGTAAAGCTAAAGAATGAAATAAAATATCAAGTGAGTTTTTTCTGATACAAAACCGCAATAGAGGTTGCCATTCTGTTGAACGAAAACCTAAAGGTGCGGTTTACTGAAAGACAATATCAAATGTGTTTCTTCTGATATAAAACCGCAGTAGTGGTTGCCATTCTGTTTAACGAAAGCTTAAAGGTGCGGTTTACTGAATACTTATAGTTTACAGTTATCTTCATAACTAGCTTGAAACAAGAAGAAAATGTAGTACGGATCTCCTACGTTCTGCCCATGGTGAAGGTTTGTAGACCTAGTTCAAGAGATATGCTGGTAAGCTATCCCACAGGAAGCATATGGAAAATGGCATCATGCATGATCCCCATGCATCAACGCATGCCATTCCCAGTTCCTGGACCCCTGTCCCCCGCAAAACAAAATCATGGGATTTCTCAACACCGGTACCCCTTTTAGATGGCAAAAACATATCCTTAAATCTCTCTTGTTGAGTGGCCTCCTGGATATGTGAGCATGTATCATTTTCCTTCGGGACATATGGACCCATATGTC
>LR738714.1:125199805-125268888 GCA_902687465.1 Secale cereale
GGGTCTTTCTAGTTCGCATTCATATATACTCCATCTATAGGTCTCTCTCGCACACTATGTATGATTCTCTAGTCCAAGCTAGATATCTTGGGTGCACTCATCATACGTACACAAATTCCTTGGCTCGTTGCCTGTAACTCTCTCACGCACCACTCTGTCGTCTTGGAGCTCTTCCCCCTTTCTCTCAACCTCTCCATCTACCTGGGTCACACATACACATGTATATCTCACTCGCACTCGATAGGCCCATCTAAAACTCTATCTCTCTCCCTCGTTCCCTCTCCATCTCACATGCACACACACACACACACACAATCTCATGCCTAGCTAGCCAAATATGATGGTCTCTCACTCAATCGTAGGCACACGCAGTCCCCCGTATATGTATATGACTAGCTAATCTTAGTCTCCATCACAAACATGTGCATGGTCTATCTCGATTTCTCTCGAGGCATCTTTCTATCGCGCATGCACCTCTATCGATCTCCCACCCATATAGCCCCCTCACGATCTCGAGGGGGTCTCTCTATCGTAAACACACCCTCTCGCCCTCCCCATGCGCCCATGTTTTCCATGTGCCCCTCTCGACCTTCGTACCTTGTTAGCTAGACCTCTATTGAACATGTGCTATAGGGGTGTCTCTCTCCGTTGCAAACAATCACACACTAGCTATCTTCATGTATCTCCTCACCTCGCTTTTCTATCTCGGAGATGCATGCGTGATATGTTCGCCTAAGAAACAAAAAAACACACACACACACACTCTCTCTCTAATATATCGTTTGTTGTCACTTTCTCTTTCACACACATACTCTTTTTGCACACTTACTCATTCTCCTTCACACGCACTTGATCCCTCTCGACTTAGGCACTCTCCTCAGTCCATAGCATATTGATTTATTGAAAAGTCAAACATCACAAAGTTTGACCATGTACGTGGAGAAAAAGAATTACATCTGGAACGACAAACATATACGATTAGATTCACCATGAGATGTAGTTTCGTATGATGTATCTTTGGTAATGAAGATATAAATAACATCTGTGTAAACCTGATCAAAGTTTCCAAAGTTTGACTTCTAAAAAAATTACATGCACTGCATTATCGAGCGGATGGAATATCTCTTTCCCCCTCTCAGCTATCTGACGCACCACTCAGCGTTATCGGGGCTCCTCAATCTCTCTCAAACTTTATATCTCCCTGGTTCACACATACACATGTCTCGCTCACGCTATACATATAGACCCATCCAACACTCTCCGCCCTTGTTCTCTCTCTATGTGACACGCACCCCCTAATAAGTACCATAATCCCTCACTCCATCATAGGCGCAAGCACTCCCCCCTAAGTATGATTATCTCTCACTAGCCATCAGGAACACATGTATTGTCTCCTTCCACCCATACGTCTATCTCGATATCTCTCGGGGTATCTTCTATCGCGCACACACCTTGTCACTTGATCTCCCACCCATGTAGTCCCATCACGATCTCCAGGGGATCTCTTTATGACAAACATACACTCTCTCCTCTCCTTGTCTACATTTTCTCCGTACGTCTCCCTCGACCTCTCTCCGTTGTTTGTCAGACCCATCTTGGCCACGTGCTAGGGGTCTTGCTCTCTCGGTTGCAAACAACCACACACTATCTCCTCACCTTGCTTCTATTGTTGAAGATGCATGTGTGATATGTTTGCATAAGACACACACATTTTTTCTCGACTTCTATCGAGTGTTGTCCATGTCTCTTTCACACACGCACACACACTTTTTTCACTCACTCTTTCTATTTCTTTCTCTCTCTCTCTCTCTCTCTCTCTCTCTCTCTCTCTCTAGTTAGGGACTCTCTCACGTCCATAAGCATATGGATGTTTTGAAAAGTCAAACCTCAGAAAAGTTTGACCAGGTATATGTGGAAAAAAACATTTACATCTGGAAAGATCATTAGATTCATCACAACATGTACTTACTTCATACTATCATTTATCGTTGGTACTGTAGATATAAGTAATTTCTTTATAAACTTGGTCAAAGTTTCAAAAGTTAGACTTAAAAAAAATGTTGGAACTACATTATCGAACGGAGGGAGTATCTCTTTCTCTCCCTCTCCCTCTCCCTCTCTCTCTCTCTCTCTCTCTCTCTCTCTCTCTCTGCTATCTCTCACGGGCCTCCCCTCTCACACGAACACTATACCGACGGATTATACGCTCACTATGTCAGTGTAAAGCTCCGTATGTTGTTTAGTTGACCGGTCAACCAGTCCACATGCTGCCTTATCAGCTCGTGTTCTGTATCTTCGTGTGCTGGCCCATGTGACAGTGGGTGAAAATAAGTAAACTAGAAGCCCATCTGACACGCGGTGAAGTAAGCAAAGTTGAAACCACTCGGGGTAGCACCCTGCACGCTAGTAAATTGAGGGCGCATTAAGGACTGCGACAATAAAAAACACTTTTTTTGGGAGAGTGAGAGGCTAGTGTAGTTGGTTTGATTAATTTGTTTATACATGTGGATCTGTGTGCACAGCGGTGCCAACTCTCTCACATCACGAGAGCGGTGCCAAAATCTCTTGATTTGACATCGATGCGTATTATGTGGCATACTTTTGCGAAATATGGCATCGGTCACATAGTGGAAGGCAACAAATGCCCAAGCTCTTCACGTACTCCTAGGTAAATGAGAGGAAAGAGAGAGAGAGAGATAGATAGATAGAGAGAGAGAGAGAGAAATATCACTAGCTAGCCAACCCTAAATGACAAAGTCTCCGCAGAAGTTGAATTTGTTTTTGAAACATCAAGTGGCTAGACACTCGAAAAGTTATTTGCCCATTCGTGACTTGTCAGGGCGGTGGATTTTAGTTTGTACGATAATGCCGCATCCACCTAAAGTAACGAAAGTTCTTACGTAAACTAGTTATAAGCAGGCTAGGTTTATAGGCTAGGTTTATACGCACAAAAAATTATGTCGAATACGGCTAGTTGTAAGCAGGCTAGGTTTATAGCCATGATGATGGTGACTGCAGACGGTGAGGCTGACTATGGTATGCTGAACACGGCGCCTATACTCAGGTGTCATCTCCGGCGTACGGTCTTGTCACTTCACTGTGAGGAGCAACACGTAATAATTTGACCAACAGGTAGTACAGTGCTACTACTACATTGGTAGTAGTAGTACTACTACTAGTACTAGCACCACCGTCTGGATTTAGTAGTACTACCACGTCCATCTGGATTTGGTATTTGACTAGCAATATCTAGTAATGCATATCACAAAAAATGTACTACTCCCTCTGTAAATAAATACATGGTGTATTGTTTTATTCCTATCGGCGATATAACTTAATGTCTTTTTGCTACTTAATAGGATTACATGCAATTAACTAACCACTGCATGTGATGTTTGGTAGTCTCAAGTCATTGAAAGCATGCACGGGCACGGAGGGGGACGCAGCTTCATTGACTTACTGCACCTGCCTTTGGGTGTATGACACGTGGGCCCAATGGGTGGCTGGCCAACTTGTCATACAGCCAAAGGCAGGTGTAGTAGAGGGGCGAGGAGTAGATGGCCAACACGCATGTGAATTCAACGCAGTCTGCACTTTTCATATAAAGGCTCCCGCCAGTCCAATCTACGAAATGCTACGCACCTACGCACCCAAGGGCAAGAATGATCACTCCAATCGCAAGATCAGTTGACTAGAAGCTAGACCCATGGAGGCGATGAGCGCGAGCATCAGCCGGCTGTGCCAGATGGTCCATGACGCCGGCCTGCGGCCTGGCACCGAGGACCGTCTCCAGGTAGTGCTTGAGGCCGCCAGGGCGAGGGGGCGCTTGGATGACAGCTTTGTCTCCTTGTTCGATGAGGTCCTCGTCGGCTTCCTCGACAAGTTCACCGTCGTCAAGAAGCTCGCGGACGACCTTGATGTACGCCTCCAGCCCACGCGGCCAGGCTCTGCGATACCTGCCACCCTCAATGGCCTCTATGGTGACAACCTCTTCGACGCACTGGTGGCCCTGCGACTGCCCGCCGTCGCACCGGAGAATGTCCACCTCGAGGTCGCGCTCGCCACGCAGCGCCTGGCACAGCAAGACACCATCGACATAATCACCCACGTCTACGCGCAAATCGTCCACAAGGACTACTACATGCAAGAGGAGGACGATAGGACGCTGGCCTTCTTGGACCGTAGGGCAACCTTGGACGACATTGTTCAGAAGCATGTTGAGCTTGCCGCCAACGCCGCTGCTCCTCACACATTGGTTGGTGACCCGGTGCACTAGGGCGTGAGGATGTCATTGATGGATCCGTATGTATCTTTATCTTTCCGTCAAATCCATGTAGTAGTATATGGTACTACTAGTAATTATCTTACCTTTCGCATCAACTTCATAATTTTCCTACGTACTCCATGCATGAACCGCGCCAGAACCAAACTTCTCATTACTCTAGGGAAAATCGTTATTTCTATCTATCGGTTGCGCCATAGAGCAGAACAAAATTTTACAAGTTACAAGTTCAGAAGGAAAAGCCTGACATGTTCACGTCGCACCCCCACACGGTTGGTCCGGCACACCGCTCAAGGGGGAATGTGTGCTGTGTTGCATTTTCACTTACAAGTGGGACCGTGGTTGAGCAAACCGACTATCGGCAAACCCCCACCCCGCCCACCGCGCGATGGCTGAGAAAACAGGAGGGAGAAGAGATGGTTGTAGCACAGACTCCAAGAAAATTGGTGTCGGATGAGACTCATGTGGGTGGCGTGTGCCATACTGCTAGACATGAATGCTAGTTATGGCCCATGCCATCCCACTATATCGAGGTGCTGGTTACGTAGAACAAATTTCCTGGAGACTGTGCTCAGGCCTCCTCTATCTCTCTTCTCAGCCAGCCAGCAGACACGCGGAGCCCATCGTCTGTTTGCTCATATGCGGTCCCACATGTCAGTGAAAACGCAAGAGGACCCACTGAACCTGCACATCTTTCACCTCGACGTGTTGGTGATGAAAAGAAAATCCAATAAAGATCTTCACCGGCCGCTTTTGGAGTTACTCAAGAGTAGTAAGATTCTATTTATAGTTTAACCCAAGATGCACATCACATGGCTTCAACTACCACTCTATTTTCTTGCATGGCACGACCTGGATGCTGGATGTCCCACGTGTCGGCAAAAGGAGGAAGAACTCGACCAAATATTCGGGTGTGCTCTCGGATTAGACTAGTTGTGCTAACTTAATTTTATTGTGTAGAATGGATGCAAGTTTTGGTATTGGGAAGAAGAGTACAACGATATATTGATAGAGGGAAATTTATTAGATGTTTTAGCACTTTTAGCTAGCATAAAGGCTAGAGATGAGACTAGTGCACTTGTTGATAGAATAGATGCTAGACACGTCTACTTCTTTACACTCGAAGAAGAAAGAAGCACGCAGGATCGAGCCTCCGCATGTCAACAATGAATGTATCAAGAAGGCACTAATCCAACTTACAGGAGCAGTTATGGAAGTTGGATATCTTCTAAAATGTATTCTTGTGGTTCTTGTTTTTCTAGTCAAAATTTTGGTGATGTATTTCCATGTACCAAAAAATCAATGATGAAAAAAAGATATGTGTTTGCAAAGAAAAATTTACGCGGCCGGGATGCGTCCGCGCGTTCGGTGCACGGAAAATCGGAGGTCCGTTTGGGGTCGTGCGTTGGAGTTGGCCTTACAAGTGGCACCGCAGTTGAGGAAACCGACTATCGGCAAACCCCCACCTCGCCCGCCGCACGATGGCTGAGTTAGAGAAACGACGAGGTTGAAATGATTTCTGTAGCACGGACTCCAACAATTATGGTGTCAGATGGAAGTCGTGCTGGTGGCGTGTGCCATACTCCTGGACGTGAATGCTTGTTCTGGCCCATGCCACCCTACTACTCCTACTACTTATAGTAGTAGTATCGAGGATTCGAGGTGCTGGTTACGTACAACGAACACATTAACATATGGCCCACCTCACACTGTGGCCAAATTTTCTGGAGTTTGTGCTAGGTTAAAAAGTGTTCTTTGTGAGGATGGGTGGCTGGTCTCAAGTTTAAAACTTGTTGTATTACGTACGTAGACGTAGAGATAGTGCAGCATGTGAAGCTAGTACAAATAGTGTACTATTGTTGATTGGCCTCATCCGATAACCTGTTGCAATGCATGTACAATTATGTGTTCGGAAAATATCTTTTTTTCCTCGTCGCAGCACCCACTCAGAGAAGCGACTCGAAAGTGAAAGTGCAACTAATCCCCGGGTGGTTTTGGTAATTAATAACAACATATATATCATTGAACTAATATTTACTTGAGAATCATTTCAGAGAAGTTCGATGATATGGGTATGGGAATGTCTGAAGAAGTGGACCCCTCAAAATGCTAAGACAAGCATTGGCAAAAGCTCAAGACTCTATTTTTGGTTTAGTGATCAAAGATCACATTGAGTCCATAGGAAAAGCCAATACTATTAAAAGGGATGAGGTTGTGTTGATGATCTGGTTGCTCAAGTGCTTGGTGATTTAGCTCCCTCAACTACCAGCACCCTTCACTACTTAACACACTCATAAGTAATCTCGGACAAACCGATTCTGCAAACTCAGTCCCACCGAGATGAACCACCTTAGTTATTCTTCCAAACCCTAATTTTTCGGTCCATCCGATTTTGAGTTCGGTCTCACCGAAACTGGACTGCCAACCTTCTGTAACCAATTGACATCATATCGGAATATCCAAGTTGTTAATTTCGGTCCCACCGAGAATGGCAAGCTCCTACCTTTGACTCACATCGGACACACCGAGATGGTATTTTCGGTCCCACCGAAAATCCCAACGTTCACTATATTTGAACTTTCGGTCTGACCGAGTTTTTTCACTTCGGTCTCACCGAGATTGCTCAAATATGTGTGTAACGGTTGGATTTTGTGTGGAGGCTATATATACCCCTCCACCCCCTCTTCATTCGTGGAGAGAGCCATCAGAAAGTCTACCACTCCTACCATACACTTTCTGAGAAGACAACCACCTACCCTTGTGTTGAGATCAAGTCATTCCATTCCTACCATATGAAACTTGATTTCTAGCCTTCCCAAGTTGCTTTCCACTCAATCCCTTCTTCCACCACAGCCATATCAGTGAGGAGAGTTGAGTGTTGGGGAGATTATCATTTGAAGCACAAGAGCAAGGAGTTCATCATCATCAACAACATCTATTACCTTTTGGAGGGTGGTGCCTCCTAGATTGGTTAGGTGTCGCTTGGGAGCCTCCGTCTTGAGATGTGGAGTTGAACCAAGAAGTTTGTAAGGGCAAGGAGATCGCCTACTTCGTGAAGATCTACCCCGAGTAAGGCTAGTCCTCCGTGGGCGTAGGCCATGATGGAATAGACAAGGTTGCTTCTTCGTGGACCCTTCGTGGGTGGAGCCCTCCGTGGACTCGCGCAGCCGTTACCCTCCGTGGGTTGAAGTCTCCATCAATGTGGATGTACGATAGCACCACCTATCGGAACCACGACAAAAATCTCCGTGTCTCCAAACTGCGTTTGATCTTCTCCACCTCTCTTTACTACATGTGCAATTTACTTTCCGCTGCTTATACTCTAGAATTGCATGTGTAGGGTGATACTTGAATTGATCTTAATTGTGAAACTGCCAAAAACTTTGCATAATCAAAAGGCAGATTTTTTATATTGTCAAGTAGTCTAATCACCCCCCCTCTAGACATACTTTCGATCCTACAAGTGGTATCAGAGCTTTGGTCTCCATTGTTTTGGTTTTCATTGCATTGGACTCCATAAGCTTGGTTTCACAACCTAGGAGAGTATGGCGTCTAGTGAGGGTAATTATCGTAGAGGTCCTTACTTTGATGGTACAAATTTTGCTAGTTGGAAGCATAAAATGAAAATGCATATTCTTGGTCATAACCCAGCCGCATGGGGCATTATCTGTGTTGGTATGCAAGGTGATTTCTTCGAAGAAGGAAAAGTTCCGGATCGCGAAGCTACACCGGAAGAGTTGCGGATGTTGCAAAACAATGCTCAAGCTTGTGACATTCTCTTCAATGCTTTGTGTCCCGAGGAGTTCAACAAAATCAGCCGTCTTGAGAATGCTAAAGAGATTTGGGATACTTTGGTTGAAATGCACGAAGGTACTGAATCTGTGAAGGAATCAAAGTTAGATATTCTTCAAGGTCAACTTGACAAGTTCAAGATGAAGGATGGTGAAGGAGTCGCTGAAATGTACTCTAGGCTTGCTCTCATCACAAATGAGATTACCGGCTTAGGAAGCGAAGAAATGACCGACCGATTCATCATCAAGAAGATTCTAAGAGCTTTGGATGGAAAGTATGACACCGTGTGCACTTTGATCCAAATGATGCCAAACTACAAGACTCTCAAGCCAACTGAAGTCATTGGAAGAATTGTTGCTCATGAGATGACACTTAAGGATAAGGAAGAGCTTCACATCAAGTCAAGTGGTGCCTACAAAGCTACAAGTGATGCTCCCACTACCTCAAGTGACAAGTTAATTTCCAATGAAGAGATAAGCCTAATGGTTAAGAACTTCAACAAGTTCTACAAGAATAGAGGCAAAGAAAGAAGCTCAAAGTCTAGATCATATGATGAAAAGAGATCTTCTAGTCGTGATCGAAACTGCTACAATTGTGGAAGACCCGGACACTTCTCAAATGAGTGTACGGCTCCCCACAAGAGAAGAGAAGAATCTCCAAGAAGAAGAGCAAGAGATGAGTCACCTCGGAGAGAGAGAAGGAGTAGAGATGATCGTTATGAACGAAGACCCTCTCGGAGAAGCAAGGATTCGGAAAGGAAAGACAAGTCATCAAGGAGCTACACAAGAATAAGACATCAAGCTCATATAGGTGAATGGGTCTCCGGCTCCGACTCCGACAATCAATCCGATGGAAGCTATCACTCCGACTCCGACTATAGTCAAGATGAAGGTGTTGCCGGACTTACACTCGTATCCTCCAACTCCAACTCCTACGACTTATTTGATTCACCAAATGAGGGAATTGGAAGATGCTTCATGGCTAAAGGCCCCAAGGTAACACACCCTGAATTCATTGACTTTGATAGTGATGAGGATGACTTGCTCGGTGAAGATGAGCTCTTGCATGATAAATCTAGTGAGCTTAGTAATGATGAAAATGCTAGTAGTCTTTATAGTCGAGAAGAGTCGAATGACAATGCTATGAAGGAGATTGAGCGTCTAACTAAAGAACTAAACACTCTTAAGTTAGCTCATGAAACAACTCAAGAAGATCATAGAGAGCTCCTAAGATCTCATGAGAAGCTACGCTTCGAGAAGCTCACTCTAGAGCAAGAACATGAGTTTCTAAAAGCGATCAATGACGATCTTCGAAAGAAGGGTTCTTCATATCTTGCCAAACGACTTCTCTTGTCTAATTTCTTGCCACCTATTAAGACTAAGCATGACAAGCATAAGAAAAATTCTTCCTCTAGTAGTAACAATAACCATGTTAAATCCAATATTGTTGCTTCTAGTAGTTCTCTTGATTCCACTAACAATGTTTCAAGCCAAGTTACACTTGAGCAAGAAAATAGCTTATTGAAGGAAATCATAGAGAAAGGTGTCTACAAGAGTCTTGCCGGAAGCAAGAACTTTGAGGAGATTGTTCGCAAACAAGGAAGGCACCGGAAGAATCAAGGGATTGGTTTTGAGCGAAAGTTCAACGTCGAAGGTGTTGAGTGGGAAGAAGGTCAATACCCTACTCCACAGTTTGTTTCACAAAAGGAGAAGTATGATCCTACTTCTTCCAATGTGGAACAAGCTCAAGATGACCTTCTACCACAAGACCATAAGCTAAAGGCCAAGGACAAGCTTCAAGAGGAGATTGATGCATTCATTGAAGCACCTCAAGCCATGGTCAAGTGGGTTCCCAAGGACACATCAAGTTCTACTTCGTCAAGCTCAACTACAACACCAAGGATTCCCATCAAGATGATGTGGATCCCAAAGAAGAAGAACTAGAAGGTTCTTGAGGGTGACTCCGCCAACAAACTTCACTCATATTCATTTTGGCAAGAACTTGTGCAATCAACTCCCACATCATGCACTAGTTCATGGAGTCACAAACCCTCTTGTTGGTAAGTCAAGGGACAAGGTAATCATTGCTTTCATGGACATCATCTTTTATGTACTTCAATCTATGTCTATGGATATTCTTGTTTGTTCCTTGTGGGACTAACCCATGTAGGTATTGAAAGTGCCCTAATCCAAAGGATAGCTCCCAACTCTTGATGATCAACATCAACATTGAGCATCGACATCTTCAACATCTACATGAAGTCTTCTACGACAACCCAAGGTTAGTTTGACCCTTTAAAAGGGGTTCTCACATCTAGGGGGAGCTTTGCTCTAAAAAATTGAGCTAAAGCATCTCCAAATGATGTGAACACATAAATGCTTTATGTAAAAGTGGTAACCCCACTTGTGCTTAAACGATGAGTATGACCTATGATCAAATGTTCTCATTTGGCTCCTAAGTCAATATACTCATATATAGATGACCTAGTCATCGACAAATTGTGTGCTAGTAGCTAGAGTATTGGTTGTGCATGTTTGACACATATTTCAGTTGCTATCTTATTGTGTGAGCATGTTGAATGCATGATTTTATCCATTCAAGGACATCCATTTGTTGTTTTGATTGTTTTGATTTTTCTGGCCAAATGGATGGACAAGAATGCCTAAGCACCTTCCCTAGCTATCTATGCTTTCTTGTCTCAAATTCTATTCATGCTCATATCACAACTTTGAACAAGTCATTTTCGGACCCTCCGAGTGAGGAGCACTCGGAGCCACCGATCCGTCTAAGGCTGACTTCCAAAACCTTCTAAGTCCATTTCGGTCTGACCAGCTTTTCCATCTCGGTCCAACCGAAACGCTTAGACTGATCTAGGTTTCATCTCGGTGAAACCGAGTTCAAAATCTCGGTCTGACAGATATGCGTAACTGCACAGCAGTTATACGTTTCGGTGACACCGAGTTTTTCAACTCGGTCCCACCGACAGTATGGGGATATATATACCTGAGGGCTGCGCGCGATTTAACTCTTCAAACCGTTTCGCCCCCAAGTCCCCTGCTGCCGTCGCCCTGGTCTACGGATCGTCGCCGTCGTCGCCTGTGCGCCCTCGCCGCAGGACTCCGCCGCCGTCAACGGTAATCCTCTCCGCGCCGTTGCCGCCGTAGAGGGACTCCACCAAGTTAGGGTGAGTCCCGATCCCTTTCGTGCTCCCCATCTGATTTTTGCACGATTGGTTTGCCATGAATCTATCCATGTTTGAGATATTCCCTAAACATCAGATCAGATCCTCTAGTTTCGAGCGAAATTCTTAGGTTTAGGTTTCCACGGAACGCATCTCGGTGAAGCCGATTTTGAAACTCGGAATGACCGATTTGGCCTCTGGCCATTGCACTGCACCATTCGGTCTAACCGAGTTGTGCAAATCGGTGTGACCGAAACTTAGCTTCAGTGAAACCCTAGTGTTTCGGTAGGACCGAAACCCATTTCGGTCTGACCGAAAGTGGTGTGTAGGTTTCTGTTGAACACTTCGGATTCACCGAAACTTAAAATCGGTTAGACCGAAATGCATTCTGTGAAAACTCAAAACTAAGATTTGAACTCATTTTTTTGCAAAAATCTCTGCAGTTGTGATAACTCTTCTACTCTGCCTATACCTTATCTTTTCACAGGTTGTCAGCCATGTCAGATGTCAGTGACAGCCAGAACAGGTCTGAGTCACCTTTTGCTGAGATCCCTGAGGCAGATACTAGTCCTGAGGCTAGTAGTTCCAGTGATGATGGTGAGAGGAGCACCCCCAGTGGTTTGCCTCCTGCAGTCACCAGAACCAGGAAGAAGAGAAATTCTGATGATGAGGACTCTGACTTCGTTGCTGAGGAAGTTACCTCCAAGCCCAAGAGGAATGTTGTTGCCAAAGAGCACCAAGGGCAGCAGTCGAGGAAAGGCACAAGCAAGGTCAAGCAGTCAGCTGTTGCAAAGAAGCTAAACTTGGAAGAGCCAGCTCCAAGTAAGGTGAAGAAAACTTCCAAGAGGAAGAGGGTAGTATATGCTGAACCTCAAGTTGATGCAGCTGCTGAAGAAGAAGAAGAAGAAGATGCACCCCAGCCTCCTCCTCAGAAAGCTAAGTTCATGGGTGATGCTATTCGGGCTCAAGCCTCTTCTAAGCCCAAGAAGCCTGCTCAAGCCAAGGCAGCTCCAGCCAAGCCCAAGAGAACAACCAGGAGCATTCCAGCTTCTGAGAAGAACAAAGGTGAGATGCCACCGTCTGAATCAGATGAAGAGCATGTGTTGCTTAAGCTCCGTCCTAAGTTGCCACTCCACAATGATGCTCATCCTCAAGCTGAGGACATGAAGGCAAGGAAGGATAAAGGTCTCAGGCTATGGAGACAGTCTGATCCATATGCCGTGAGGAGAAGGACTGCTGTGGACCCCAGATTCCACACCAGAGAGCAGCAGGACTTCTATGAGACCGTGCTGATGGATAAGAAGCCCATTGTTGCTGACACTAGGTATGTTGACTGGAAGTACATTGACAGTGAAGAGCACCGAGACTTCTTTCCCCATGTGCATGAGAGCTTTACTGCATGTGGAGTTGCTGATTTTGTGGGTCAAGAGCTGACAGCTTGGAATGACGAGATGATCATGCAGTTCTACGCCACAGCCCACTTCTATCCTGATGGCAAGATCACCTGGATGACTGAAGGTCAAAGGTTTTCTTCGTCTGTTGAAGAATGGGCAAAACTTCTGAATGCTCCAGTGCAGAGAGAGGACGACATTGATGTCTATGGGATTCCTAAGAAGAGTCATGATTCCATGAAGAACATGTACAAGGAGATCCCCGCTGCTGATTTGGAAGGGTGGAAGCTTGGCTCAGTGTACTATCTCCAGGCAGGTCTGACCACCACTAACACTATTTTGAGGCATACCTTGATGCCCAAGTCTGGAGACCACCGCATGATTCGAGGCTATTCTATCAACATGCTGCACATTCTCGATGAGAAGGCACCTTTCAAGGTGATGGACTTAATGGTAGAGACCATTAAGAGGACTGCAGCTGACCAGAAGCGGTCATGTGGGTTTGCCCCGCAGATTCAGATGCTCATCAATGCCAAGTTTGGCACGGGCAAATTCATGTTGGATAGGAAGCACTTGCCACTGCAGCCAGAGCATGAGGATAACGTAGTTGTGATGGATGAGGAGGATCCAACCTCAGTTGAGGGACAAGCCAAAATTGAAGCTGCAAAGAAAGCTAAAGCTGACAAAGAGGCAGCAGCAGCAGCAGCTAAACCAAAGAGCTTCGGAGAGCAGATTCTTGAAGCTACCCAGAGGATTGAACAACGCCTGGCCAGCATTGAGCAATCTCAGGAAAGCCTAGAGAGGATTGTTAAGGACAAGATCCACGCTCTGGACGTGAAGCTGACAGAGATTCAGGTGTCCGTCAACAAGCTTGAGGCAGACATGGAGGAAGCAAGGCAGGGGAGAGCAGAGCTCATGCAGGATGATCTAGTCCAGGACTCTCATCGCCAGACTGCTCAGGTTCCCAGAGGATCCAGATCTGCAGCTATCCCAGTGACTGACTCCAGGGCTACCACTTCAGCACCAGCCACAGCTCCAGTAGTTACTCCAGCTCCAACATCCACTCCTCCAGCGCAGACATCAGCAGAAGTCTTCGCCGATGCCGTCATTTCTACTCCGACATCTACCCAGACGGGAGCCGCCAGCAGAGCCCGCAGTGACGCTTAGCTCTATACCTTTTCGAACTTTTTGGTAACTTGTTGCCAAAGGGGGAGAAACTGTATTGATCATAGGGCTTCGAGAGAGAGAGTGCTCTTTCGTTCTTTTGCCGGTTTCCTTTGAGATACATTGGTTTCTTTTGATCTTTCGAAACTTTCAGTGTGCTTGCTACTACGTTTGATGCTACCTTAATGAGTGCTTGGTCATACTATGCTTTAATGTGTGCTTAATGCTTATCATATGCTATTCCTTATTGTATGGCTATTCACTTTTGTCTTGGTGTTTGAGTGCATGTTATTCTTATCATTTTGTGCGCTCCACCAAGATGTATGTGACATGGAAGAGTGACCCATAATCCTAATCGATTGTGCATTTGCATTCAAACGCAAATTTTAAATAATGCACAAATTTAGGGGGAGCTCTTGTTTATCACGTACTTCTCAAAGCGACGATATTATTCATTGATTATATCTTTTGTCGAAGCTTTGATCTATATGTTGTCATCAATTACCAAAAAGGGGGAGATTGAAAGTGCAACTAATCCCCGGGTGGTTTTGGTAATTAATAACAACATATATATCATTGAACTAATATTTACTTGAGAATCATTTCAGAGAAGTTCGATGATATGGGTATGGGAATGTCTGAAGAAGTGGACCCCTCAAAATGCTAAGACAAGCATTGGCAAAAGCTCAAGACTCTATTTTTGGTTTAGTGATCAAAGATCACATTGAGTCCATAGGAAAAGCCAATACTATTAAAAGGGATGAGGTTGTGTTGATGATCTGGTTGCTCAAGTGCTTGGTGATTTAGCTCCCTCAACTATCAGCACCCTTCACTACTTAACACACTCATAAGTAATCTCGGACAAACCGATTCTGCAAACTCAGTCCCACCGAGATGAACCACCTCAGTTATTCTTCCAAACCCTAATTTTTCGGTCCATCCGATTTTGAGTTCGGTCTCACCGAAACTAGGCTGCCAACCTTCTGTAACCAATTGACATCATATCGGAATATCCGAGTTGTTAATTTCGGTCCCACCGAGAATGGCAAGCTCCTACCTTTGACTCACATCGGACACACCGAGATGGTATTTTCGGTCCCACCGAAAATCCCAACGTTCACTATATTTGAACTTTCGGTCTGACCGAGTTTTCACTTCGGTCTCACCGAGATTGCTCAAATATGTGTGTAACGGTTGGATTTTGTGTGGAGGCTATATATACCCCTCCACCCCCTCTTCATTCGTGGAGAGAGCCATCAGAAAGTCTACCACTCCTACCATACACTTTCTGAGAAGAGAACCACCTACCCTTGTGTTGAGATCAAGTCATTCCATTCCTACCATATGAAACTTGATTTCTAGCCTTCCCAAGTTGCTTTCCACTCAATCCCTTCTTCCACCACAGCCATATCAGTGAGGAGAGTTGAGTGTTGGGGAGATTATCATTTGAAGCACAAGAGCAAGGAGTTCATCATCATCAACAACATCTATTACCTTTTGGAGGGTGGTGCCTCCTAGATTGGTTAGGTGTCGCTTGGGAGCCTCCGTCTTGAGATGTGGAGTTGAACCAAGAAGTTTGTAAGGGCAAGGAGATCGCCTACTTCGTGAAGATCTACCCCGAGTAAGGCTAGTCCTCCGTGGGCGTAGGCCATGATGGAATAGACAAGGTTGCTTCTTCGTGGACCCTTCGTGGGTGGAGCCCTCCGTGGACTCGCGCAGCCATTACCCTCCGTGGGTTGAAGTCTCCATCAACGTGGATGTACGATAGCACCACCTATCGGAACCACGACAAAAATCTCCATGTCTCCAAACTGCGTTTGATCTTCTCCACCTCTCTTTACTACATGTGCAATTTACTTTCCGCTGCTTATACTCTAGAATTGCATGTGTAGGGTGATACTTGAATTGATCTTAATTGTGAAACTGCCAAAAACTTTGCATAATCAAAAGGCAGATTTTTTATATTGTCAAGTAGTCTAATCACCCCCCCTCTAGACATACTTTCGATCCTACAGAAAGCCATTCATAAATTTAGTAAGTTCATCACAGGCATATCATTTTATTACCTACAACAGGTCATGAACCCACAACGACAACGAGGATGCATTATAAATACTAAAGTTTTCATCACACAACAAATAACAAGCAATGAAATGAACTTCAACTCAACCAATCCTCGGCGTTGGAAACGCTTGCTTTGAACCACAAGTGATTCTCTGGGAAGGGCCAGATAGTGTCAATCTCGAGACCAACGCGGGACTGATCATCTAGGCTGAAGCGGCCTACTATATCACGACCAGGGTAGGGAGCCACCGCAATGTCCGACGTATAAATACAGCTGCTCTCATAAATGGTAGTAACGATGTGTCAACATCAGTTGGATCGCCTTTCACCATCATTGGATAGTTTTGTCCAAGGAAGATCGAGTTTGCTCCAAGACTATCAATACTGTACTAGGGAGAAGGTGTTGGCGCTATCACACTAGTATCCATCCTGAATACCATGCAACGGGTGTTGGAATAGGTCCGGAGAGTGCGACCATGGGAGACAACACCCGCTCCCTCAGTAGTAACATCAGCAGTGGGTTGTATATAGACAAGAAGTGGTGATCCATCAGAATTAGTTGCTAGCCGCCAGTAAGCATATGGGCCCTGCTCGTCTTCATGCTCGTGATCATCACCATCGTCATCCCCCGTTGGTTATAACTTTTTTCAAGTATAGGTGGTGGAATTATCACAGGACCTTGGAAACACAAGAAGAAGGTTAATTAGTAGAGAAGGGAAACTTGCTAACTCGCATGCATGTGGATGAAACAATTATAATTACGGTGGAAGACAGACGTACCGAAATAATAAGGATCCCATGCAAAAACAGTGCCACTAGTGGTGGCAGCAAACACAAGCCTCTCGTATTCAATTGCATCACAATACACATTCTAGTATAGAAACTGATTTTGAGCAATATCCATCCAGTCAAACCACGAAGGACAGCAACAAACTTGTCGAAGATAGCAACAACTTTATAGATCTTGTAATTACAAGAGCGGCTCGGAACTCGAGAAATTGCTATCTTCTGTAGACGACAGTCACGGTGATCATATTTGAACGTACATCGATCATCTGTGTGCTCAACCTTAGGGCACTCGGAGATTTTTGGAAGTGGAATGCGCTGGCGAGTGTACACATTCACAAGGTCCCACTCGCAATTGTACCCAATATAAACAACCCAATCTCCATTTGCGCCTGCCCAACGCTTGCCCTCAAGCGATGGCATCTTAACATCATACATATCATTATCAAGCAGCATCACCTTGCACAAGGCGAGGCTTCCCGCGTCCCCGCGCCGGTCAGCAGGGTCACGGCGAAGAAGATATGGGAGATCAAACCGCTCCTGGACCCTTGGGTTCTTTGTAATGATGCTATTAGTTGATTCGAGAATGTTCTTGAACGAACCTGCCATGGTAGCCGAGGTGATGATGTCGCACCGATAAATGAGTTCCCCCACCGCGTCATCATTCAGATCGGGGCAAGAATAACGGGGTCGTTTCCGGCTTGTTCCCTCCATGGAGAAGACGATGGAACAATGGCAGAAGGAAGGGTGAAGGCAAATGGAGGAGGGAGGAAGAGTGTGCGACAATAGTTCCAAATCGAGAGGGAAAGACGAAGAGTCGGTGGACGGTTCCCAGTTTGCCACGGTACACGAAGAGGCGCCCCGGCCTACACGTCCTTTCGGAAATTGTACAAAAGGACTCGCCGTCGTCTCACTTACATGTTGGAACGAGACCACATGTCAACGAAACATGGTGTGTAATTTATCGTGCAAAACGCGATCTGGCCACGTTGGCCCGAGGTGCCGCATTATTTATCGCTGAATAATATAAAATATTATGAGTGCAGACGCTCCACCTCGAGGTTTGTAGCACCTTCTCGGTCGTCGGGAATCTATGTTCTTCCACTCTTTCGTTTAAGACATGAGCTTTGTTCATCCTGTTGCCGGCACGCGGGACATCTATATGCCTCCATTTACAAAATCATACTATATGCCTCCACTTAAAAAATCATACTACACGCGGGACATCTAGCATCAAGGTGGCGTGTCATGCAAGAAAATGGAGATATGCAGTGCGTAAGTGAGTCGTGCACTTCGATGGCACCTAGTACTACGCAATATTTTTTCTCCTCGATGGCACATGAATAGTGCACGTACTCAATGACAGAGAACGGGATTGTAGCCATGGACATGGTCGGCCATTTTTGAAGAGAGTACTAATAAAAATATATTTGTATAGAGTACTAATGACAGAGTACGTAACTTTGATGTGTCCCATCAACTCGCAGAACGACGAGAAGCTTGCTTACTACGCCTTCTCCCTTGCCAATGCGTGCGTGGTGGCTCGTAGCACGAGGAGAAACTTTTGCTTACAAGCGGTGGACGTGCAGCAGTTCATTTGGTGTCAGATTGCCATCATTATTGTTCGACTTCCGGAAGAGGAGAAGAGCCAAGCGCAAGGTCACCTACTACTACACCCGCAAAAAATAACCTACTGTACTACTATAGCCAAAGTTGGTCCACCTTTTTAGAGCATGGTTAATTAAGGCTGGTTGTAATGGGGAGTATCATGCACTAGTATCACGCATATGATACTAGTGTATGATACTACATCTGTAGTGCATATAGTACTATCATATGTTTGTATCATAGGATAGTTAATTTATTGCCATGCATGACACATAGTAGCACATCATTTAATATGATACGGTATCATGATATGATACTCAACTCTCTGTTTCTTCATTTAATTCTATAACACCTCATCAAAATTGCCTAGTTGGCATGCATGATACTACCTATGATACTCCCATTACGGGCAGCCTAATATAGGCGGCTCTTGCAGTGGCACATCATTTAGAGCAAGTACTCTCTTCGTACTAGGATCAAAGGAAGTGAAACAAAAGTTGGAGTGGATGCTAGATTGTCAATTAAAACATGATTACATAGGAAAAAAATCATATAGCATTCTATCCTATGTATTAAACGACCAATGTAGGAAATTTATGAGGGGGGTCTCTCCAACAGTGTTCCTCGGCTTGCACCTAGTATCACGGTGGTCGAACTTGGAGTCATTCATCTGGTACACGGGACCACATGTCAACGAAATATGGTGTGTAATTTCTCGTGCAAAATGCGATCTGGCCGCATTGGCCAGAGGTGCCGCATTAGTTATCGACCTTTATTTTTTAATGGCGTGCCGTTCAGTTTTGAAGCACGACTAACTGGTACTGTTTGCAGAGAAAATATATAAAATACTCTACCACTACTCCACCTCTAGTACTAGTAGTATAAAAAAGATATATAGGCTGGAGTTTCAGAGCTTTCTTGCTAAGGGCTGCCCACTTGCTTCTCACACTATCACCCTCTCTCCAGATCTAAAAAAGACGACCTCTCTCTCCCTCCTCACCGGTGGTCACAGATCCGCCGGGGAAGAAAAGGACGTGCAGCGTTGACGCACTCGTCGTCGGCGAGTGAGGTCACACACTGACGACAAGGCCGTCCTCTCAGACCTAGCGCCCGCGCGGGATGGCCTCCCTCCCCAACCTCGCTGCCGTAGTGCGTGCGGAGGACGACGACCACGAGCGAAGCCACTTCCCGCCGACCCTCAGGTATGCTACCTCTTTTCGAACCATACCCTTGTTCTATTGCCCCATCTGCCATGTCGCTGCATGTGGATCTTTTTCCACTCCACCATCTTCCCAATTTTCTATCCTCTTCTCTGCTGGTCACGCAGACGAAAACCTTAATTTGCACTATTAAAGGAAACCCTACTTCATGCAGACTAATCCATGTCTGGGTTGAATAAGGAAAGGAAGGGAGACTGTATTGTCCAAGAGAGTAGGCATCGAACCCACATCTTGGTTGAAAAGGGGAAAATCAGTAGCTAAGGAACGAGTCTCGTGTCTCTTGGTTGAAGAAGGGTAGAAAGGCATGACAACGCAATAGAGAATGACCAGGTCGATCGGTTTATTGTCCTCACATAGGAAAAAGGTGGCTGAACATAACAAAAATGGGACGTAATCCACATATGCTGCCTGGATATTTGTTGCTCTGGTCAACCATACCTCCCTCACTACTCTATGCGTCTGTGGAGGTACATCGTACTGGTCCGCCCACTGTCCGAATGGGTCTCCCATGCTCTTATTGCCACTTTTTTGCTGTTAGTATAACTCCAGCGGTAAAGTCAACCAATGCTACTGCTAAAGTGATGCCACATTTAACTAATGCCGCACTCAGTCTAATGCCACCGATAAATTTAAGCAATGCCATTTAATGTCTCTGGATTATTTCAGGGTTAGCTGTTGATTGTGGATGTATTAAAGATTTTTCAGCTAAGGCATTCTAATGTTGTTGCACAACCAGTATACCAATGATGAAACTTGTTACTACCTTCAGATTTTTGCACTGTTAATGCTTATAGATTACATACCTCACTTTCATGAGATAAGTCAATTTTTTTGTACAGTGTCACCAAAATGCCAAGGCGCTGATGTCATTTTGTTTTGGTTAAACTGCACAAAAAATTATGAAGACAAGAGGAAAGGTCAAGAGTGGGCACCTCCTTATCCGACTATTTTCTTTGATTCGGTTGGTCAAGTTTTATGTTTAATCGACTATGAAGATTGGGATAGCAATTTTCAGGTCCTCTGGAGTTCGAAATGATATATACCTTCAAGGTACATGGTTTGCAAAAAATTATACTATCATTAGTTCATAATGCTAGTTACCTTCAGACTTTTGTATTTGGTTTAATGTTGTTGCCAGCTAGTATACCAGTGCTGATACTTGTTACCTTTACATTTTGTATTGTTAATGCTTATAGAAATCCTCAAGTGCTAGCTTATGGAGATCAGTTCAGTAAAACCATTATACTCTACCCCGTAATAAAAAAATTACTCCACTATTCCACTAGCCAGTGGATTAGTGTATATATGTACTGTTTAAATGGTGTTGCATTAGCGTATCGACATATATAAGGTGTGGCAACCTTTCCCAGAGCAACAAGTTTCAGCATTGGTATACTAGCTGTGCAACAAGTTTCAACATTGGTACAGAGGGTGTAGAGTTCACTCAAATACTGCCAGTAAAGCTAGCCACACCTTTGTTAAGATTGGGATAGCAATTTGTTCACCCGAGTTCGAAATGATATTTACCTTGAAGGTACATTGTTTGCAATTTTTTAATACTATCATTAGTTAATAATGCTAGTTACCTTCAGACTTTTGTATTTGGTTTAATTCTCTTGCACAGCTAGTATACCAATGTTGAAACTTGTCACCTTGAAATTTTGTATTGTTAATTCATATAAAAATCTTCTAGTGCTAGATCTTATGAAAATCTTCCAGTGCTAGAGCTTATAGAAACCTTTTCCCATTAAGAAATTGGAATGCTTATATTTGTGAGTCTATGCTTCAACTAGTGCCACTTTTATAGTAATCACACTTTCAATATCTATGCAAACAGGGATGCTCGATTTTAGTGGAACTGTCCAACTGGTTCAACATTAGGAGCATGTTTTCTTCCAAACCTTTATATCCAATTGGTGGCACTATGAGCTGTTCATTAAGAAGGTACATGGTTTGGTACTATCTTGCTACTCTTTTTGTACTGTCATTAGATAGTAATACTAGTGGTTTGCATGTGAATAGTAATACTAGTGGTTTGCATGTGAATTTATTGGCACGGTGGACCTACATTGGAGGTGCAGGACAAGATTCAATGATTGGATGCTCAACTTCGGTTGTATTGATTTCACCTCTTCCATCACCGCGAACATGGATATCCTTGGTCTGATGAAGAATAGGCGCTATATTTCTGCTCTAAACAAGCAAATCAATTCAGTATGAGATCGTCCAGGGCAAAACATGACTGTATCAAATTGTCCAGAGCAAAACATGACAGATGCTAAGTGGAAGAGACATGTTTAAACCTAAAATACAAGATGGGGTATATTTTTACTAGCTTCTTGATATTTGTGCAGACAGAGATGTCTGCCTGTTGCTATTTGGCAAACACACAAAGTGACCGCAATTTTGGTTAAACTGCACAAGAGAATAGTATAGTCACTACATGTAGTGCAATTTGAAAATAGACACAGAAAGGTTGGATAGTCACTTCATGGACTGCAGAAAAGTAGTACTATACTATTTATTGGTCAACACTAGGTGCTTCATTGCTTTGGTATGATTATACAATGGGTGTCATTTTGCGTAACTTAAAGTTTGTATTCCGAAAATAGTCTCGCCGTGTGATCGAGAGAAGACCAAATCATATTGCAGTGCATGTTCCTCCATCATGTGTGGTTCATTCTGATGGTTCCAGCTGTTGGTGAAACCACTTACGTTTGCAAGAGGAATTGTAGACTTCACAAACAAATCTGTCTTTCAGTTTGTACTGAATGTTGGCCAAGAGAAGCTTCCATGTTAGTAGGAAGAACATATGTTTTTTCTAGATCTTTGCTTTTGGAGCTACATATTTGTATATGATCTGTGAATCATTGAGATGCATTAACATGTTGATCTTATGTATGGGAATCGTACTAGTTGGTTTTAGTTGTGTCTGATCTTTGCTCTTGGAGCTACATATTTGTATATGATCTGTGAATCATTGAGATGCATTAATAGTTCCTTATATCTGTTCGCTCAGTGTTTACAAGTTACTGATCGATCACTAGCTAGCCTACTAATGTGCTCCTGGCAGTTTTAGTTGCGACGCAAGATCCGAAGTGGTAGTTTTTTGAATAAAAATGCCTACCTCTGAAGAAACTGACAAGTTGCTCTGAAGAAAATGCCATGCAAATCTGAATAAACTGCCAGCAAAAACGTTCGCAAATGCCTTATCTCCCAGCGAATATTCATCAGTTAATGCGATCATACACGTACACCATCCGACCTACTTGATCCTACACGGATAATTAGTGGATCACGCACGTACTACCTCCTTTCCGGTTTGCAGGGCTCAATTCAAAAAACGACCTACTCGATCCTACACAAATAAATAGCGGATCACGCACGTACTACGTCTTTTCGGTTTGCAGGGCTTAATTCAAAAAACATACCAACCAAGGTAGATGATGAGTGGTGGAATGATTTTTGACAAGGAGGGAGTACCTCATCTGGATGATTCGAGTTCGCAAATTCCTTATCTCCGAGCTAAAGTTCATAAACTAATGCCCTCGGCTGTGACTCGTTGCATGCTGCTCCGCGTACTAGCTGCGAGCGATTTTGAGTGCCTGCATACAGCCGGACATAATTAAGGCAGCTATCTGATGCGAAAAAAGATGCGCTTTAATTTTTGCGGGCCGTTTAAATCTGTGGAATCATTATTGACAAGGAGGGAGATGATTGGAGTGCACTCGTTTGATCGTCACGACGGTGTGCGACCCAGCACGGACGAGACGGGACACAGTCAGAATTTCAGTTTCTCTAGTTTTCCACGGCAAGCTGGCGCGCTAAGCCATGCCTGCTTACTTATGCATTGAATTCCGATGACCGTCGCGGTACCTTCCTCCTGTAAGTACTGTTTCCCGGCCATCTATGGTGGCACCGTGACCCAACTAGCCCTATCCTCATAAGCCCCCACCGGCCCGACGTCGCTTGCCACTTATCCTCGCTCTTGCCACGTCCACCATGCCCCCGCCCGTCTGCGATAGGCGAGGCCGGAGGCGGTCACCGCCGGAACTAGTGTTCGGTTTTTCATCGGAAGACAGGCGGAGGGAGGAGGCATTCTATCGGTCTTTAGATGGCAATGCGGAGAACGAGGACTTGTTGGAGCGCGACTGCCTGGCGGAGGAGCAGGAGTGGTCGGAGCGCGACCGCTTGGTGCTACTTCTCGAGCTTGCGTTGTATTCCCTCGAAGAGGAAAGGCAAATGCAGCACAGTAGCGTAATATTTCTCTCAGTTTTTGAGAATCAAGGTATCGATCCAGTAGGAGACCACGCGCGAGTCCCTCGCACCTACAAAAACAAATAAGAACTTCGCAGCCAAAGCGATAAGGGGTTGTCAATCCCTTTACGGTCACTTAAGAAAGTGAGATCTGATAGAGATGATAGTTTATATTTTTGGTATTTTTGTTTATAAGAACAGAAAGTAAAAGCAGAAAAAGTAAAGTAGATGTAGATTGATATGTTTGAGAATGTACCCGGGGGCGATAATGTTCTCCAGTGGCTTCTCTCGTGATAGTGATATTCTACTGCGGGTAAACAAATTACTGTCGAGCAATTGATAGAAAAGCGAATAATTATGAGACTATCTAGGCATGATCATTGTATATAGGCATCACGTCCGAGACAAGTAGACGGACTCCTGCCTGTATCTACTACTATTACTCCACACATCGACCGCTATCCAGCATGCATCTAGTGTATTGAGTTCATAAGAACAGAGTAACGCCTTAAGCAAGATGACATGATGTAGAGGGATAAACTCAAGCAATATTATATAAACCCCATCTTTTTATCCTCGATGGCAACAATACAATACGTGCCTTGCTGCCCCTACTGTCACTGGGAAAGGACACCGCAATATTGAACCCAAAGCCAAGCACTTCTCCCATTGCAAGAACTATAGATCTAGTAGGCCAAACCAAACCAATAATTTGAAGAGACTTGCAAGGATATTATGAGCACACATAAAGAGTTCAAAAAAGAACCAAATATTTCTCGAAGATAATCTTGATCATAAACTCACAATTCATCGGATCTCGACATACACACCGCAAAAAGAGATTACATCGAATATATCTCCTCGAAGACCGAGGAGAACTTTGTATTGAGATCCAGAGAGAGAGAAGAAGCCATCTAGATACTAGCTATGGACCCGAAGGTCTGTGGTAAACTACTCACAACTCATGGTGAGGGCGATGATGATGATGTAGAAGAACTCCGTGATGGATCACCCCTTCGGCAGAGCTCCGGAACATGCCCAAAGATGGGATCTCATGGGAACAGAAGGTTGCGGTGGTGGAATTAGGGCTTTCTCTTTGCTGCTGATGGTTTCGGGGTACGTAGACTTATATAGGAGGAAGGAGGACACCAGGGGATGCTCGAGGGGCCCATGAGGCAGGGGAGCGCCCTGGGAAGGGGGGTGCGCCCCCCCACCCTCGTGGGCACCTCGTGGATCCCCTAACGTGGTTCTCAAGTCTCCCGTGCGTGATTTTCTCCAAAAATATCTCTCGCGAAGATTTCATTCCGTTTGGACTCCATTTGATATTCTTTTTCTGCAAAACCCTGAAACAAGCAAAAAACAGCAATCTGGACTGGGCCTTTGGGTTAGTAGGTTAGTCCCAAAAATGATATAAAAGTGTATGACAAAGCCCATTAAATTTCCAAGACTTCATAAATAATAGCATGGAACAATAAAAAATTATAGATACGTTGGAGACGTATCAAGCATCCCCAAGCTTAATTCCCGCTCATCCTCGAGTAGGTAAATGATAAAGAAAGAATTTTTGATGTGGAATGCTAACCAACATAGTTTCTCAATGTAATTCTCTTAATTGTGGCATGAATGTTCAGATCTGACAGATTCAAGATAAAAAGTCTATATTGAAATAGGAAACAATAACACTTCAAGCATACTAACAAAGCAATCATGTCTTCTCAAAATACTATGGTTAAAGAAAGTTATCCCAACAAAATCATATAGTCTGGCTATGCTCCCTCTTCATCACACAAAATATTCATATCATGCACAACCCCGATTTCAGCCAAGCACTTGTTTTCATACTCTATTCTTTCAAACCTTTCAATTTTCACGCAATACATGAGCGTGAGCCATGGACATAGCACTATGGGTGGAATAGAGGTTGTTGTGGAGAAGACAAAAAGAGGGAGACCGTCTCACATCAACTAGGCATATCAACGGGCAATGGAGATGCCCATCAATAGATATCAATGTGAGTGAGTAGGGATTGCCATGCAACGGACGCACTAGAGCTAAATATGTATGAAAGCTCAACAAAAGAAACTAGTGGGTGTGCATCCAACTTGCTTGCTCACGAAGACCTAGGGAATTTGAGGAAGCCCATCATTGGAATATACAAGCCAAGTTCTATAATGAAAAATTCCCACTAGTATATAAAGTGACTAAGCATGAGACTCTCTATCATGAAGAACATGGTGATACTTTGAAGCAAAAGTGTGGAAAAAGATAGTAGCAATTGTCCCTTCTCTCTTTTCTCTCATTTTTTTGGAGGGGCTTATCATTTTATTTATTAGCCTCTCTCTATATTTTTTTGGGCCATCTCCCTTTTTTTATTGGCCTTTCCTCACATGGGACAATGCTCTAATAATGATGGTCATCACACTTTTATTGATTTACAACTCGATATTACAATTCGATACTACAACGAAGTATGACTCTACATGAATGCCTCCGGCGGTGTACCAGGATGTGCAATGAATCAAGAGTGACATGTATGAAAAATTATGCATGGTGGCTTTGCCACAAGTACGATGTCAACTACATGATCATGCATGGCAATATGACAATATGATGCGTGTCATATGAACGGAACGGTGGAAAGTTGCATGGCAATATATCTCGGAATGGCTATGGAAATGCCATGATAGGTAGGTATGGTGGATGTTTTGAGGAAAGATATATAGTGGGTTTATGGTACCGGCGAAAGTTGCGCGGTACAAGAGAGGCTAGCAATGGTGGAAGGGTGAGAGTGCGTATAATCCATGGACTCAACATTAGTCATAAGAACTCATATACTTATTGCAAAAATCTGCGAGTCATCAAAACAAAGCAATCAACGCATGCTCCTAGGGGGGAGGTTGGTAGGAGTTAACCATCGCGCGCCCCCGATCTCCACACAAAGGTTGGCACTTTATAAATACCTCATGCTCTAACTTCGTCACATAGCGGTTTACCATACGTGCATGATACGTGAATCACTAACCTTAACACAAGTATTTCTCAATTTCATAATAACTCCACTAGCATGACTCTAATATCACTATCCTCATATCTCAAAACAATTATCAAGCATCCAACATCTCATCATATTTGTCAGGACCCCGATCCTAAGTCACACAGGTCTAGCCTGTAACACATCATATCACTTTGCGGCCTCACGCACGGTATCCTCACGGGTGCCACCTAACCTGGCCCAGGACCGTTTGCGCATTTTGGCACACGTATATGATAGTGTCGCTAGCATCCATATGACAGAGAACCCGGGCCGACATGACTAGTTATAAACCAAAAGTGGCACTAAATTACAGAGACATGCATACATGACCCAGCAACGAACGTGTCGGTCATCAACGTATGAACCCAAGTCGTAGCAAGCTACAAGGACTTAAAGGAACAACACATGACATTTCCCCTAAGGGACAGACACAGGAACGAAGAAGGACACATGCCGGCCAGCCTAAGTGTTCCGGAGCAGTAGCAAGCTACCAAGGCTCAGTGGAAGCACTAGGAGACATTTCCCTGTAAGATAGGCTACCAAGGGTAAACAACTAGGTGTCGGATCCCACACATAACAATACACATTACACGTACGCATAACATGCAAGTATGTGCTGTACAACATTGCATCACAACATAACTCAACAACTCATACATATAAAGGCCCAGAAGAGCCATCATAGCATTTATTACAAACAGAGGTCACATGACCCAACATACAGAGCATACAGGCAACGGAAGCATAACATGTCTGAGTACAGACAACTACAAATGAAAAAGGCTGAGGAGCCTGACTATCTACAAGACCCTCCCAAGGGTACAAGATCGGAGCTGAGGTAACAAGCTAAACGTCGAAGTCCACGCGGAACAACTAGTGAGACTGAAGTCTCTCTGCAAAACATAAATTAAGCAAACGTGAGTACAAAGGTACTCAGCAAGACTTACATCAGAACTAGCTAAATATGCATCAGTATCAACAAAGGGGTGGTGGAGTTTGACTGCAGCAAGCCAGCTTTGACTCGGTGGCTATCCTAAACTATGACTGCAAGTAACTCTTTTGAGGTGGCGCACGCGAGTCCACATAAACACCAACCAATACACCACTATGGATCCGCTTCCGTCTCCCTACGAGAAGGTCATCCATAGCACTCACACTTATCTTGCGTGTTTTAGAGTATCCACTTTCACTTGTCTACGAACTGTTATAGGCAACCCAGAAGTCCATCTCCGCGGACATGCCTATTCGAATAGATCATATATAACCCTGCAGGGGTGTACTTCTTCACACACGCTCTCGCCACTTACCGCCATGTACATGTCATGTATCTCGGCAACCTTCAAGCGGAAGCCTGGCGAGGGTGTCGGCCACGACCTGACTAACCACACAAGTCTCTCGTCCAGGTTTATCGCCTATTTGGGTTCCATCCGTGGGGAGATCCGGCCGGGGTGTCGCTCACGGCCCCAAACAATGTGTACAGGGTTCCCGCATCACCAAACGGGCGATTGGTACACCGTGCCACGTACCTGCCGTGTCACAGCCCACCCCGAGGGTCAGCGCTGCGCACGTCCTCCAGTAAACTACAAACACCAGAAACTAGTTGCAACTCCTGGACAGAGGACAAGGGCAGTTAATAAGTCGAGAGGGTCCATTGGTTTCGGGCCCAATGCATGGTAGTAACTGGTCATGGATCAACCAACACAGAACTTAGTTCCTGAGGACGGCTGCAATGAGACAACCCACCATGTACTCCTACATGGCCTCTCGTCGCTACCTTTACCAAATCGTGTTCACACACTTAGCTCACACACATTAGGACATGTTCATCACCATTCCAATTCATCCCCGATGAATCAGACCTGACACAACTCTAAGCAATAGCAGGCATAACCAGAAAGCATGAATGAGTAGGCACAGCATGGCTCAAACAACCCCTACTCATACTACCGGGTTTCAACTATTTACTGTGGCAATGACAGGTCATGCAGTGGAAAGGGGTTCAACTACCGCAGCAGGTAACAGTTGAAGCGTTGTTGTCCTAATGCAGTAAAAGAGAGCAAGATCAAGAGAGTGGGATTGTATCGTAATGCTCAATGGGGTTTTGCTTTCCTGGCACTTCTGAAGATAACATTGGGTCTTCATCGGTGTCATCGATCACATCGTCGGAACACGTCTACTGAAAGGGGACAAACACCGGCAACAGAGAAAGAACACAATCAATGCAATGCGAAAATATGATGCATGATCATGACATGGCAATATGCTGTTGATTGAGCTAATGCAACTAGCAACCATATTAAATGAAGTTGGTTTGAACCAAAGATTCAAATTCAAACTCCATATGTGATTATTTAATTGTCATTTAATTGATTTGACCTGATCAGCAGGTTTAACTTGCTCAAACATGCATGAAAATGTCATAAACAGATTCCTTGAATTTTTCTGATCAATTTTCATATATAAATTATTTCCATCTCAGTTATAGATTATTTTCCATGATTTTTAGAATTTTTGGCTATTTTCTGAAATAAATAAATCATTTCTGATTTATTTTAAATCACAGAAAACAGTTACTGCGTCAGCACTAGGTCATGCTGACATCAGCAAGTCAACAGGCGGGTCCAGGTCAAACCTGACCAGTGAGGCCCACTGGTCAGTGACACAACTAACTAAACTAACTTATTTAACACTAACCTAGTTTAATTAGCCGGGCGGGGCCCACATGTCAGTGAGTCACAGAGTTAACTAATTGCAAATTAGCACTAATCTAAAATTAGCAGGGCACTGGGCCCACCTGTCAGTGACTAACCTAACTAACTAGATTAATTAGCAATTAACTTAATTAACTTAGCTAATTAGGGGCGGGGGGCCCACGCGTCAGTTACCCAGGGGGTCAAACTGGGTCAACCCGGGTCAAACTCGCCGGAGTTGACATGTGGCTCGTCGCCGGCGGACCCAGAGACGGCGGAGGGCGTCGGGTTTCGCCCTCAGGCGACCAAATGAGCGGCGGAAGGGCTCTACGTGGAGCTGGGACTCGCCCGCATCCATTTATGCCATCGGGAGGGGCTGACGTCGACCCGCCTCGCCGGAAACAAGCTCGCGGTGGCGGCCGGAATCGGGCCTCGGTGGTTTCGGGGCTGCGGTGCGCTAGGGGAGGGGCTGATGGGCTAGCTCGCGTCTACGGGTCACCAGGAGCACGCTGGTGCCACGGGTTCGAGCGGAGGGGCTCGAGAGCACGGGGCTCACCGGCCATGGCGGACGACGGCGTCGGGTGCTCGCGGGGCGGCGGCTACAGCTCGCAAACGAGACGGAGGAGAGGGGGGTTAGGGTGAGTAGCTCACGGCGGGGCAAAGAAGGTCGCAAAAGGCTCGGGGAGGCAGCGGACGTCGCGAATTCGACGGGGAGGTCGCCGACGGATGGAGGTTGAAGAAGGGGCGGGGTCGACGCTGTAGAGCTCCCGCGGTCGCGTGGGCCGACGGAGAGGATGAGGGAGACACGGCGGAGCCCAGGGGCGTGTCGGAGAGGCGATGGGGAGGCTGTGGCCGCGACAACGGCGAACGGCGGCGATGGTGGTGTTCGGCCGCGCGCGTGAGGGAGGAAAGGAGAAGAGGGAGAGGTCCAGCGAGAGAGAGGGGAGAAACAGGGTGGCCAGGGCATCGCGCTGGCGAGGTGAGAGGGGCCGAGGCCTTGCCACCGCGAAGCAGGAGGTGGCCGCGGCTCGGCTGTGCGCGCGCCACGCACCGAGCCAGTAGGCGCGAGGAAGACGACGCGCGAGGGGGTGGGCTGGGCCTGGCAGGCCGGCTGTCTGCAGGCTTCTAGTGGGCTGCACATGTAAGGCTAGGTTAGTTTCTGTCTTTGCTCATTTCTTTAAATTGTTTCTGTTTTCTATTTTTGTTATTTTGTTTTGATTTAGTATATAGCCCAAATCATTTTATTAAATCCTAGAAATAAGTGTGGGCATTAAATGAATTATTACAGAGGCCCTCAACTATTTTTCAGAATTGTTGGAGCATTTAAGGATAAAAAGAATATTTAAATGCCCCAATTCAAATACAATATGGGTTATTCAAAAATCCAGAATGGTCCTAGAAATAGATGCAACATTTTTGGCAGAGGTTTTTAATCAATCCAAAAATGGTGAACTTTTTCAAAGGCATTTTGGGTTCATTGAAAAAGATTTTAATGTGACCCTAGTTGAATTCATTTGGTGCTAGGGTTTGAACATCCCCATTTCAGGTTTCTATGAAAGGTAAACATGATGCACATGAAGACCAAGCAAGACAGGCAAGGGCTGGTCTAGGGCTGTGACAACTCACCCCCACTAAACAAGAATCTCGTCCCGAGATTCAAGCGTAGGGTAGGAAATCAGAGGGGACACTAAGTAACACAATCTTCATGATCCAACTGTCCTTCATAAGAATGTTGATTGCTTGCATCATGTTGATCTTGACATCCTTGTTTTCGAGATCTTTGTCCAACACGGTGACGACGAAAGAAACTCTACAAAATTCGATCTTCACAAAGATCGAGCAACTCAAGATCAACTCATGGAGTGAGACGTTGAAACATCTCTTGAGCCGAGACACAGAGTACACCTCCAGAGGGATGTAGTGAAATAAATGATGAAGGTTCACCTAATGGCAATAATTCCACACCTAAGAAGAGGGTGATCGATACCACCAGACGGGGCACCTTGGAGAAGGTGACTCGTAGAGTTATTCCCTTAAGTGGCAAAAAGAATTACTTTTGATATAGAGATCATTAAAATTCTCTATACCAGCCGGAGGCAAATCACACCCGATCGTTTGATGGAGTACGAAAGAATGACATTCTCGGCCAGAATGGATGATGTGGACTACCTTGTTGAAGACAACACAAGGGATGATTTTGGTTATCATCGGAAATGGATGGGACCCATGGTAGGACCACTTTTGAAGATAATCCTGAACAGCAGTTGCTAAGAAGGGCAACCCATGGAAAATTGGCACGATGGTGGTGCAAGCTGGGAACAAAAGGCAAATGTTGGGAATGATTCTGGTAACTGGGAAGAAACCCAACAGTAGAGAGTGAATCTACTCTTTGAGAGGTTATAGCATAACCAAGAACACTGGGAGCAATCCCGGTTAGTGCCAGTGATAACACCTAGTGCTTGTGCGTGCTCTCAAGAACTTGAGCATTCCCATATTCATCAAGGTTTTACCAATATCCGTGTCAAGGATCCTGGCAACACAACATACTACCATGATGAATAATGATGGATAGTGCAGATGCAAAGGAAGATAACACTTTCTCAGATTTCACCTTAGCGGGGTCAAAGGGGCAAAAATCTGGATGATTGACCGGGAGACATTTAGCACTCCGCTTCTAATGTTCTCCTTGGTGTACTAGGTACCACGGTCAATGCTTAAAAGCATCAACATGGCCATCAAGTAAAGGTCGGACTTCGGGAGCACAAAAGTCCATAAGGAACAACTAGGGAGTAAATCCTACGAAATCCTTACGGGGAGGTGGCCAACTTCTTCAATCAAGATACTACAACAATAGGTCTTCCGGCTGGGTGTATTGGCCACGACATCCACTTTACCGGTTATCGAGAGACCAATATTATAGTTCTTGGAAAAGGCTCCAACCATCATATCTGCCTGAGATTCAGTTCCTGTTGGTGTCAAGATATTCCAGACTCAATGAGTCTAGAAAGAAAATAAAAGTTTGCAACACAAATCGACGAGACGGCGTTGCGAGATTCTCGGGGGGTGAACTACGATAGCAAGCTCCAAAACATGAGCTAGTTCTGCTACATACCTGTGAACACGTTGTCTAAGACAAGCATGACCACATAGTAGTCTTATAATAAAATACTACCGAGTTCAGATTGGGAATCATCATTGGAGATAACGAAGTCTTGTGCATGTCCATCCGGGCCCGTCGGGAATAGCATTTGAACTTCTTATCCTTAAGAAATCAATCAGTGGCTTGGTGTGCTAGGGATACATATAGAATGAAGGTTGCAAGGCTCCAAACCACAGAATACTTCGCACGTATGCATGACTGACTTGGGATGATTCCACAGGAAGCAAAATAAACTTTCTCAACTCACTGTGGCAACTTACATCAATTACACATGAATTAGGGAAAGTCTCTTCTCTCATTGAACATATACCTCATGAACGGGACACGAAGGCAATGCTTACAAAGTTTCCAACACTAGCTTAATGTCCTACAAGATCACGGAGGAGATAAGGATGTTTGTTGATGGGCTCAACAATAATCCATCCAGGTTTCCATATAGATGGAATTCCATGACAATGTGAACAAAGTGATAGCATTGGTCAGACCAAAAGATATAACGGTGTATGCTCGAGGGATCAACCACGAGTAAGACAACATTACGAATATCGTTGGTTCTGATTTGATTTGAGGATAGCCCACACTCAAATCAAAGTTTTGAACAAGACAATAGATCCAACAATTGATCACAAGGATCAACCGATCAAGATATCATCTTTCTTCAACACACACACAAAAGATATCCCTTAGAAGGAACTAAGTTAGGCAAGCTCTTATCTTCCAACTCTCCAGGTTGTTGTTTAGCTTAACTAACCAGTTCAGGGTATCCAACACAGATTCTTGGAGAAGTGGTGGTTTATAAGGAACCAACTTGATCACGAGCTCAACATAACGGTCAGAGAGCAACCTGGTAATACTTCCGAGAAGATATGTGGAAAATCACAGACCACCGATATGTTACTAAGCTCGAGAACAATCTTTCTTTTCAGGGCAAGACGATATGATCAAATGAGCAAGGACTTAACAAAATCCTAACTCGTCAATCAAGGAGTGCACCAAGAAAGTGGACTAGGTAGCACGATCAATCTTAGAATGATGATTCGGTAACCATCATGCTAAGAATGAGATTATCGTCCATTAACTACCAAGCAACGAAGTTGCTAGGAGTATTGATTTCACACATCACAATTCACTTGTCGGTATTCCGGTTACAATAACACGGAGACCGAAGAATGAACGATGATGGTAATAAATATCACTATATCAAGAATTCATAAGGGATAGTGCAATTCTCATGTCGATCCCGATGTAAAGAGGGTAACACTTCAGAGTAGAACGAATCAAAAGCTTGATTGCATTTGATCTGCTGAGTACAACTTCTTTGACCCAATCCAGGATATGGATAAGGTACTGGAGTTTGTTTCTCCTAGTCATTCCGGAATAGAATGACTTGACGGACCACAAGAGTAGAAGGCATCGATGAACACGAATGCACAACCACTCCTGGCTATCAACTGATAGACGGGGTCATAATACAACTAAAAAGGGGCAACTCAAAGGAACATATAACTCTCCGAGTTGTGGATGCATAGTCTAGCATGTCAAACTCTCAACATACTTCTTCCGGATAGTCCATGCAGAAAGGTAGAACTGGCAGAGTCACAATATGAATGGAGTACCACTCAGGAGCACTCTGGTTGTGATCTTTTGGTTCGGGAGAACTTCTGCCAAGGATGGTTCATGATATTTGGAAGAATGATATACCACGGACCTCGAGGGCTATCACAAGGTTACTAATACCCTAAAGGGACGAGCAAATACTACCAACATGAAGTAGGTAGAAAGAATCTTGGGTTCAAGAACCCAGGAGTAGAATGCCTACTAACTAAATGGCATCACGGGATGCTTTCGAGAATGATGGCCAGAATCATCACACTGGGAATATAAAGCATTGCTAGATTACTGGTGATCTTCTAAGACACCTAGGGTCATAATAATAAGTCCAACATATATGTCGAGGTAACAGAGTGCCTCAACACACCGACTAGTGTGGTTAATCTGGCCTAAAAAGACATTAAGAACAGATAGGAATGATTTGCAAATGCATCAGACTATTTAGAAACCTGGGATGACTCGGACAGCATAACGGCTGGAAATGCTCGAAAATACTTTTGAGATCCAAGCAAAAAGGGTAGCATATCCACTTAACATCATAATGTCAAGGTTCTGAGACCAACAGTTGAACAAACAGAGGTAGAAGAAACTGAACTGAGGGTTGAATCCACAATAACGTGATCCTGATAAATAGAATGAGAATCCTAGTTCTTAATTCCCGTAGAAAGAAGAAGGTGACTCCGATCAGAAGGTCATAAGGTAAAGGAGTAAAAAGAGCCTTACGTTCCCTTCCACAATCAATTCCCTTATATAACTAAAGAGTTTCTAGACACAACTTCGACCAGTTTGGCTTACTAATCCTACAGGAAGTCAGGCTCTGATACCAATGCTGTCAGGACCCCGATCCTAAGTCACACCGGTCTAGCCTGTAACACATCATATCACTTTGCGGCCTCACGCACGGTATCCTCATGGGTGCCACCTTACCTGGCCCGGGACCGTTTGCGCATTTTGGCACACGTATATGATAGTGTCGCTAGCATCCATATGACAGAGAACCCGGGCCGACATGACTAGTTATAAACCAAAAGTGGCACTAAATTACAGAGATAGGCATACATGACCCAGCAACGAACGTGTCGGTCATCAACGTATGAACCCAAGTCGTAGCAAGCTACAAGGACTTAAAGGAACAACGCGTGACATTTCCCCTAAGGGACAGACACAGGAACGAAGAAGGACACATGCCGGCCAGCCTAACTGTTCCGGAGCAGTTGCAAGCTACCAAGGCTCAGTGGAAGCACTAGGAGACATTTCCCTGTAAGATAGGCTACCAAGGGTAAACAACTAGGTGTCGGATCCCACACATAACAATACACATTACACATACGCATAACATGCAAGTATGTGCTGTACAACATGGCATCACAACATAACTCAACAACTCATATATATAAAGGCCCAGAAGATCCATCATAGCATTTATTACAAACAGAGGTCACATGACCCAACATACAGAGCATACAGGCAACAGAAGCATAACATGTCTGAGTACAGACAACTACAAATGAAAAAGGCTGAGGAGCCTGACTATCTACAAGACCCTCCCAAGGGTACAAGATCGTAGCTGAGGTAACAAGCTAAACGTCGAAGTCCACGCGGAACCACTAGTGAGACCGAAGTCTCTCTGCAAAACATAAATTAAGCAAACGTGAGTACAAAGGTACTCAGCAAGACTTACGTCAGAACTAGCTAAATATGCATCAGTATCAACAAAGGGGTGGTGGAGTTTGACTGCAGCAAGCCAGCTTTGACTCGGTGGCTATCCTAAACTATGACTGCAAGTAACTCTTTTGAGGTGGCGCACGTGAGTCCACATAAACACCAACCAATACACCACTATGGATCCGCTTCCATCTCCCTACGAGAAGGCCATCCATAGCACTCACACTTATCTTGCGTGTTTTAGAGTATCCACTTTCACTTGTCTATGAACTGTTATAGGCAACCCAGAAGTCCATTTCCGCGGACATGACTATTCGAATAGATCATATATAACCCTGCAAGGGTGTACTTCTTCACACACGCTCTCGCCACTTACCGCCATGTACACGTCATGTATCTCGGCAACCTTCAAGCGGAAGCCTGGCGAGGGTGTCGGCCACGACCTGACTAACCACACAAGTCTCTCGTCCAGGTTTATCGCCTATTTGGGTTCCATCCGTGGGGAGATCCGGCCGGGGTGTCGCTCATGGCCCCAAACGATGTGTACAGGGTTCCCGCATGACCAAACGGGCGATCGGTACACCGTGCCACGTACCTGCCGCGTCACAGCCCACCCCGAGGGTTAGCGCTGCGCACGTACTCCAGTAAACTACAAACACCAGAAACTAGTTGCAACTCCTGGACAGAGGACAAGGGCAGTTAATAAGTCGAGAGGGTCCATTGGTTTCGGGCCCAATGCATGGTAGTAACTGGTCATGGATCAACCAACACAGAACTCAGTTCCCGAGGACGGCTGCAATGAGACAACCCACCATGTACTCCTACATGGCCTCTCATCGTTACCTTTACCAAATCGTGTTCACACACTTAGCTCACACACATTAGGACATGTTCATCACCATTCCAATTCATCCCCGATGAATCAGACCTGACACAACTCTAAGCAATAGTAGGCATAACCAGAAAGCATGCATGAGTAGGCACAGCATGGCTCAAACAACCCCTACTCATACTACCGGGTTTCAACTATTTACTGTGGCAATGACAGGTCATGCAGTGGAAAGGGGTTCAACTACCGCAGCAGGTAACAGTTGAAGCGTTGTTGTCCTAATGCAGTAAAAGAGAGCAAGAGTGAGAGAGTGGGATTGTATCGAAATGCTCAATGGGGTTTTGCTTGCCTAGCACTTCTGAAGATAACATTGGGTCTTCATCGGTGTCATCGGTCACATCGTTGGAACACATCTACTGAAAGGGGACAAACACCGGCAATAGAGAAAGAACACAATCAATGCAATGCGACAATATGATGCATGATCATGACATGGCAATATGCTGTTGATTGAGCTAATGCAACTAGCAACCATATTAAATGAAGTTGGTTTGAACCAAAGATTCAAATTCAAACTCCATATGTGATTATTTAATTGTCATTTAATTGATTTGACCTGATCAGCAGGTTTAACTTTCTCAAACATGAATGAAAATGCCTTAAACAGATTCCTTGAATTTTTCTGATCAATTTTCATATATAAATTATTTCCATCTGAGTTATAGATTATTTTCTGTGATTTTTAGAAGTTTTGGCTATTTTCTGAAATAAATAAATCATTTCTGATTTATTTTAAATCACAGAAAACAGTTACTGCGTCAGCACTAGGTCATGCTGACATCAGCAAGTCAACAGGCCGGTCCAGGTCAAACCTGACCAGTGGGGCCCACTGGTCAGTGACACAACTAACTAAACTAACTTATTTAACACTAACCTAGTTTAATTAGCCAGACGGGGCCCACATGTCAGTGAGTCACAGGGTTAACTAATTGCAAATTAGCACTAATCTAAAATTAGCAGGGCACTGGGCCCACCTGTCAGTGACTAACCTAACTAACTAGATTAATTAGCAATTAACTTAATTAACTTAGCTAATTAGGGGCGGGGGGCCCACGCGTCAGTGACCCATGGGGTCAAACTGGGTCAACCCGGGTCAAACTCGCCGGAGTTGACCCGTGGCTCGTCGCCGGCGGAGCCAGAGACGGCGGAGGGCGTCGGGTTTCGCCCTCAGGCGACCAAACGAGCGGCGGAGGGGCTCTACGTGGAGCTGGGACTCGCCCGCATCCATATATGCCATCGGGAGGGGCTGACGTCGACCCGCCTCGCCGGAAACAAGCTCGCGGTGGCGGCCGGAATCGGGCCTCGGTGGTTTCGGGGCTGCGGTGCGCTAGGGGAGGGGCTGATGGTCTAGGTCGCGTCTACGGGTCACCAGGAGCACGCTGGTGCCACGGGTTCGAGCGGAGGGGCTCGAGAGCACGGGGCTCGCCGGCCATGGCGGACGACGGCGTCGGGTGCTCGCGGGGCGGCGGCTACAGCTCAAAAACGAGACGGAGGAGAGGGGGGTTAGGGTGAGTAGCTCACGGCGGGGCAAAGAAGGTCGCAGAAGGCTCAGGGAGGCAGCGGACGTCGCGAATTCGGCGAAGAGGTCGCTGGCGGCTGGAGGTTGAAGAAGGGGCGGGGTCGACGCTGTAGGGCTCCCGCGGTCGCTTGGGCCGACGGAGAGGATGAGGGAGACACGGCGGAGCCCGAGGGCGTCTCGGAGAGGCGAGGGGGAGGCTGTGGCCGCGACAACGGCGAACGGCGGCGATGGTGGCGTTCGGCCGCGCGCGTGAGGGAGCAAAGGAGAAGAGGGAGAGGTCCAGCGAGAGAGAGGGGAGAAACAGGGTGGCCAGGGCGTCGCGCTGGCGAGGTGACAGGGGCCGGGGCCTTGCCACCACGAAGCAGGAGGTGGCCGCGGCTCGGCTGTGCGCGCGCCACGCACCGAGCCAGTAGGCGCGACGAAGACGACGCGCGAGGGGGTGGGCTGGGCCTGGCAGGCTGGCTGTCTGCAGGCTTCTAGTGGGCTGCATAGGTAAGGCTAGGTTAGTTTCTGTCTTTGCTCATTTCTTTAAATTGTTTCTGTTTTCTATTTTTGTTATTTTGTTTTGATTTAGTATATAGCCCAAATCATTTTATCAAATCCTGGAAATAAGTGTGGGCATTAAATGAATTATTACAGAGGCCCTCAACTATTTTCAGAATTGTTGGAGCATTTAAGGATAAAAAGAATATTTAAATGCCCCAAATCAAATACAATATGGGTTATTCAAAAATCTAGAATGGTCCTAGAAATAGATGCAACATTTTTGGCAGAGGTTTTTAATCAATCCAAAAATGGTGAACATTTTCCAAGGCATTTTGGGTTCATTGAAAAAGATTTTAATGTGACCCTAGTTGAATTCATTTGGTGCTAGGGTTTGAACATCCCCATTTCAGGTTTCTATGAAAGGTAAACATGATGCACATGAAGACCAAGCAAGACAGGCAAGGGCTGGTCTAGGGCTGTGACAATATTCAATGCACTTGGTGTGATTTTTTTACTACATTGATATTGGATGTCTATCATGTGAAGACTAGTTTTTTGAGCCTAAACACATTACCATGCTGTTTTAATAGACTCTCAAATAGATATAAGTGAAGCATGAGAGTTCAACAATTTCTAAAAAATATTACCACCACCGCGCTCTAAAAAATATAAGTGAAGCACTAGAGCAAAGCTATTCAACTCAAAAGATATAAGTGAAGCACATAGAGTGTTCTAACAATTCCTAGGCCATATTTAACTCTCTCAAATAGGTATGTCCAGAAAGGATTATTGTGTCAAACTAACAAGCAAAGACTCAAATTATACAAGACGCTCCAAGCAAAACACATATCATGTGGTGAATAAAAATATAGCTCCAAGTATAGTTACCGATGGATGAAGACGAAAGAGGGGATACCTTCCCGGGGCATCCCCAAGCTTAGGCTTTTGATTGTCCTATAATTTTTCTTGGGGTGCTATGGGATCCCCAAGATTAGGCCCTTGCTACTCTTTGTTCTATAGTCCATCAAAGCAATACTCAAAACTTGAAAACTTCACAACACAAAACTTAGACAAAAATTCTCGTGAGCTCCGTTAGTATAAGAAAGCAAACCACTACTCAAAGGTACTGCAATGAATTCATTCTTTGTTTATATTGGTGTTAAACCTAATGTATTCCAACTTCTCTATGGTTCATACTTGCCAATACTACTCATAGATGCATTGAAATAAGCAAACAACACACGAAAAACAGAATCTGTCAAAAACAGAACAGTCTGTAGTAATCTGCAGGTTTCACATACTTCTGTAACTCCAAAAAATTCAAACTAAATTGGTAAACTTGAGGAATTTGTCTATTAATCATCTGCAAAAATAATCAACTAAATAGCATGCTCCGGTAAAATCTGATGACCATTCTAGTGAGCACTAACGATTCTGTTTTTCACAGCAAGATCGCATAAACTTCACACAAGTCTTCCCAAAGGTTCTACTTGGCACAAACACTAAACAAAACATAAAACCACATCTAAACAGAATCTAGATGCAAAATTTATTCCCTAACATCAGAAAACACAAAAAATATAAAATTGGGTGCCTCCCAACAAGCGCTATCGTTTGACGCCCCTAGCTAGGCACAATACAAGATAGATCTAGGTATTGCCATCTTTGGAAGGCAATCCATAAGTGGCTCTCATAATAGATTCATATGGTAATTTGATTTTCTTTCCAGGAAAGTGTTCCATGCCTTTCCTTAACGGATATTGGAATATAATATTTCCTTCCTTCATATCAATAATTGCACCAATCGTTCTAAGGAAAGGTCTACCAAGAATAATCGGACATGCAGGATTGCAATCTATATCAAGAATAATGAAATCTACGGGCACAATAATAACATCATTAATTCTTCCCATAGGTTTCTTAATAGTGGAATCCGCAAGATGCAAATTTAAAGAACAATCATCAAGCTCATGGAAACCTAGCAAATCACACAAAGTTTTTGGGATAGTGGAGATACTTGCACCCAAATCACACAAAGCATAGCATTCATGATCTTTTATTTTTATTTTAATAGTAGGTTCCCACTCATCATAAAGCTTTCTAGGGATAGAAACTTCTAACTCAAGTTTTTCTTCATAAGATTGCATCAAAGCATCAACTATGTGTTTGGTGAAAGCTTTATTTTGACTATAAGCATGCGGAGAATTTAGTACGGATTGCAACAAGGAAATACAATCAATCAAAGAGCAATTATCATAATTGAATCCCTTGAAATCCAAAGTAGTCGGTTCTTCACTATGCAAAGTTTTAATCTCTTCACTCCCACTTTTAACAATTTTAGCATCAAAATCTACAAACTCCGAATCATTGGGACACCTTAAAGTAGAATCATCTCCAATCCTATCTTGATCAAGATTTATACTAGAAAACAAGGATCTGATAGGAGACACATCAATAACTTTTAGATCAATAACTTTAAGGATCTTCATCTTCTTAATGGAGTCCCTGGAAACCATTTTAAATGCAAATGTGGAGTAAAGCAAGGAGATCCTATCTCCCCATTACTTTTTGTCATTTCTGCTGATCTCCTGCAAACTTTGGTTAATGATCTCCACCAGCAGGGCCTAATCAGTAGACCATTGCAAACACATGACCCAAACTTCCCTATTGTGCAATATGCTGATGATACATTGCTTTTCTTAAAAGCTGACATAAGCCATTTGGAGGCACTGAAATCAGTACTTCATTCCTTCTCACTGGCAACCGGTCTTCAAATCAACTTTCATAAATCCTCCATGTATCCTATTAATGATAATGATCATGAGGCTACTGATCTAGCTTCTTTTTTTGGATGCAATTTAGGCACTCTGCCTTTCACATATCTGGAACTGCCAGTGGGGACTACTAGACCCAAAATTGTGGATTTTCTTCCTCTAGTGGATTGTATGGAGAGAAGATTGACAACTAGTTCTTGGTTTTTATCTCAAGGGAGCAGACTACAATTGGTGAATTCTGTCATTTCTTCACTCCCTATATTCTTCCTTTGCAGTTTGTCTATTCCTAAGGGTATTCTGAAACAACTGGAAAGGATTCAAATGCAGTGTTTGTGGAGAAAATATGGTCAGGAAAGGGGACACTCTCTGGCTGCTTGGCCACTTGTTTGTAGGCCAAAATTGCAAGGGTGGGCTTGGCATTTTAAATCTTGGTTTGCAAAATGAAGCCCTCCTTCTTAAAAATTTGAATAAATTCTATAATAAGATGGTTGTGCCATGGGTTCATTTGATTTGGGAGACTTACTATTGCCAAAGGGTACCACATGATACTACTCTTTGTGGATCTTTTTGGTGGAGAGATGTCTGCAAATTAATGGATAATTTTAGAGCAGTTACTTCTGTTGAGGTTCATACTGGAGTCATTGTTCTATTATGGTCTGACTTTTGGCGAATTGGGGACAATTGTGTTCCTCTTAGGGATCGTTTCCCAAGACTTTACTCTTTCTGCCTGAACAAGAACCTCTCAGTCAGAGAAGCTTTTCAAGCAAATGATTTATTGGACATCTTCTTTTTGCCATTGTCTGAACAAGCTTTTCAAGATCTGCAACAGCTTTTGAATATGAAGGGCTCTACTCAATTGGGCAGTGCCTGCCCTGATTCTTGGTGTTGGAGGCATGGTAAGAAGTGTGCATATACTGCAAAGAAGTTTTATGACTTTGCCTATCAGCCAATGCTAGCTAACCCATTCCTTGGCTCGATATGGAAGAGTTGCTGCACCATGTCAATCAAAATGTTTGCTTGGCTTGTCATAATGGATAGGGTAAACACTAAGGACATGATCCAGAGAAGGCATTGGAGAATCAATGAGGGCCCTGAGTGTGTGCTCTGTCCAACTGGCACTCTGGAATATAGAAAACATCTTTTCTTCCAATGCAACTTCAGTGTGTGTGTGTGGAACTACCTGCAAATCACTTGGAAGGACAGTGAGGATATGGTGGGCATAGAATGTCATGCTAGGAAGGATTTCAACAAACCTTTTTTTGTGGAAGTGGTATTTACTGCCTGGTGGAATATGTGGAAGGTTAGGAATGACAGGGCTTTTAGGAATATCAGACCTTCTTTCAGGACTTGGAGATATGGTTTTGTGTGTGACCTTACCCTCCTCTCTCATAGAATCAAAAAGAAATATAGGGATTCTTTGTTAAAGTGGATTGATTTCCTGCCTCCTTGAGAGGTTTTTCTTTTTGTTCTTCTGTACTCAATAGTTATAGTTTTTTCTTCTCCTTTGTACAGTTTAGGTAGCTTTTTCTGTTCTTTTCCTCACCTTGAGGAAGTTATGTACTGTTGGTCTTTTTGGTAATAAAATGTTGTGGGGTGCAAGCCCTACAGTCTTCAAGGTCAAAAAAAAAACTTTTAGATCTTCATCTTTATTTTCATGATAGCTAGAAGAACACGCTTTAATATATTTCTCTCTTTTAGCACGCATCCTAGCGGTTCTTTCTTTGCATTCATCAATGGAAATTCTCATGGCTTTGAGAGACTCATTGATATCATGCTTAGGTGGGATAGATCTAAGTTTCAAAGAATCAACATCAAGGGTAATTCTATCCACACTTCTAGCCAATTCATCAATCTTAAGCAATTTCTCTTCAAGCATAGCATTGAAATTCTTTTGCGAGATCATAAGCTCCTTAACACTAGTTTCAAATTCAGAAGGCATTTTTCCATAAGAGTTGTTGTAGGAATTACCATAATTATTACAGGAATTACTAGCAAAAGGCCTAGGATTAAAGTTCCCTCTATAAGAATTTTAACCAAAATTATTCCCACCAACAAAATTCACATCCAAAGATTCATTGTTATTTTCAATCAAAGTGGACAAAGGCATATCATTAGGATCAGAAGGAGCACTCTTAGCAGCAAATAATTTCATAAGTTCATCCATCTTTCCACTTAAAACACTAATTTCTTCGATAGCATGCACTTTCTTACTAGTAGATCTTTCGGTGTGCCATTGAGAATAATTGACCATAATATTATCTAGGAGTTTGGTAGCTTCTCCTAAGGTAGTTTTCATGAAAGTGCCTCCTGCGGCCGAATCTAAAAGATTTCTAGAAGCAAAATTCAAGCCAGCATAAAAGTTCTGAATAATCATCCATAGATTCAAACCATGTGTAGGGCAATTACGTATCATTAGTTTCAATCTCTCCCAAGCTTGTGCAACATGCTCATGATCTATTTGCTTAAAATTCATAATATCGTTTCTAAGAGAGATGATCTTAGCCGGAGGGAAATACTTAGAGATAAAAGCATCTTTGCACTTATTCCACAAATCAACACTATTTCTAGGCAAAGAGGAAAACCAAGTTTTAGCACGATCTCTAAGTGAAAACGGAAATAACTTCAATTTAACAATATCGTTATCCGTATCCCTTTTCTTTTGCATATCACACAAATCAATAAAGTTGTTTAGATGGGTAGCGGCATCTTCACTAGGAAGGCCGGAGAATTGATCTTTCATGATAAGATTCAACAAAGCAGCATTGATCTCACAAGATTCAACATCGGTAATAGGAGCAATCAGAGTGCTAATAAAACCACTATTGTTGGTATTGGAGAAGTCACACAATTTGGTATTGTTCTTAGCCATAGTGACAAGCAAGCAGTCCAACACACACAAGCAAATAAGAAGCAAGCGAACAATAACCACCCGGCAAAAGAAGGGCAAATAAAATGGCAAGGGTGAAGTGGGGGAGAGGAAAACGAGAGGCAAAAAATGTAATGTGAAGGATAAGGGTTTATGATAGGTACTTGGTATATGACTTTTGCGTAAGCCTCCCCGGCAACGGCGCCAGAAATTCTTCTTGCTACTTCTCGAGCTTGCGTTGTATTCCCTCGAAGAGGAAAGGGAGATGCAGCACAGCATCTTAAGTATTTCCCTCAGTTTTTGAGAACCAAGGTATCAATCCAGTAGGAGACCACGCGCGAGTCCCTCGCACCTACACAAACAAATAAGAACTTTGCAGCCAACGCGATAAGGGGTTGTCAATCCCTTTACGGTCACTTACGAAAGTGAGATCTGATAGAGGTGATAGTTTATATTTTTGGTATTTTTGTTTATAAGAACAGAAAGTAAAAGCGGAAAAAGTAAAGTAGATGTAGATTGATATGTTTGAGAATAGACCCGAGGGCCATAGTGTTCTCTAGTGGCTTCTCTCATGATAGCGATATTCTACGGCGGGTAAACAAATTACTGTCGAGCAATTGATAGAAAAGCGAATAATTATGAGAATATCTAGGCATGATCATTGTATATAGGCATCACGTCCAAGACAAGTAGACCGACTCCTGCCTGCATCTACTACTATTACCCCACACATCGACCGCTATCCAGCATCCATCTAGTGTATTGAGTTCATAAGAACAGAGTAACGCCTTAAGCAAGATGACATGATGTAGAGGGATAAACTCAAGCAATATGATATAAAACCCATCTTTTTATCCTCGATGGCAACAATACAATACGTGCCTTGCTACTCCTACTGTCATTGGGAAAGGACACCGCAAGATTGAATCCAAAGCCAAGCACTTCTCCCATTGCAAGAACTATAGATCTAGTAGGCCAAACCAAACCAATAATTCGAAGAGACTTGCAAGGATATTATGAGCACACATAAAGATTTCAGAAAAGAACCAAATATTTCTCGTAGATAATCTTGATCTTGATCATAAACTCACAATTCATCGGATCTCGACAAACACACCGCAAAAAGAGATTACATCGAATTGATGTGCGCGAAGACTGAGGAGAACTTTGTATTGAGATCCAGAGAGAGAGAAGAAACCATCTAGATACTAGCTATGGACCCGAAGGTCTATGGTAAACTACTCACAACTCATGGTGAGGGCGATGATGATGATGTAGAAGAACTCCGTGATGGATCCCCCCTCCAGCGGAGCTCCGGAACAAGCCCCAAGATGGGATCTGACTGGAACATAAGGTTGAGGCGGTGGAATTAGGGTTTTCTCTCTGTTGCTGATGGTTTCGGGGTACATAGACTTATATAGGAGGAACGAGGACACCGGGGGACGCTCGAGGGGCCCACGAGGCTGGGGGGGTGCACCTTGGGAAGGGGGCGCACCAACACCCTCGTGGGAACCTCATGGCTTCCCTGACGTGGTTCTAAAGTCTCTCGTGCGTGATTTTCTCCAAAGATATCTCTCACGAAGGTTTCATTTCGTTTGGACTCCGTTTGATATTCTTTTCTGCAAAACCCTGAAACAGGCAAAAAACTGCAATCTAGACTGGGCCTTTGGGTTAGTAGGTTAGTCCCAAAAATGATACAAAAGTGTATGACAAAGCCCATTAAACATCCAAGACTTCATAAATAATAGCATAAAACAATAAAAAATTATAGATACGTTGGAGACGTATCACTTGGCGGAGGAGCAGCGTATCGCCGATTTGTGCCGCCAGCGGGACATGGAGCACCAGCGCACCGACACTCTGAGTAGCGAGAAGAGCGCCCGCAACTGGGCCGACTACGTGAAGGCCGACTCGCGACAAATAGCCCTGGAGGCTGTCGGGCACGCACGCGTTCGCGACGCCGATTTTTACTACCAGCTCGTCAAGTGGGTTTGCCTCTTAGAAGCCGAAGCTTCGGTGGACCACGCCCGCATGGAAAGGGCCAACGTGCGTGAGCAACACGCCCTATTGCACCTTTGGCAAGTCCGAGGCGTGGCGGAGGATGCCGGTGCTGGCGTTTAGCGTGTACCGCAGATGGCGTCCGACATCGTCTAGTTAGCTAAGAGTAAGTTAGTATTGGTGGGAGTAGATAGTTAACTTGGCTATGATGGTTGTCAACGTGGAAGTTCAGTACTCTATATGTGGATCAGTCCTGTTACTTTGCTGTGAATGTTGAACTTTCTGTTTGAACGTATGGAATGGGCTGTTATTTTTTAAATGGGTTGTATTTGTCCTCCACGGGTTTAGAGGCTGACTTATGGGCCTACCAAGTTGACGCGTACACAATCAGGGGATGATTGTACATGGAGAGTATGACAGTAGGGACCCGCCAAGGTCATGGCAGTACGCAAGCAAGTGCTTCCTTATTTCAAGCGAATAAAAAAATGGCTCCTCCTAATGGATTTCTGACATCTGGGTCCCATGCCATTGTCAACGTACTCAATAAATGACAGAATTGCACAACAAGCGGCTTACAACAGGGACCCAGCAGCTCGCCCAGTTATTTTTGTTTTGGGTTAATTTGATAAATGCCACTCCAAATCTGGTGTTTCTGAGAAATGCCACTGCAATTTCCAAACTTTGAAAAATGCCGTTTCATGCCATTTCCAGTGGCATTTTTCGATGTCTGGAGTGGCGTTTTTCAAAGTTTGAAAATTGCAGTGTCGTTTTCCAAAGTTTGCAAAAATTGAAGTGTCATTTTTCAAAGTTTAGAAATTACAATGGCATTTTTATGAATCGCCATAATTGGAGTGGCATTTATCTAATTTGTTTTTGAGATGGAAGCAGGGTGTCAACTGGGCTCTGCGGGGCACTCTGGCCTGTCTAGATAGCCTTCTCTTTTATGTTTACCATAGACCGGCCCAGTAGTTTTTTTTCTTTCTGAAAATGGCTAGCCCAATTTTTCTTGTGCTTTGCCGAGTAAGTCGCTTTGTCAGGCCTGTTGGGCTGCAAATCTTTCAAGACGAGGAGAGCTTCATTCGACTGGACGATAAAATGGCCTATCAGTAATGAGAAATGGGCTGTACATTTTTTAAACACATCAAACCGGCAATTAGTTTCAATTTTTTTTTTCATTTCGAGATTTTAAATTGCATTAATTTTTATGCGTGGACAATTTTTTGGATTTTATATTGATATACATTTATTTTTAAAATCAGTTCGAATGTGACTCGAAATTTCGGGATTAAAAACAGTTTGGACCGCACCGAAATATGCAAAAAATCGTATAATTTTTTAACCATGGCCACAACATGGGTTGTAATGCTAAAAAGAATATGGGCTCCAAAAAAAACCTTTAGAATTAGCAAGTGGGCTGTAAATTATTAGAAATAATGACAGATGGGCTGTATGATGTTTTCCATAGATTTGAGGCTTTCCTAAAAAAAGGTTGACGCACAAGCAGTGACTGTTGGATGTCCGTCCAACGGTCGTCGTGCTTCTTCTATCTCTGCTCTTCCTGCTCCAGCCGCTCAAACAAGCGCCGGCGGGACTGCCTGCTCTCTCCTCCCCGCGGCCGGCTGTGCTGCCGCGCAGGCCTCACCGCCCCACCGTACTCCCATCGGTGTCCTAGCCATCCCTCTACTAACCCACACATGCTATTTTCTCTGAGAACGGCAGACGAACCAGTAAATCCTCGTACTCCTCCGCGTGGGAAAAAACTACCGAGTCTTCCCTGGCTCCGTGTTGTTCCCTTTCTAGGCCTCGCCGTCGTCCATCGCCCTGGTGCTCTCGGCGCGGCCTGGTCAACGTGGTCAATGAACGACATCCATCGGAAGTGGACTATACGTGGAGAGGCTAACAGCTGGGTCCATGGCCGCACGCAAGGAAATGCCTCCTTATTACACACAAAAATAATGATTCCTCCACCTGACAGCTTGGACCCACGGGAAGGGCTTCTGTATTTCGCGAAAAAATGTCCCACCCCCGCTGATAGGTCGGACCCGCCAGCTATATCTTCGCACGCAAGTAAGTGCCTCCTTATGTTGCACACAAAAATGAATACCCCTTGCTAGCTGGGACCCACCATAGTGGGTGGCTGACTTGTGGGCCTACTAAGTTGACGGGGACAGAGGGCTTTGTCAAGTTAGTTAATATGAGCGATTCTAGCTCCAGTGACCGTACGATGTCCATCTAACGACCATAGTGCTTCTTCAACCTCTGGTCTTCTTACTCCAGCCGCCCAAAGCAGCGCCGGTCGTGCCGCCTGCTCCTGCCTCTCGTGGCCGGCTATGCTGCCGTGGAGGCCTCACTGCCCCCATACTACTCCCACCGCTGGCCAGGCCATCCCTCCACTCGCCCACACCCCCTGTTATTCTGCGGCGACGACAGCCTCACACCGCAACCTAACCAGTGAACCATCGTACTCCTCTCCACGTGGGCATCCATTGCCGCGTCTTCCTCGGCTCCACGTCGTCCCCTTCCTAGGCCTCGCCGTCGTCCACCGCCTTGGTGCTCTCGGCGCGGCGTGGTCAATGTGGTCAACGACCGACTTCCATCGGAAGAGGCTGATAGCTGGGTCCACGGCCATAGCCCAGTTTTTTTGTGATTTGGCAAGTAAGTCACTTTGTGAGGCCTGTTGGGCTGCAAATATTTCAAGACGATGAGAGCTTCATTCGGCTGGCGGAGAAAATGGCCTATCAGTAATGAGAAATGGGCTGTACATTTTTAAAACACATCAAACCGGCAATTAGTTTCAAAATTCTTTTTTTTTCATTTCGAGATTTTAAATTGCATTGATTTTTATGTGTGGACAATTTGTTGGATTTTATATTGATAAACATTTATTTTTAAAATCAGTTTAAATGTGACTCAAGATTTCGGGATTAACAACAGTTCGAACCGCACCGAAATATGAAAAATTTAGTACAATTTTTTAACCGTGGCCACAATATGGGCTGTAATGCTAACAAAAAGAATATGGGCTCCAAAAAAACCTTAAGAATTAGAAAATGGGCTGTAAATTATTGTTAATAATGGCAGATGGGATGATGTTTTCCAAAGATTTGAGGCTTTCCTAAAAAAAAGGTTGACGCACAAGCAGTGACTGTTGGATGTCCATCCAACGACCGTCGTGCTTCTTTAATCTCTGCTCTTCCTGCTCCAGCCACTCAAACAAGCGCCAGCGGGACTGCCTGCTCTCTCCTTCCCGCGGCCAGCTGTGCTGCCGCGCAGGCCTCACTGCCCCACCGTACTCACATCGCTGGCCTAGCCATCCCTCTACTCACCCACACCTGCTGTTTTCTCCGGGGACGGCAGACGAACCAGTAAACTCTCCTACTCCTCCGCGTGGGAAACAACTGCCGAGTCTTCCCTGGCTCCGTGTTGTTCCCTTCCTGGGCCTCGCCGTCGTCCACCGCCCTGGTGCTCTCAGTGCGGCCAAGTCAACGTGGTCAACGACCGACATGCATCTGAAGTGGACTGTACGTGGAGAGGCTGACAGCTGGGTCCACGGCCGCATGCAAGGAAATGCCTCCTTATTACGCGCAAAATAATTATTCCTCCACCTGACATCTGGGACCCACCGAAATGGCCTCTGTATTTCGCGCAAAAAACGTTACTGCTGTTGACAGCTCGGACCCACCAGCTATATCTTCGCACGCAAGGAAGTGCCTCCTTATTACACACACAAAATGAATACTCCCCCTATTAGCTGGGACCCAGTATAGTGGCAGGTTGACTTGTGGGCCTACTAAGTTGACGGGGATGGAGGGCTTTGTCAACTTACTCAATATGCACGATTCTAGCTCCAGTGACTGTACGATGTCCATCCAACGGCCGTAGTGCTTCTTCAAACTATGGTCTTCTTGCTCCAGCCGCCCAAACCAGCGCCGGTCGTGCCTCGTGCTCCTGCCTCCCGTGGCCGGCTGTGCTGCCGCGGAGGCCTCCCCGCCCCGTACTACTCCCACTGCTGGCCTGGCCATCCCTCCACTCACCCACACCCCCTATTATTCTGCGGCGACGGCAGCCTCACACCGTAGTCGAACTAGTGAACGCTCGTACTCCTATCCGCGCGGGCTTCCACTGCCGCGTCTTCCTTGGCTCCGCGTCGTCCCCTTCCTAGGCCTCAACATCGTTCACCGCCCTGGTGCTCTCGGCGCGGCGTGGTCAACGTGGTCAAGGAACGGCTTCCATCCGAAGAGTACTGTACGTGGAGAGGCTGACAGCTGGGTCCACGACCACAGCAAGGAAGTGCCTCCTTATTACGCACAAAATAATTATTCCTCCACCTAACAGTGGGGACCCACCGGACGAGCCACCGTATTTCGTGAGAAAAATGTTTCCCTTGATTGCTGGGACGCACCAGCTACATCTTCGCACGCAAGGAAGTGCGTCCGGGAAAAACAAAACGATTCGCCCCCCTGACTACTTGGACCCACCAGCTACATCTTCGCACACAAGGAAGTGCCTGACAGTCGGGACCCACCTGGTCGAAGCGTACATAGCGTTGTCATTCTTGTCGCGAACGTGTACGTACATACTGGTAGATGTAGAGGCGCGCACGTGTCATAGTAGAGGCGCGCACGTAGCATGTACACGTACGTACAACGGCCAGTGTGCAAGAAAGAAAATACGTCCACGTACGTACATACGGGCAGGGTCTCGAACGCCTACTTGCGCATATGTATGGCCAGGGCTCGTGTACATGGCTGGGTCGGAACGGAGAAACAACGTCGTCGTCGTGTTCATGGGGACCCAACCGGCTAGGTCAGAACGGAATGCGTCGTCCTGTTCATCGGAAGGGCTAGGACGGAACAGCTGATGGAAACAAGGCCTGGCGTACTGCAGAACGGAGGAAACGGCCTTGTGTTCGACCGGCCACGGTCGAAACGGGATCCTATTCATCGGGAGGGGTCTGGCGTACCGCAAAACGGAGGAACCGGACCACCTACGGTCGAAACGTTGGTCCTGTTGATCGGGAGGGGTGTGGCGTACCGCAAAACGGAGGAAACAGACTTGTGTTGGAACACTACAGTCGAAACGGGGGTCATGTTGATCGGGAGGGGTGTGGCGTACCGCAAAACGGAGGAAACAGACTTGTGTTGGAGCGCTACAGACGAAACGGGGGTCCTGTTCATCGGGAGGGGTGTGGTGTACCGCAAAATAGAGGAAACGGACTTGTGTTGGAGCGCTACGGTAGAAACGGGGGTCCTGTTCATCGGGAGGGGTGTGGCGTACCGCAAAATGGGACTCCACTGGGGTACTGTTCATCACCACCGTCGACCCCCTCTAGCCTCCACGGGCTACTATTCATCCACCGTCGACCTCCTCCAGCCTCCACCTACGATTGTTCAGCCTCCACCGCGTGCCACTCCACCGGCTACTGTTCAACCAGCCCACTCCACGGGCTCCTGTTCAATCACTCCTCCACGGGCTACTGTTCATCCAGCCCTCCACCGTCTACTGTTCATGCAGCCCTCCACGGGGTGGTCCTGTTCATGCATCCCTCCACGGGGTCCTGTTCATGCAGCCCCAACCGGCTCGATCGAACGGGGTCCTGTTCATGCAGAGGCAACACCACGGGGTCATGTTCAGCCACCCCCACCGGGAACTGTTCATCCAAACCCCCAGCAACGCTCACTGTTCATGCAGAGGCAACATCGATCGGCATCAGTTTGCAGAAGTAGCGAAGGAATAGCTCGATCGGGTTCAGTTAACAGCTATAGATCGATCGCTCGGGTTCAGTAACGTGTAGCCTGCAATCGCTCGGGTTTAGTTAGAGCCCAACGCCTCACTCGGGTTCAGTTAGAGCCCAACACCTCGCACCCACGCGCGTGCGTGTATGAGAGAAACACGCATCGCTCGGCCCCGACCACCCACTGTAACTGGGAACACCCCGATATTTTCCTCGCCCTCGCTTCTACCACGGTTTTTCAGTCATGAATGGCCCAAAGAATGTCATGCAGCTGCGTCTCCGGCCCGCCCAGGACAAAAAGCCCATTTTCTGTCATGTTTTTTTTGTCATAGAAGTAGGACCCCACCACATCTATGATGATACCGTGTGTTGTCACAATTATTGTCATAGAAGTGTCATAAGTATGACAGAAAAAAGTTTCGTTCGGACCAAAATGTCACGGATGTGTCTTTTTTTTGTAGTGAAACAAATAAATTGCTTGCACCCAACAAAGGCAAGGCGTTCATCACTCCCCTTGTTCTTTCTAGTTAGAAGATTAAAAGCAAATAGTGAAAGGGAGGAGCGGCAAATAGTAAAGAGAAAGTAAAATAGCAAATTGAACAATTGTAGGAACTTTTGTATTGATGGAAAATAGGCCCGGGGGCATATGTTCACTAGATGCATCTCTCTCGAAAGCATGTAATGGCATGGTAGAAAAATTACACTTGGGCAATTGACAAAATAGGAAAATTCAAAACATGATCATTCATGGCATAATCTCACATAGGCATTACATCTTTGATAAGTAGACCGTTAATCCAACTGCATATACTACTATTACTCCACCCGAAGACCACTATCCAGCATGCATCTCGAGGTATTAAGTTCACGAGGAACAAAGTAACACAATAAGCAAGATGACATAATGTAGACAACAGAAAATCTAGCAATAAGATAATCCCCCATCCTTGTATCCTTAGCGACAACAATACAAAGACATGTCTTGTCCCTTTTGTCACTAGGATATATACATCACCGCTATATTGAACCCACTACAAAGTACTTCTGCCACTAAAGATAAATCAATCACACTTGGTCAAAGTAGATAGATAGAACAGAGAGAAATACGAAACTATGAAATTACGCAACAAAGAAACTTCAAAAGATTCATATAAATTCAATGAACAATCTGATCATAAATACACAATTCATCAGATCCTAACAAACATGACATAAGAATTACATCAGATGGGTCTCCTAGGAGATCATTGTATTGAAGAGAAAGTGAGAGAGAGAGAGGGAGAGCCATCTAGCTACTACTACTATGGATCTATATGTCCTTAAAGAACTACTCACAAATCAACATGGAGGTAGCAAGGTTGATGAAGATAGCCTCCCCAATGATTCCCCCCTTCGGGAGAGTGCTAGAACAGGGCTTCATATGGGATTGCATCGGAACAAAGGCTTGCCACGGCGATAAAATTGTTTGGTCTCGCTCTGAGGGTTTCCTAATACATGGTAATTTATACGCCAAGAATTAGGGCAAACAAAGTCATGAGGCGCCCACAAGCCAGGGGGTGTGCCCAACCCCCTTGTTCACTCCCTACCTTGTGGGGCCCTCATCGGTCTTCTCCTCATCCCTCAAAACTTCTAGGGTCTCTTATTGTCCAGAAAAAATCGTCAAAAGTTTTCATCGTGTTTGGACTTCCGTAGGTATCGATTTTCAGTAAAACGGAAAACATGCACCAAAAATTAGGAACTGACACTTGGAACTAAATTGATAGGTTAGTCTAGAAAATTAATATAAAATGGCTTAGGAAGCATACAAAAGTGATAATATAATAGTATTTTATAATAAAAACTTATAGCTACATTGGAGACGTATAATGGGAACACAACATTGACACTTGATGGATACATGTAGTCCTAAAAATGATAGCCATTCACATTGATATCCTGACCATATCACCTCGGGGTCTCCGGTACAAAATTACAACACGTGCATACAACTTGCATGTATGATCCAAACACACACACACACACACACACACACACACACACACACACACACACACACACTCATGAAAACAAATATAGTTATGATCTGAAATCATATCACTCGGACCCTAGTGACACGCATTACACATGGCACCATTAATCTTAGAACTATGATGACACTAGGCTTCAATCCTCGATAATTCTGACAACTATTGTGATGGATATCATCCAACCATACAACCCATTGCATATAGTAGATTACTCACACATGGATGGTGAAAACATGGTGGTGATAATGGAGAAGGAGTTGCTAAAGATGACGGTCAATATTCCTTCTATATGGAGGCCAAATCTGCCCCTGGATAACCCTTGGAAAAATGTGGTAGTAGTCTTTGCCTGGAAGAAAATTGTGAAGAAGAAATCATTCTTGGGGTTTTTGGGGTGGAAGAAGATATATGGGTGAAATAGGTCAGACGGGGTGCCCATGGTGAAAGGATCGAGATGTACCTATAGGGGGGTGGGTAGAAATTACAAACACTACCATAGGATGGTCCAAACATGACAGTCCAATCATAGACCCTTCGACGAAACTGTGTGCGGTGCAACAATCACAAATGGTGATGTAATAATACCGTAATTAAAAAAGATGCAAAATGTTTGCGATGGTCATGACATCAAACATGGTTCATATTGGAGTTGCGTGTGCGATGTGTGGCAAATGGTTAATCCAGAAGAACTGTTTGCGATGAGGCAGAACAACAAAAATGGGCGGCCATATGAGGGTGTGTGCGATATACGACATATAGTTCACTAGGATGAATAGTGTGTGATTAGGCAAGACAATAGAAACGGTTCAACTTAACATGTGTGTGATACGCGTCAAACAGGCCCGTAATCAGAAATGTGTGCGAAGACCAATAATAACACAGACGATTGCTGCTAATAAGCTGTGTGATTTGCTCTTTCTACAGAATAATATATATATATATATATATATATATATATATATATATATATATATATATATATAACTAAAATAAACATCCAATTACATAAGTGACTATACAAATCATACGCACACACCTCAAATAAACAATTGTATGCATTCTAAACTAGGAGAAACAATCGTCTAATCATCTACTTCTTGTGACGCTCCCGCCACTGCTCTATGGCTCAATCCCTCGTTTGGGGCAGGAAGAAGACACTCCCTCATGTCAATGATCTACATGTACATCTCGTAGCTTATGTATGTGTCGTTGGCCGCGTACTTTACATGTTGTTCATCCAGTCTCTCATGCCAGACATTGTGCCAGGCATTCTTTTCCTTCTTGCTCTCATCCTTCATCTTCATGTAGTAGGGGTCGATGATGGCCGAGGTGAGGTCAACCAGGGAGTTCTGTTTGTTGTTGTCGATGCCCCAGACCTTGTAGTGGTCCTGCATGTTAACAAGATTCTGGCATTTCAAGCCCGAAACCTTGAGAGCTTTTAGATCATTAGTGGTGTCCACCGTAGCGAAACTGTAGTCCGAGCTGTTGATAAACCTGGCGAAATGCTCGCAAGGCCTTGTGGCCAGGTGGTAGAGGTAGACGAGCACGTCACGCCGCACACACAATTGGGCGACGACAACCTACTGATCATGCCCGGCACGACCGGTGTGGTACTCGAGGTCGAAGCCGAACACTTGGTACTTGTCCTTGGCAAGTAAATGGTCCATAGTTTAGATGGAGCTCTCCACCGAGACCGGGTCGTCTGTGTACACCACCGAGAGGGTCTTCCCCCTCACGTGGGTGTCCACTACGTGATGCGTGGTTAACTGACCGCTGTTGTCATCGTCGGCCGCTGGGAGTGCCATTGGAGCCACAGGGAGCGCCATTGGAACCGCTGGATGTCCTGTCTGTATGTGTTGTCATGGGTGTGCTTATTGTTGTTGGGGAACGTAGCAAAAATCAAAAAAATTTACGCTTCACCAAGATCAATCTATGGAGTAATCTAGCAACGAGGGAGAGGGGAGTGCATCTACATACCCTTTGAGGGATCGAAGAAGGTGAGAGTGTCTAGAGGGGGGGTGATTAGACTACTCGACAAGATAAAAATTCTGTCTTTTATCAAGGACAGATTTTGGTAGATTTTGTAAAACACACAAGTCAAGTAGCACACTACACATGCAATTCTAGAGTATGGGCAGCGGAAAGTAAATTGCACAAGTAGTAAAGAGAGGTGGAGAAGATCAAACGCAATTTGGAGACGCAATGATTTTTCCCGTGGTTCTGATAGGTAGTGCTATCGTACATCCACGTTGATGGAGACTTCAACCCACGGAGGGTAACGGCTGCGCGAGTCCACGGAGGGCTCCACCCACGAAGGGTCCACGAAGAAGCAACCTTGTCTATTCCATCATGGCCTACGCCCACGGAGGGCTAGCCTTACTCGGGGTAGATCTTCAGGAAGTAGGCGATCTCCTTGCCCTTACAAACCTCTTGGTTCAACTCCACATCTCGATGACGGAGGCTCCCAAGCGACACCTAACCAATCTAGGAGGCACCACCCTCCAAAAGGTAATAGATGTTGTAGATGATGATGAACTCCTTGCTCTTGTGCTTCAAATGATAATCTCCCCAACACTCAACTCTCCTCACTGATTTGGCTTTGGTGGAAGAAAGGATTGAGTGGAAAGCAAGTTGGGAAGGTTAGAAATCAAGTTTCATATGGTAGGAATGGAGCAACTTGATCTCAACACAAGGGTAGGTAGTTCTCTTCTCAGAAAGTGTAAGGTAGGAGTGGTAGTTCTTTCTGATGGCTCTCTCCACGAATGAAGAGGGGGTGGAGGGGTATATATAGCCTCCACACAAAATCCAACCGTTACACACATAATTGAGCAATCTCGGTGAGACCGAAGTGGAAACTCGGTCAGACCGAAAGTTCAAATATAGTGAACGTTGGGGTTTTCGGTGGGACCGAAAATACCATCTCGGTTAGTCCGATTTGAGTCAAAGACAGGATCTTGCCAGTTTCGGTGGGACCGAAAATGCAATCTCGGTGAGACCGATTTGAGCCAAGACAGGTGCTTGCCAATTTCGGTGAGACCGAAAATGCAATCTCGGTTATTCCGATATGATGACAAACGGTTACAGAAGGTTGGCAGCCCGTGTTTTGGTGAGACCGATCTCAAACTCGGAATGACCGATTTTTCTAGGGTTTGGCTTATGGCTGAGGTGGTTCATCTCGGTGGGACTGAGTTTGGAAAATCGGTTTGTCCGAGATTACTTATAAGTGTGTATAGTAGTGAAAGTTGCTGATAGTTGAAGGAGACATATCACTAAGCACTTGAGCAACCAGATCATCAACACAACCTCATCCCCTTTTAATAGTATTGGCTTTTCCTATGGACTCAATGTGATCTTGGATCACTAAACCAAAAATGGAGTCTTGAGCTTTTGCCAATGCTTGCCTTAGCATTTTGAGGGGTCCACTTCTTCAGTCATTTCCATAGCCAATGTGTTTGGATTTCCTGAAACATACTTGATAAAAGCATTAGTCCAACCACAAAGTATGTTGTCATTAATTACCAAAACCACCCAGGGAGCAAATGTGCTTTCAATCTCCCCCTTTTTGGTAATTGATGGCAACACACTAAAATCACACTAAACAAGACATCAAAGCTTATTTGAAAGACAGACAGAATTATCACGAAAGCTTTGACAAGCATGCAGTACACAGGCTCCCCCTACAAGTGTGCAAGATTTTCATAAATTTTGGTTTTGGACTACCACAAGCACACAAGAGAGATAAGCAAGATGTGCTACATGCAGCTTGGCTATATGCATCAGAGCAGAAGAAAAAGAAGTGAGTGATAATACGTATGTGCACGGTGATTTCTTGCAAACAAGTATTTACAAGCAAGTCATCATCATGCACATTCTGCAAGATGTATATACTTACCTTGAGGTTCCTTGGCATTTGTACCTGAAGGGATATACTTGGGAAAACAAGGTTAGATAACACAAGAGTATTCCTTCAACCAACTGCAAGAACATCAAGAGTACCAAGCCAGGGAGGACATGTATAAAGAGTGTCTCATATTGAGCACAAGCTTGAATCAGCAAACATGTCTCCGAAACTTAAAAGATTTTCAATGAACTCTGAGAGATTTTGCTTTCCATAAGATATCAATTGTGAAAATTCCTCTCCCTTTGAGTTCTCTCAGAACAAGGGGTTTGATGGAAATAGCAAAATCAAAACAATGATGCCAAAAGAGAATGATGTCCAGTGTAAGACACGGCAAAGCTTTGATGTGATTCTCTCCCCCTTAAGATAAGATCGCTCTTCTTCTCCCCTACTCCCCCTAAGTCTTCTCCCCCTTTGACATCAAGTGCCGAAAAGGACATCAAACTAGGAAGGTTAGGAAAGATGGAAAGAAAGAGGTGGGATCCTTAAGAATCACAACAGGGCAAATAAGAACATTCATAGAGAAACATTGAGTGGAGCTGCAGAAGTTGATATCCTGGAAGATAAATCGTTGACACCGAAGTAGATGGATCGGTGAGTCCGAATCCTTTTCGGTTAGACCGAAAAATTTAAATCGGTGACGCCGAGTTTAATTCCAAGGAAATACAGGAATAATTCAGCTCACTTTGCGAGGAATGTTTCAAAGGATTTGCAATGAATTTGTGAAAGATTTTCGGGGAATTGATCAGAGCCAAAAGGATATTCACAAAGACACAAGAAAAGAAATGAAAAAAGATTCCTAGATGAAGTTTTTTTTTGTTTAAAGAAAACTCAATGAGAGAACATAAGAGAGAACAGAAAGACTCCAAAAGCATATGTACTTCATCTAGATAAAGGTCGGCGACAAGGTCACCTATGTTTGAGTATATTGACTTAGGAGTCAAATGAGGACATTTGATCATAGGTCATACTCATCATTTAAGCTCAAAATGGGGTTGCCATTTTTCGATTAAGCATTCGATGTGATCACATCTTATGAAGCTGCTTGTACTCATGACTTTGAGCAAAGCTCCTTAAAGATGTGAAGAACATACCTTGGGCTTGTTGTTGCTTTGCTCATGTAGGTAAGCTCGATGTAGGTGCTCATTGAATGTGAAGTTGGAGCGCCATTTCTACTTGTGTAGTTCATCTTCCTACATGGGTTAGGCAAGCAAGGAAATACTCGAGGATATCCAAGATGACAAGAGTGAAATACAAGATGTATAAGATGTCAAAAAGGATATGTGGAATTTTGTTCCTTGAACTCAACATCCCAAAGGGCTAGATACTTGGTTAATGACAAGATTACTCATGATTTGAGTGTGTAGTAATCTTGTGGAATGTAGATCATCCAAGTACCTACAAAGAGTTAGATGCAATACAAGGAGACAAATGTGTCCAAGACATATGATCATCATCATAAGAGAAATATCAAGGATTAGTCAAGAGGGATCATGCCTTGCATGCATCAATGGAGTTATCACTCCAAGTTTGAAGCATCAATGATGTTCAACTCACTCCTTAAGCGACAAAACACCTTCTCATCAAGAGGTTTTGTAAAGATATCAGCAAGTTGTTTGTCAGTACGAACATGCTTAAGATTAATGTCACCCTTGGCAATATGATCACGAATAAAATGGTGACGAACTTAAATATGCTTTGTTCGAGAGTGTTGCACTGGATTGTGTCCAATTTTAATTGCACTCTCATTGTCACAAAGCAAGGGAACATGTCTCACATGTATCCCATAATCCTTAAGCGTTTGTGTCATCCATAGCAATTGAGCACAACACGAACCAGCAGCAATATATTCTGCTTCGGCAGTGGATAATGATACTGAATTTTGTTTCTTGGAGGACCAAGATACAAGGGATCGACCAAGGAATTGACACGTACCCGAAGTTGACTTTCTATCAACCTTGTCACCGGCATAGTCCGAGTCGGAATAGCCAACAAGGTCGAAAGAGGCCCTCTTAGGATACCAAATGCCAAAGTTTGGTGTGTGTATCAAATATCTCACTATCCTTTTCACAGCTTTAAGATGACATTCTTTAGGGGCTGCTTGATATCGCGCACACATGCATACACTCAACATTATGTCAGGACGAGAAGCACGAAGATATAGTAGAGAACCAATCATAGAACGGTAAACCCTTTGATCAACGGGTTCTCCATCTTTTGTCAAGTCATTATGTCCACTAGTAGGCATGGGGGTACTCATACCTTTGCTTTCTTGCATGTTGAACTTCTTGAAGAGATCCTTGGTGTACTTTGTTTGTGAGACAAAGGTACCCTCCTTAGATTGCTTGATTTGCAACCCAAGGAAGAATTTGAGTTCACACATCATGGACATCTCATACTTCTCCGACATGAGCTGTCCAAACTTCTTGCTAAAATGAGGGTTAGTTGAACCAAAGATAATATCATCAACATATATTTGGCACACAAATAGTTCACCATTAACCCTTTTCGTGAACAGCGTTGAGTCTATCTTTCCAATCTCAAAGCCTTTTTCAAGAAGAAAGCTAGTCAAGCATTTGTACCAAGCTCTAGGAGCTTGTTTAAGACCATAAAGAGCTTTGTGCAACTTGTAAACATGATTAGGCTTTTTGGGATTCACAAAACCGGGAGGTTGTTTCACAAATACTTCCTCCTCAATTTCACCATTTAGGAAAGCACTTTTGATATCCATTTGATAGAGAGTAATATCATGATGATTGGCATAAGCAAGAAGAATGCGAATGGATTCAAGTCTAGCAACGGGGGCATAGGTCTCACCATAGTCCATACCTTCGACTTGTGTGTAACCTTGAGCTACGAGACGAGCCTTGTTGCGGATGACTTGTCCATCTTCATCTTGCTTGTTCCGAAACACCCATTTGGTTCCAATGATGTTTTGATCATCCTTGGGCTTCTCTACCAAAGTCCATACCTTGTTCCTCTCGAAGTTGTGTAGTTCTTCGTGCATAGCGTTCACCCAATCCGGGTCTTCAAGTGCTTCTTCTACCTTCATAGGTTCAATGCTAGAGATAAATGAGTAATGCTCACAAAAATTAGCTAAGCGAGTTTTAGAGCGAGTAATTCTCCCGGAGTTGATGTCGTTCATCATTTGTTCCACGGGATGATTTTTCTTGACTCTTGCTCGAACTCGGGATAGCTTTTGTTGAGGTTGTGGCTGAGCTTCCTCATCATGTTCATCTTCTTCTTCTTCATTGTTTTTGGTGTTGTCTTGAGGCGGTGGAGAAGGAGGTTGTGGTGGATCTTCTTGTTTCACTTCCTCATCTTGGTGAGTTCCACTAGTGGAGGCCTCCATATTGCCTTGAGGTTCATCTTGCCGTGAGGTAGGTGGCTCCACATATGTAGATGAGGTACTCTCCTTCACTTCCATGGGACGGATCTTTCCAATAGATAAGTCTTGGATAGCTTCCGATGGGTCCTTGTCTCCTACATCAATAGGCATTTGCTCTACTTGCGAGCCATTAGATTCATCAAACTTCACATCTACCGTCTCTTCAACCTTTCGGGTGAAATTATTGTAGACACGGTAGGTGTGGGAGTTTGATCCATAACCAAGGAGAAAGCCTTCATGAGATTTAGGAGCAAATTTAGACCGGCGATGCTTATCAAGGATATAGCATTTTGAACCAAAGACACGAAAGTATCCCACTTGGGGTTTGTTACCGGTGAGGAGCTCGTATGATGTCTTGCCGAGGAGCTTATGAAGATAAAGCCTGTTGATAGCATGACAAGCTGTCTCGACCGCTTCTCCCCAAAAATGCTTCGGTGTCTTGTATTCATCAAGCATCGTTCTCGCCATCTCTATGAGCGTTCGGTTCTTCCTCTCAACAACTCCATTTTGTTGAGGAGTGTACGTAGTCGAGAACTCATGTAGAATTCCTTCCTCATCGAGAAAAGAGTCTACATTGGCGTTCTTGAACTCCGTTCCATTGTCACTCCGAACTTTCTTGATCTTCACCTCAAATTGATTTTGGGCCTTCTTGGCAAAGGTCTTGAAGATTCTCTGAACCTGCGATTTATCATCAAGGAAAAATACCCACGTAAATCTGGAATAATCATCAACTATAACTAGACCAAAGGAGTTACCACCAAGGCTTTTGTAAGCATTGGGACCGAAGAGATCCATATGAAGAAGCTCAAGCGGTCTCCTTGTGGTCATGATGTTCTTCACGGGATGACTTCCACCTACTTGTTTTCCTGCTTGACAAGCACTACAAAGTCTATCTTTGTCAAAGAGAACATCTTTAACACCAAGAATATGATCACCTTTGATTAGCTTGTCTAGATTACGCATACCAACATGTCCTAGCCTTCTATGCCATAACCAACCTTTAGAGGATTTAGCAATGAAACAAGCTCTAGGTTGGGCTTTCTTAGTGAAATCAACAATATATAGATCACCTCTACGGATACCGGTAAATGCCATGTTTTGATTGTCACGACGAAAGACTTGGCAATCTACTTTGGTGAATAGCACATTGAATCCAAAGTCAGCTAATCTAGACACGGAAAGTAAATTTTATCCAAGAGATTCTACAAGCATGACATTTTGAATAGAGCTATCATGAGATATGGCCACCTTACCAAGGCCAAGTACCTTACCCTTGGAGTTGTCTCCAAAAGTCACATACTTGCGTGGACCATCGTTCTTTGCAAGCTCTCGAAACATGTCTTTATCTCCGGTCATGTGATCGGTGCATCCACTATCAAGAATCCACTCTTTTCCGCCGGACATGTAGTCTCTCAGGTTTGCCATGAGATTGAGACTCTTCATGACCTTGTCTAGCTTGGCGTCCGAATCGAAGTAATCATCATCATGCTCATGCTCATCATCATATTGACCCATAGATTGTTCATCATCAACACCTAGGTCAATTTGATAAGTACTTGCATTAGTTTTGTCAATGTGACAATAATCTTCGGAATGCAATGCAAGAGCATTTCTAATTAAAACATTGATGAAAGTAGGATCACCCTTCTTTTTCATAAGATCACGAAGCTCAAAGAAGCATTTATCAAAGTTGGGATCATTGGGGTGCATCTTATCAAATTCAATAGTCTTGTATAGAATTTCATCAAGACCTCTCATAGAGTAGTCCGGATAAAGTTCTTCCAAGAACTTCCATATAGCATAGGCACACTCAAAGTTTGTAACAAGTTTAAGCAAGTCATCAGGTAACCCTCTAATGATAAGATTTACAGTTCTAAGGTTACGAAGCAAATCAAGCTCTTCATCCGTGGTAGGGTGCAAGGGATCAAAAGGAGGCACATAGGGTTCTCAATATATTTGCACAAATTGTACTTCTTAAAGATACTAAGCATTTCAAACCTCCATGAGTTATATGACTCTCCATTAAGAATAGGCACTCTATGGCTAATACTCCCAAACGTAGACACGTCCATCTTCCTCCAATGGTGTGTAAACCAAAGCAATGGAGACCAATGCTCTGATACCAATTGAGGGATCGAAGAAGGTGAGAGTGTCTAGAGGGGGGGGGTGATTAGACTACTCAACAAGATAAAAATTCTGTCTTTTATCAATGACAGATTTTGGCAGATTTTGTATAACACACAAGTAAAGTAGCACACTACACATGCAATTCTAGAGTATGGGCAGCGGAAAGTAAATTGCACAAGTAGTAAAGAGAGGTGGAGAAGATCAAACGCAATTTGGAGACGCAATGATTTTTCCCGTGGTTCCGATAGGTAGTGCTATCGTACATCCACGTTGATGGAGACTTCAACCCACGGAGGGTAACGGCTGCGCGAGTCCACGGAGGGCTCCACCCACGAAGGGTCCACGAAGAAGCAACCTTGTCTATTCCATCATGGCCTACGCCCACGAAGGGCTAGCCTTACTCGGGGTAGATCTTCACGAAGTAGGCGATCTCCTTGCCCTTACAAATTTCTTGGTTCAACTCCACATCTCGATGACGGAGGCTCCCAAGCGACACCTAACCAATCTAGGAGGCACCACCCTCCAAAAGGTAATAGATGTTGTAGATGATGATGAACTCCTTGCTCTTGTGCTTCAAATGATAATCTCCCCAACACTCAACTCTCCTCACTGATTTGGCTTTGGTGGAAGAAAGGATTGAGTGGAAAGCAAGTTGGGAAGGTTAGAAATCAAGTTTCATATGGTAGGAATGGAGCAACTTGATCTCAACACAAGGGTAGGTAGTTCTCTTCTCGGAAAGTGTAAGGTAGGAGTGGTAGTTCTTTCTGATGGCTCTCTCCACGAATGAAGAGGGGGTGGAGGGGTATATATAGCCTCCACACAAAATCCAACCGTTACACACATAATTGAGCAATCTCGGTGAGACCGAAGTGGAAACTCGGTCAGACCGAAAGTTCAAATATAGTGAACGTTGGGGTTTTCGATGGGACCGAAAATACCATCTCGGTTAGTCCGATTTGAGTCAAAGACAGGATCTTGCCAGTTTCGGTGGGACCGAAAATGCAATCTCGGTGAGACCGATTTGAGCCAAGACAGGTGCTTGCCAATTTCGGTGAGACCGAAAATGCAATCTCGGTTATTCTGATATGATGACAAACGGTTACAGAAGGTTGGCAGCCCGTGTTTCGGTGAGACCGATCTCAAACTCGGAATGACCGATTTTTCTAGGGTTTGGCTTATGGCTGAGGTGGTTCATCTCGGTGGGACTGAGTTTGGAAAATCGGTTTGTCCGAGATTACTTATGAGTGTGTATAGTAGTGAAAGTTGCTGATAGTTGAAGGAGACATATCACTAAGCACTTGAGCAACCAGATCATCAACACAACCTCATCCCCTTTTAATAGTATTGGCTTTTCCTATGGACTCAATGTGATCTTGGATCACTAAACCAAAAATGGAGTCTTGAGCTTTTGCCAATGCTTGCCTTAGCATTTTGAGGGGTCCACTTCTTCAGTCATTTCCATAGCCAATGTGTTTGGATTTCCTGAAACATACTTGATAAAAGCATTAGTCCAACCACAAAGTATGTTGTCATTAATTACCAAAACCACCCAGGGAGCAAATGTGCTTTCACCCTTGTAGATCGCGAGCGGAAGCGTTCAAGAGAACGTGGATGATGGAGTCGTACTCATCGTGATCCAAATCACCGATGATCCTAGCGCTGAACGGACGGAACCTCCGCGTTGAACACACGTACGGAGCAACAACGTCTCTTCCTTCTTGATCCAGCAAGGGGGAAGGAGAGGTTGATGGAGATCCAGCAGCACGGTGGCGTGGTGGTGGATGCAGCGGTATTCTAGCAGGGCTTCGCCAAGCAACACTAGAGGAGGAAGGGGTGTCACGGGAGGGAGAGGGAGGCGCCAGGGCATGGGTGCGGCTGGCCTCCCTCCCCCCACTATATATAGGGGACCCTGGGGGGGGGGGGCGCCGGCCCTAGGAGATCCAATCTCCTAGGGGGGCGGCGGCCAGAGAGGGGGGACTTGCCACCCATGCAGGTGGGGCGCCCCCATCCCTAGGGTTTCCAACCCTAGGCGCAGGGGGAGGCCAATGGGGGGCGCACCGGCCCACTATGGGCTGGTTCCCTTCCCCTTTCAGCCCATGGGGCCCTCCGGGATAGGTGGCCCCACCCGGTGGACCCCCCGGGACCCTTCCGGTGGTCCCGGTACAATACCGGTGACCCCCGAAACTCTCTCGATGGCCGAAAACGGACTTCCTACATATAAATCTTTACCTCTGGACCATTCCGGAACTTCTTGTGACGTCCGGGATCTCATTCGGGACTCCGAACAACTTTAGGGTTACCGCATACATATATCTCTACAGCCCTAGTGTCGGGGATATACCCCGCGGTATGAACCGGCCGGAATTATAACCCGGCCGGACTTGGTATTTTACTTAAGACGGTTTACATTTGGCAAGTTACGGGTAACCCGGCAGGCGGATCATGGATGACAAGGCCCAAGGCCCAGAAGGCCGGTTTATATTTTGGTGGCCGGTTTATGAATAAAGCGCAAGGAATATTCTCATACAAAGGAAGCAAGACTAGGACTCCTTGTAATAGATCAATCCTAGTCCTACTAGGACTAGTCATGTAAACAGCCCCTTCAACATATATAAGGAGGGGCAGGGCTCCCCAAAGGGGACAAGTTAGAAGTCACAAGTTTTAGAGGAGAAGTTTAGACAAGTTTCTAGGGTTAGACACAAAGAGCCGGTTTACCGGCGACACCACGAGGATCATAATGAGACCTAGCCTCAAACAACATGTTGGGTTATTACCGGATGATGTTTCCCGGGGCCCGAAGCTGTCTAAATCCGTGTCTTGCATCGCGTCTCTCGATTCCGCTCAACCCCTCTCAAGCTACTACATAGATGCGCGGCCTCACCACTATGTCCGTAAACCGGACATCTGATGTGTTAATTCCACGATAGTTGGCGCCCACCGTGGGGCCTGCGCACGGTGGTGTTGAGTTCTTGGAGGGATCTTTCCCAGGGTTCGAGAAGTTTGCAACTTTTCCGAATGAACAAGAACCGGCGTAGAATAGTTCACATTAACTGTAAAATCATCAGTCGAGATTGAAGAAGGGTCCAGCGGCGGTGAAAGATGCGCTTGACATCAGGAAGGTTAGCTGCCGGAATCGGACTCGCCAAGATGAAGCTACCGCTTTATGAGATCTGTCAAAGTTCTGTTGATGGTAGCTGGCACTTCAAGAAAAACCCAAGACAAATCCAATTCCTGATTAAATCGGTGCAAGTGGGAGAGACACTGTATTACGTCTCAGTATTCAAGGTCCAAGACTGTCAATATCCAAGGTCCAAGATCTGCGGTGAAGAAGGATTGAAGCATAAAGAATCAAGGGCAGCATCGGGCCAAAAAAAAATATCCAGCGAGGCACCGTATCAAATTCCCAAACCGGACTCAGACTTGTTGACTACACGCCCGTCTCCTGAGGCAACTTCGCCTCGGATCCGACTGGAGTCACCGCCGTCCTTGTTTCCAAGCCGCCCCGGTCTCGACGCGACACCCGCCTGTCCGAGGGCGCCCCGCATCTTGGGCCGTCGTGGCCGAGCTGCCTCCAAGCTCACGCAAGCCGCCGAGTCGCCAAATAGCTTTCAAGTTGCTGGTCTCTGTTCGCTCTCCACAGCTGCAGCCGGGTCTCCGCGCCCGCTACTTCTTGAGCCCCGCCCGCGAACTGCTGGCCTCACGCCACCACCACCGCCGCACTTCAACGTCGCCTTGTCCGATTCAACCACGAACAACCTCAAGTCACATCATCCGCTGGTCGGACCACGCCTCAAACCAGAGCGGCTATGACCCGGATTCATCTTCAAGACCACTGCGGCCTCCGCGTGCCCGCCTGGGATCCGACCCGAATCACCATCCACTTTGTTGCCTTGCCGTCACACTCTGCCTCGTCGTTTTATCAGCACAAGCACGACTCAAAAGAGGATTCCGGGCTCTTTTCCCCTCCAGCGCCAAGATCACGTTGCTCCGAGTCGGCCTGCGCCGTGGCCTCCAACCCGCCAGCTGTTGTCTAAACCGCCGTTCCCACGGCCTTATCTCTACCGCAGGCCATCGACGCATCTGTCCACCTGCCGCCGGCCTGGCACCTCGCTTCTAAGCGGCTGGCCTACCGGCCGCCTCTGCTGTTTTTGCTGCTCCGGCCGCTTCAGAGCTTTGTCCCAGTAACAAATGCAACATGGTCATCAGTTGGTACTATTTAGTACTCCTAATTACTGCCCCGCACATCAGGCGAGCTGTGTCCGCGTGCGCCGGGCAAAACATCAGGTGATATCCGTCCAATCTGTTTTTAATAGTACGGATTAATTTAGTGTGAACAATTACTTGGATTTGTAATATTGTTTTGCAGGACAATTATTAATTGTAAATGAAGCATTATACTACGAGTACAAAGCATATACGTTGCTCGACTGACTGCGCGGTTTACTGCACCTACAATTAATGCGCCCATCCGCGCCACCTTACAATGCCACGATCGATTCACCCGTCCACCTTCACGGCCGGTCCATGGCCGTCTCTCGCGATCGCGCCGGTTTACAACGATGAGGCCATCTTTCCCGACCACACTGGCTTACAGTGCCGCGGCCGACTCATCTGTTATCCGGGTGAATCAGGTGATATCTATCATATTTATTTTTAATACATATTAATTCATCCGAGCAAAAATACCTCGCCCTACTGTATTTTATACGCAGGAAAAATCATTCATTATGAAGCAGTATTATACCATGGAGATGGAGGCCCGCCAACATCATTCGATACAAGTGAACACCGTTACTCAACGGACTCCCGCACCGGTTTACAAAGCCGTAGCCGTCTTACGCGATAGCACCAGTTTATAACACGGAGGACAATTTGCTCGTCTCCGCCGGTTTACAATCCCACAGCCAGTTTAACTGTTTGAGCCGCCTCTGATGCCGCGGTCGTTTTACTGTCCACCCTATGATCCGGGCTATTCAACATACCGGTTCAAATTCACTCAGGTGATATCCATCTACAATATTATTTCTCTTGTTATGTATCATTTTTCATTAAGAAAATAAGATGCTCTGATCAGTCTATCTGGTTGTGCAGGGCAACTCCCGCATATATATTCAGAAGCAATAAATTCCGTGAAGAGCGTAAAGTCATATCCGGGTCAAAGAGGACGCTTCATGGAAGCCCTCTGGAAAGATGGATAATCCACATCCAGTGATTGGCTAATTTTTTTTCTTATGATTCATGTGGAAAGATGGATAATCCACATCCACCGGCCCTCTGGAAAGATGGATAATCCACATCCAGTGATTGGCTAATTTTTTTCTTATGGTTCATGTGGAAAGATGGATAATCCACATCCACCGGCCCTCTGGAAAGATGGATAATCCACATCCAGTGATTGGCTAGGCCCTCTGGACAGTCGGGTTTACCCGCATTCAGTGATTGGCTAAAATTCTTATGGACAGTCGGGTTTACCCG
>LR738714.1:125269058-125327479 GCA_902687465.1 Secale cereale
ACCCGCATCCATCGACCGGCCCTCTGGAAAGATGGATAATCCACATCCAATGATTGGCTAGGCCCTCTGGAAAGATGGATAATCCACATCCAGTGATTGGCTAAATTTTTTCTTATGGTTCATATGGAAAGATGGATAATCCACATCCACCGGCCCTCTGGAAAGATGGATAATCCACATCCAGTGATTGGCTGAACCTTGCTTTGAGCCTGGCAGCTCTTAAAAAGCCTTGACTACATGGTTTTATTTGCAAATTCACATCTTTGGTGTTTATGTTTTATGACTCTTTAAACCGGAGTGGAACAGCTACAGAAGTTGACCACATATCTATAAAGTGAAAAGTCTGGGTCATGAATACCAGCATGAATAAACCGGTGTTCATTATAACCCGGATCATCCATCAGGCAACAAGCTACGAACTTCTGGGCAAGGTTTCAGAATGATATAAACCGGTATCTTTTATCGAACCCAAGATTATTATTGGGTCTATCAAAGGCTCCTCAGGAAAATTGCAAATTTTGCCGGATTAAGAATATCAAGCATACTTGATCGCAGGTATGAAGTATCTTGTTTTTAAATACATATTGGCAGTACATGATTAGTTATAATGACCGGTGTTTATTAAACCGGCCTGTTTTTGACTATAAGTCGCCAGTATGAGACAAAATAATGACCGGTGTTTATTAACTCGGCCCGATTGTGATCAAACATCATTGGAACCGGTCTTCAAACCGGATTGAATTCTTCAATAGCCAACATGGCTGGATTCTTATTATGCTTATAAATATTATGATTGAGGTTTTCAAAGTCGCTTTAAGCGCAATGGATATTATTTCATCAATGAAAGTGATTTATTCTATAAAGGAAAAGTCCCGAGTCGCTGCAGGCTTACAACCCGGCACTTGGGGGCTACATTATTCAGACTGAGATTACATCAAATACACAAGTCTCAAGCACACAAGCAAGTTGTCTACTTGACACTTGGGGGCTAATGGAAAGATCATTTGCTTCATCTGGAAGTACCGGTTCACCTTCTAAATGTAGCTAAACCGGAACTTGGGGGCTACCAATCGCTTCTGTCAACAATTCAAGGTACACAAGTATTCATTCATTATATTGAAGGGTCCACTGCTCAGTTGGTAAAGCACAAAAGCTCTTAACCTTGTGGACGTGGGTTCAAACCCCACGATGGAAGTTACATCATATAATGTTGTCTTCAATGATTATATCTACAAAGTCCCTGCTCATTATTACATAATGACCCGGCACTTGGAGGCTATAGGTAATATGCATATAAAGGAGGAACATATGCATATAAAGGAGGAACATCTTCAAATTTTCAGTTCTGACAAATCAGATTAATTGTGTGACCCGACAATTTTGGCAATCATAAACCGGCAAGTTCTACATTTCCAAACCGGTTGGATATCAATGGAATATTTGAAGATCAATATTTTTGTCAAGTCAGAATATTGGAAGGCCGATTCAAATGGATTCTTTATTTACAATATTTCTTATGCAAGCAAGTTGATTATGAAGTTGGTCTGTTGACCCGGATTTTCTAGAAGAAGGACAAGGACTTAAGGATAGTCAGATGCCGGTGTGCAAGAATTCTTGACCCGGAGTACAACCTGTCAAGTTATTCTTGTGTTATTTTGGAGCATAAGTTTACCATGGACACATCTAAGCTAAACTTGGGGGCTAATGTCGGGGATATACCCCGCGGTATGAACCGGCCGGAATTATAACCCAGCCGGACTTGGTATTTTACTTAAGACGGTTTACATTTGGCAAGTTACTGGTAACCCGGCAGGCGGATCATGGATGACAAGGCCCAAGGCCCAGAAGGCCGGTTTATATTATGGTGGCCGGTTTATGAATAAAGCGCAAGGAATATTCTCATACAAAGGAAGCAAGACTAGGACTCCTTGTAATAGATCAATCCTAGTCCTACTAGGACTAGTCATGTAAGCCTCCCCTTCAACATATATAAGGAGGGGCAGGGCTCCCCAAAGGGGACAAGTTAGAAGTTACAAGTTTTAGAGGAGAAGTTTAGACAAGTTTCTAGGGTTAGACACAAAGAGCCGGTTTACCGGCGACACCACGAGGATCATAATGAGACCTAGCCTCAAACAGCATGTAGGGTTATTATCGGATGATGTTTCCCGGGGCCCGAAGCTGTCTAAATCCGTGTCTTGCATCGCGTCTCTCGATTCCGCTCAACCCCTCTCAAGCTACTACATAGATGCGCGGCCTCACCACTAAGTCCGTAAACCGGACATCTGACGTGTTAATTCCATGACACCTAGCGTCACCGAACCTTAAGTGTGTAGAACCTACGGGTTCGGGAGACACGTAGACATGACCGAGACGACTCTCCGGTTAATAACCAACAGCGGGATCTGGATACCCATGTTGGCTCCCACATGCTCCTCGATGATCTCGTCGGGTGAACCACGATGTCAAGGATTCAATAAATCCCGTATACTATTCCCTTTGTCCATCGGTATAGTACTTGCCCGAGATTCGATCATCGGTATACCGATACCTTGTTCAATCTCGTCATGGCAAGTCTCTTTACTCGTTACGTAATACATCATCCCGTGACCAACACCTTAGTCACATTGAGCTCATTATGATGATGTCTTACCGAGTGGGCCCAGAGATACCTCTCCATCACACGGAGTGAAAAATCCCAGTCTCGGTTCGTGCCAACCCAACAGATACTTTCGGAGATACCCGTTGTGTACCTTTATAGCCACCCAGTTACGTTGTGACGTTTGGCACACCCAAAGTATTCCTACGGTATCCGGGAGTTGCACAACCTCATGGTCTAAGGAAAAGATACTTGACGTTGGAAAAGCTTTAGCATTACGAACTACACGATCTTGTGCTAGGCTTAGGATTGGGTCTTGTCCATCACATCATTTTACAAATGATGTGATCTCGTTATCAATGACATCCAGTGTCCATGGTCAGGAAACCGTAACCATTTGTTCATCAACGTGCTAGTAACTAGAGGTTTACCAGGGACACGTTGTGGTCTATGTATTCACAAATGTATCACTGTTTCCGGATAATACAATTCAAGCATGAATAACAGACAATTATCATGAACAAGGAAGTATAATAATAACCATTTTATTATTGCCTCTAGGGCATATTTCTAACAGTCTCCCACTTGCACAAGAGTCAATAATCTAGTTACATTGTGATGAATCAAACACCCATAGAGTTCTGGTGTTGATCATGTTTTGCTCGAGGAAGAGGTTTAGTCAACGGATTTGTGACATTCAGATCCGTATGCACTTTACAAATATCTATGTCTCCATCTTGAATATAATTCCGGATGGAGTTGAAATGGCGCTTGATGTGCTTGGTCTTCTTGTGAAACCTAGGCTCGTTGGCAATGGCAATAGCTCCAGTGTTGTCACAGAAGAGAGTCATTGGGCCCGTCGCGCTTGGAATAACTCCTAGGTCGGTGATGAACTCCTTCATCCAGACTCCTTCCTGCGCTGCTTCGCAAACAGCTATGTACTCTGCTTCACATGTAGAATGCGCCATGAAGCTTTGCTTGCAACTGCACCAGCTGACTGCCCCACCATTCAAAATATACACGTATCCGGTTTGTGACTTGGAGTCATCCAGATATGTGTCGAAGCTAGCATCGACTTAACCCTTTACGACGAGCTCTTCGTCACCTCCATAAATGAGAAACATATCCTTAGTCCTTTTCAGGTACTTCAGGATGTTCTTGACCGCTGTCCAGTGTTCCATACCGGGATCACCTTGGTACCTCCCCACCAAACTTATGGCAAGGTTCACATCAGGTCTGGTACATAGCATGGCATACATAATAGAACCTATGGCTGAGGCATAGGGGATGACACATCTTTTCTCTATCTTCTGCCGTGGTCGAGGATTGAGCCGTGCTCAATCTCATACCTTGCAATACAGGCAAGAACCCTTTCTTGGACTGATTCATATTGAACTTTTTCAATATCTTGTCAAGGTATGTACTTTGTGAAAGACCAATGAGGCGTCTTGATCTATCTCTATAGATCTTGATGCCTAATATGTAAGCAGCTTCTCCAAGGTCCTTCATTGGAAAACACTTATTCAAGTAGGCCTTTATGCTCTCCAAGAGTTCTACATCATTTCCCATCAGCAATATATCATCCACATATAATGTGAGAAATGCTATAGAGCTCCCACTCACTTTCTTGTAAATACAGGCTTCTCCCTAAGTCTGTATAAATCCAAACGCTTTGATCACCTCATCAAAGCGAATGATCCAACTCCGAGATGCTTGCACCAGCCCATAGATAGAGCGCTGGAGCTTGCATACCTTGTTAGCATTCTCAGGATCGACAAAACCTTCCGGCTGCATCATATACAGTTCTTCCTTGAGGAATCCATTAAGGAATGCCGTTTTGACGTCCATTTTCCATATCTCATAAACATAGAATGCGGCAATTGCTAACATGATTCGGACGGACTTCGGCATCGCTACGGGAGAGAAAGTCTCGTCGTAGTCAATCCCTTGAACTTGTCGGTAACCTTTAGCGACAAGTCGAGCCTTATAGATGGTCACATTACCATCTGCGTCAGTCTTCTTCTTAAAGATCCATTTATTTTCTATGGCGTGCCGATCATCGAGCAAGTCCACCAAAGTCCATACTTTGTTTTCATACATGGATCCTATCTTGGATTTCGTGGCTTCAAGCCATTTGTTGGAATCCGGGCCCGCCATCGCTTCTTCGTAGTTCACCGTTGTCTAACAACATGATTTCTAGGACAGGGTTGCCGTACCCCTCTGGTGCGGAACGTTTCCTTGTGGACCTACGAAGTTCAGTGGCAACTTGATCTAAAGCTTCATGATCATTATCATTAACTTCCTCCCTAGTCGGTACAGGCACGACAGGAACATCTTCCTGCGCTGCGCTACTTTCCGGTTCGGAAGGGGTAACTGTCACCTCATCAAGTTCCACTTTCCTCCCACTCACTTCTTTCTAGAGAAACTCTTTCTCCAGAAAGGATCCACTCTTGGCAACGAAGACCTTGCCCTCGGATCTGAGGTAGAAGGTATACCCAATAGTTTCCTTAGGGTATTCTATGAAGACGCATTTTTCCGATATGGGTTCGAGCTTTTCAGGTCGAAGTTTCTTGACATAAGCATCACAACCCCAAACTTTCAGAAACGACAGCTTAGGTTTCTTGCCAAACCAAAGTTCATACGGTGTCGTCTCAACGGATTTAGACGGAGCCCTATTTAAAGTGAATGCGGCAGTCTCTAAAGTATAACCCCAAAAAGATAGCGGTAAGTCGGTGAGAGACATCATAGATCGCACCATGTCCAACAGAGTACGATTACGACATTTGGACACACCATTATGCTGAGGTGTTCCAGGAGGTGTCAATTGTGAAACAATTCCATAGTTCCTTAGGTGCATGCCAAATTCGTGACTTAAATATTCTCCTCCATGATCCGATCGTAGGAACTTTATTTTTCTGTCATGTTGATTTTCTACCTCATTCTGAAACTCCTTGAACTTTTCAAAGGTCTCAGACTTGTGTTTCATCAAGTAGACATACCCATATCTACTTAAGTCATCCGTGAGGGTGAGAACATAACGATAGCCTCCGCGAGCTTCAACACTCATTGGACCGCACACATCGGTATGTATGATTTCCAATAAGTTGGTTGCTCGCTCCATTGTTCTGGAGAACGGAGTCTTGGTCATTTTGCCCAAGAGGCATGGTTCGCACGTGTCAAATTGATTCATAATCAAGAGACTCCAAAAGTCTGTCTGCATGGAGCTTCTTCATACGTTTGACACCAATATGACCAAGGCGGCAATGCCACAAGCATGTGGGACTATCATTATCAACCTTACATCTTTTGGCATTCACACTATGAATATGTGTAACATCACGTTCAAGATTCATTAAGAATAAATCATCGACCATCGGGGCATGACCGTAAAACATTTCTCTCATATAAATAGAACAACCATTATTCTTGAATTTAAATGAGTAGTCATCTCACATTAAACGAGATCCAGATACAATGTTCATGCTCAAAGCTGGTACTAAATAACAATTATTGAGGTTTAAAACTAATCCCGAAGGTAGATGTAGAGGTAGCGTGCCGACGGCGATCACATCGACCTTGGAACCATTCCCGACGCGCATCGTCACCTCGTCCTTCGCCAGTCTCCGCTTATTCCGCAGCTCCTGCTTTGAGTTACAAATGTGAGCAACTGCACCGGTATCAAATACCAGGAGCTACTACGAGCACTGGTAAGGTACACATCAATAACATGTATATCACATATACCTTTGACGTTGCCGGCCTTCTTATCTGCTAAGTATTTGGGGGCAGTTCCGCTTCCAGTGACCCGTTCCCTTGCAATAAAAGCACTCAGTCTCAGGCTTGGGTCCATTCTTTGGCTTCTTCCCGGCAACTGGCTTACCGGGCGCGGCAACTCCTTTGCCGTCCTTCTTGAAGTTCTTCTTACCCTTGCCTTTCTTGAACTTAGTGGTTTTATTCACCATCAACACTTGATGTTCTTTCTAGATCTCCACCTCCGCTGACTTCAGCATTGAATACACCTCGGGAATGGACTTCTCCATCCCTTGCATATTGAAGTTCATCACGAAGCTCTTGTAGCTAGGTGGGAGCGACTGAACGATTCTGTCAACGACCGCTTCGTCTGGGAGATTATTTCCCAATTGAGACAAGCGATTGTGCAACCCAGACAATTTGAGTATGTGCTCACTGACAAAACTATTCTCCTCCATCTTACAACTGTAGAATGCGTCGGAGACGTCATATCTCTCGACTCGGGCATGAGCTTGGAAAACCATTTTCAGCTCTTGGAACATCTCATATGCTCTGTGGTGCTCAAAACGCTTATGGAGCCCCGATTCTAAGCTATAAAGCATGCCGCACTGAACCAGGGAGTAATCATCACAACGCGACTGCCAAGCGTTCATAACGTCTTGGTTCGCTGGGGCGGGAGCGTCACCTAGCGGTGCTTTAAGGACATATGTTTTCTTGGGAGCTATGAGGATGATCCACAAGTTACGGACCCAATCCGTATAGTTGCTGCCATCATCTTTTAGCTTGGTTTTCTCTAGGAACGCGTTGAAGTTGAGGGTAACATGAGCATGGGCCATTGGATCTACAAGACATATTGTAAAGATTTTAGACTATGTTCATGACAATTATGTTCATCTAAACAAATTTAATGAACTCCCACTCAGATAGACATCTCTCTAGTCATCTAAGTGATACATGATCCGAATCGACTAGGCCGTGTCCGATCATCACGTGAGATGGACCAGTCATCAACGGTGAACATCTTTATGTTGATCGTATCTTCTATACGACTCATGTTCGACCTTTCGGTCTTCCGTGTTCCGAGGCCATGTCTGTACATGCTAGGCTCATCAAGTGAACCCTAAGTGTATTGCGTGCGTAAATCTGGCTTACACTCGTTGTATGCGAACGTTAGAGCCTATCACACCCGATCATCACGTGCTGCTTCCGAACAACGAACCTTAGCAACGGTGCACAGTTAGGGGGAACAAAATTCTTGAATTTTTTTTAGTGAGAGATCATTTTATTTACTATCGTCGTTCTAAGCAAATAAGATGTAAAACATGATAAACACCACATGCAATCAAATAGTAACATGATATGGCCAATATCATTTTGCTCCTTTTGATCTTCATCTTCGGGGCTCCATGATCATCTTTGTCACCGGCATGACACCATGATCTCCATCATCATGATCTCCATCATTGTGTCTTCATTAAGTTGTCTCACCAAACATTACTTCTACTACTATGGCTAACGGTTAGCAATAAAGTAAAGTAATTACATGCCGTTTTTCATTGACACGCAGGTCATACAATAAAATAAGACAACTCCTATGGCTCCTGCCGGTTGTCATACTCATCGACATGCAAGTCATGATTCCTATTACACGAACATGATCAATCTCATACATCACATATATCATTCATCACATCCTTTTGGCCATATCACATCACACGGCACATGTTGCAAGAACAAGTTAGACGTCCTCTAATTGTTGTTGCAAGTTTATACGTGGCTGCTATAGGTTTCTAGCAAGAACGTTTCTTACCTACGCCAAAACCACAACGTGATATGCCAATTTCTATTTACCCTTCATAAGGACCCTTTTCATCGAATCCGATCCGACTAAAGTGGGAGAGACAGACACCCGCTAGCCACCTTATGCAACTAGTGCATGTCAGTCGGTGGAACCTGTCTCACATAAGCGTACGTGTAAGGTCGTTTCGGGCCGCTTCCTCCCACGATGCTGCCGAATCAAGATAAGACTAGTAGCGGCAAGAGAATTGAACAAATCTATGCCCACAACTACTTTGTGTTCTACTCGTGCAAGATGCTACGCATAGACCTAGCTCATGATGCCACTGTTGGGGAATGTAGCAGAAATCAAAAAAATTCTACACTTCACCGAGATCAATCTATGGAGTAATCTAGCAACGAGGGAGAGGGGAGTGCATCTACATACCCTTGTAGATCGCGAGCGGAAGCGTTCAAGAGAACGTGGATGATGGAGTCGTACTCGTTGTGATCCAAATCACCGATGATCCTAGCGCCGAACAGACGGCACCTCCGCGTTCAACACACGTACGGAGCAGCGACGTCTCCTCCTTCTTGATCCAGCAAGGGGGAAGGAGAGGTTGATGGAGATCCAGCAGCACGACGGCGTGGTGGTGGATGCAGCGATATTCCAGTAGGGCTTCGCCAAGCAACACTAGAGGAGGAAGGGGTGTCACGGGAGGGAGAGGGAGGCGCCAGGGCATGGGTGCGGCTACCCTCTCTCCCCCACTATATATAGGGGGGCCTGGGGGCGCCGGCCCTAGGAGATCCAATCTCCTAGGGGGGCGCCGGCCACAGGGGGGGACTTGCCCCCCAAGCAGGTGGGGCGCCCCCACCCCTAGGGTTTCCAACCCTAGGCGCAGGGGGAGGCCCAAGGGGGCGCACCAGCCCACTATGGGCTGGTTCCGTTCCCCTTTCAGCCCATGGGGCCCTCCAGGATAGGTGGCCCCACCCGGTGGACCCCCGGGACCCTTCCAATGGTCCCGGTACAATACCGGTGACCCCCGAAACTCTCCCGATGGCCGAAAACGGACTTCCTATATATAAATCTTTACCTCTGGAACATTTCGGAACTTCTCGTGACGTTCGGGATCTCATCCAGGACTCCGAACAACTTTCAGGTTACCGCATACATATATCTCTACAACCCTAGCCTCACCGAACCTTAAGTGTGTAGACCCTACGGGTTCGGGAGATACGTAGACATGACCGAGACGACTCTCCGGTCAATAACCAACAGCGGGATCTGGATACCCATGTTGGCTCCCACATGCTCCTCGATGATCTCATCGGATGAACCACGATGTCAAGGATTCAATCAATCCCGTATACTATTCCCTTTGTCGATCGGTATAGTACTTGCCCGAGATTCGATCGTCGGTATACCGATACCTTGTTCAATCTCGTCATGGCAAGTCTCTTTACTCGTTCCGTAATACATCATCCCATGACCAACACCTTAGTCACATTGAGCTCATTATGATGATGTCTTACTGAGTGGGCCCAGAGATACCTCTCCGTCACACGGAGTGACAAATCCCAGTCTCGGTTCGTGCCAACCCAACATATACTTTTGGAGATACCTGATGTGTACCTTTATAGCCACCCAGTTACGTTGTGACGTTTGACACACCCAAAGTATTCCTACGGTATCCGGGAGTTGCATAACCTCATGGTCTAAGGAAAAGATACTTGACATTGGAAAAGCTTTAGCATTACGAACTACACGATCTTGTGCTAGGCTTAGGATTGGGTCTTGTCCATCACATCATTCTCCTAATGATGTGATCTCGTTATCAATGACATCCAATGTCCATGGTCAGGAAACCGTAACCATCTGTTGATCAACGAGCTAGTAACTAGAGGTTTACCAGGAACACGTTGTGGTTTATGTATTCACACATGTATCACTATTTCCGAATAATACAATTCAAGCATGAATAAGAGACAATTATCATGAACAAGGAAATATAATAATAACCATTTTATTATTGCCTCTAGGGCATATTTCCAACAATTGTGTCATGTGGCGCGAGAGATAAAGGTAAATGGCTGCAGGAATAAGTAGGGGCCAGGCGACCTGGATTCTTAGTGCGTCTGCATGGCAGTTTTTGCAGCGGGTAACTGCATCATGGTGTCGCGCCTCGTGTCGGTGTCAAAACCGGCCGATCTCGGGTAGGGGGTCTCGAACTATGCATCTGAGGATTAATGGTAACAGGAGCCTTGGGACAGGATGTTTACCCAGGTTCAGGCCCTCTCGATCGAGGTAATACCCTACTTCTTGCTTGATTGATCTTGATGAATATAGGGTTACAAGATTTGATCTACCTTGAGATCGTAATGGCTAAAACCCTAGAAGTCTACCCTATGCAATTGTGATTGTGTCTCTATGGACTAAACCCTCTCGTTTATATATGCACCGGAGGGACCTAGGGTTGTACATGATCATCTTGCAGAGGAAGGTAAATATTACACCCGGACTCTTAACTTGCTATTTTACACATATGGGAGTCCTATTCGGATACGGGAGATAGTCTTCAGCGATAATCTTCACAGTGCACCAGCCGGCCTATAATGAGTAATTGATGGGCCTCTAACCCCTCGTTGGTTACCCCAAGTGGAAGGTGTGAGATGCAGTGTTGTGGAAGTTTTTCCCTTAGCAAAGATGCCAAGGATCGAATCCCCAGAGACTCCTAGGTTCAACAAGTAGGTGTCAACTGCTAACGGCGCCAGATATTAGCAATCAACGTGGACCTGCACACAGATACAAATAACTTTGCTCCCAACGAGTACAGAGAGGTTGTCAATCCCTCCGGCCTTGTAGTTCACAAAGGATTAAGCGCAAATGATAGTAGTGATAGATAATGTTTGCAATAGTAAATAATAGCGAAAAGTAAATAGCGGATGTGATTAATGATGGTAATATGGACCGGAGTCTCATGATGTTCACTAGTGATGTCTCTCTCCCAAAAGACGATAAAACAGCTATGTGAGGTAAACGAATTACAGCTGGGCAATTGACAGGACCACGAACGCAAACCAATGCTGACTACATTGCAAGAAAGGTTGAGGTTCAAAGCATGGGAGGTACGCCAAAGTAAGTAGACCGAAATCCATCAATATGTACTACTAATCATCCACCTTGAGATATCTATCCAGAACATCTCACTGGTATTAAGTTGCGAGTCCCACCCATAGTGTAAACTCAATGCAATAGACAACTGCATTAAAAGAACTTTGCGTAAAGTAAACAATCCTTGCACCCGCGGGCACAAGCACCGTTGTTTTCCCCCTTGTGGCAACATCACATCCCCTAGAATCATGTTTCTGTCACTCAAGCTAGTCATCAAGGGGCATGAACCCACAATCAAGCATAACGTTCCCTCTTGGAGTCACTACGTATTACTTGGCCAAAGCAATAAATAACAACGGAGAACATGCAAGAATTACTTATGAACATAAATATAAAAGAGGTAGATCAAATATATTACTCAATCACAATCTGAATATAATCTCATAATCCATCGGATCCCAGCAAACTCATCATAGCAACAGCATAAGGATTACATATGTGCCTCGATCATGTAGGGCAGCTCACGAGGACTAATTAGTGAAGCACAAGAACGGGAGGAGAACATCACATAGCTACTGGTCATGGACTCATGGTCCAAGGGAGACTACTCACAACTCATCCGGGAGGCGTCCATGGTGGTGGAGAGGCTCCTGATGGTGATCCTCCCCTCCGGCAGGGTGCCGGGAAGAGTTCTCCTGGTGCTCCAGATCTTGGAAGCGGCGGCGGCGGCGGAACAGAGGTGAGATCGCGAAAAAGAGTTCCCGTCCCGAGGGTTTCGAAGGACGCTCTAAATATATGCCAAACGGGGCACCAGACGGGACTCGGGGGGCCCAGGCGCCCCCCCGGTGCGGCCCAGGGGGGGCACGCCGCCAGGGCGCCTGGGGCCCTGGTGGCCCCCCTGGCTGTACTTCGGGCGCAAGGTAGGTTCTGGAACGCTGATTTTTTATATAATTTTTCTAGATTTTTCCTGACAGTTCTCGTAAGGTGAAAGCCTGAAATACAAAAAGAGCCGAAAACAGAAACTGGCACTGGGGTGCACTGGATTAGTAGGTTAGTCCAAATATGATCAAAAGTGTATGCAAGTGTATAAATATCATAGCAATATCACCCAAAAGTGGCATGGAGCAAGCAGAAATTATAGATACGTTTTGGACGTATCAACATCCCCAAGCTTAATTCCTGCTCGTCCTCGAGTAGGTAAATGATAACAAGAATAATTTCTGTGGTGACATGCTATTAACCATATAGGACTTTTTATAGTCATATGACAAAAGCTTACTGAGACAATGATTCTATAGTAATTAAGTTGCCTTATGAGAAAATCACAAAGGACTGAAAGTTTTACAATATGAAACTGAAACATCAAAAAGATTTGCAATGAACATGATGTGCAAATATGATAAAGTGATATCTAGCTTGCCCCCTTTAGTGAAGCAAAACATAAATGCAGGGGCACCTTCAAGGTTTAAGTGATGACTAGATACAATGATTTCAAAATAAACGATATCACAATCATGCAAAAGACAATGCTACTTTGGAACAATGCACATTACACTTAGAATGACAATCATGCTCTCAGTAGTTGGTGCTTGAAGAAAGAAGGTGGAGACTCAACATAAAAGCAAAAGAATGGTTATGTGCTAGAGCCTTTTATTTTGAAAACATAGAAGCAATTTTGTCAACGGTAGTAGTACTTCATATGTGTCATGCATAAGACATCCTATAAGTTGCAAGCCTCATGCATCGAATACCAATAGTGCTCGCACCTTGTCCTAATTAGCTTGGATTTCCATGGGTTATCATTGCATTACATATGTTTCAACCAAGTGTCACAAAGGGGTACCTCTATGCCACCTGTACAAAGGTCCAAGGAGATAAATCGCATTTGATTTCTCCTTTTTGATATATCTCAACTTGAGGACATCCATAACGGGACAACATAGAAAATAGATGATGGACTCCTCTTTAATGCTTAAGCATATTCTCATAAGAGATTGAGGATTAATGTCCAAGCTAAAATTTCCACCATGATACATGGCTTTGGTTGGCGGCCCAATGTTCTTCTCTAACAATATGCATACTCATTCAACCCATGGCAAATCACCCTTACTTCAGACAAGACGAACATGCATAGCAACTCACATGATATTCAAGGAAAGTGTGACAGTTGATGGCGTCCCCAGAAACATGGTTACCGCTCAGCAAGCAACTTATAAGAAATAAGATACATAAGCAACATATTCTTTACCACAATAGTTTTTAAGCTACTTTCCCATGAGCTATGTATTGCAAAGTTAGTCTGCTTAGTACAGGTGGAGGTTAGCAAAAGACTGGGAGCGACCAACTAAGAGAGCAATGACGGTCATAATCATGCAGAGCGACAAAGCAACATTGAATCAGGCATGGTAGTTATATCGCTAGTCAGAAATAAAAGATCATCAAGGCTTGACAGACTTTCTTTACAGTCTTAAATATGCGTGAGCATACGCCAAGTCAATCAAAATAAATTCTCGAAGGAAGATATTACTAAACCATACCACATCATAGGCAAACAAATCAAGTTGGTACTCCAATAACACATTGGGAATCCCCCAGCTATTTGAGACTAACCATAAGAAAACCTGAACTACTAAGCGCCATTATGCAAGTAGCATCTTTATCATAGACATATAAACCAATGCAACGGAAGCAAACTCTCTTAATAAGATAAGCATGATAATTAAAGAGAGTTCAAGCAACCAACTAAACAAAAGCTCTTTGAAAAGATAAGCATGAATACTAAGAGCTGAACATGATAGTAGCTATTAAAAGACAAAGAACACACACAACAAAGATAGACATGAAAATTCTATGTTATGTTCTAGGTAGAAGTGGAGCGTGTTTCTCTCCCACTTAAAGAAAGCTGAGTTCCAACTCGTTATGAAAAACTAAAAAGGAAACTAAAAGCAAGACGCTCCAAGCATAGCACTTAACACATGAAGTGATAAAAATATAGCGGAACGAAAGACGAACTGATAATGTTGATGGAGAAGGGGATGCATGGGGGCATCCCCAAGCTTAGACGCTTGAGTCTCCTTGAATATTTCTTGGGGGTGCACGGGGTCATCCCCAAGCTTGAGCGCTTGACACTCCTGAATCTTTTTATCATCTTCCCTCGCACACTTGAAAACTCCCTTCATACATAACTCATCATAATCTGATTAGCGAGGTTAGTACCCTTAATAAAATAATTGTTCCTTGCTGGAAATAAAGATATTCTTGAAGGTCTACTGTTTCTCAAGATTGCCAAAAGGTTTTTGCAAAGAAAAAGCAAGCTCTTGGTTTGCAAAATGAAGGAAAGGCAAAACAGGACAGAATCTGTGAAAAACAGAACAACAGGTAGTAATTGATTTGTTCGGGGTACTTCTGCAACTCAAATAAAAAAACTCAGAACAGACGCACGAAAGAAAATTATATAGAGAACTCTGTCGATAAAAATTCAGACCAAAAAGATGACCTCGTGATTTTATACGAATTTTTCTATCCAAGGACAGAATCTGTTTCCTGGACAGCACCTCACAACTTTTGAACTTTCTAGCAATCAGAGGCTATACTTGGCACAAATATGAAAAGCAAAGATACAATGATGATGCTACTGTAGTAAACAACATCAAGACACAACAAAAGCAAAATATAAAAATTTATTCATGTGGGCTGCCTCCCAAAAGCGCTTTCTTTTATGCCTTTAAGCTAGGCATAATGCATAAAGATTAAGTTGTATCAATTGAACCATCATCAAGATCATCAAAAAGTTCTTCAATAATACAACTAGTCTTAAGAGGACTTGCAAATAAAGGCCTCATAGAGATACTTCTAGGGAGAAGACCAAAAGGATAAAAGTCAAGGGAAGATTCATTTATAAATTCATCAAAGAGAGGTGTTTCTTCCAAAGTCTTTACAGTTTCAACCCCTTTGGCAATAGATGGATTACTTTTAGAATGGGGAGCCTTTGGAACGTGAACGAACTTAGGCTCCCTCTTTGCCTGAGTTTCTACCTTTTTGGTTTTGAATGAGGAGACGGTGGTTCCTAGGGTATCAAATATTTCCTCAATCTTGTCTATCCTAGAAGAGTCCAAGTCATGGAATTTGACGGTCTCCAAAATTTTGAAAATTTTATGCATGGAGCTATCGAGTCTATTCAAATTCCCTTGGATCTTACGATCCAACTCATTTATCTTATTAATGCTTGGCATCTCTTGCTCTATCTTTTCAAGTTTTTTCATAATGTGAGCTAGGGTGATGTCCTCTCGAATGCTAACAACAGGGAGATTCCCAACAAGATTTTCAATAATACTAAGGGACTCCCAAACTGGGGCCTCTAGGAAATTCCCATTGATAGCAGTATCTAGAATAAACCTATTCCAAGAAGTAATTCCAACATAAAGATTTCTAAGCAGGATAGTAGTAGGTTGCTTCTTGGCGGCTCTTTTTTGTGAATCATTAATTCTATACCAAGCATCTTTCAAACTTTCCCCACCTCTTTGTTTAAAGGTGAGAACTTCTGCCTCGTCAAAGACAAAACGACCCAACATAATGACAACTAAAGAATGAGATAACTATTTTTGTGATTTTCGATAAAAGATACTAAAGCAAAACTGAAAGGTAAACTAACAAGACTAAAAAGCAAAGGTAAAAGATAGCATGCAACTCCCCTATCCTGAAGAGTGGAGTCCCCGGCAACGGCGCGAGAAAAACTCCTTGATGGGCCTCTAACCCCTCGTTGGTTACCCCAAGTGGAAGGTGTGAGATGCAGTGTTGTGGAAGTTTTTCCCTTAGCAAAGATGCCAAGGATCGAATCCCCAGACACTCCTAGGTTCAACAAGTAGGTGTCAACTGCTAACGGCGCCAGATATTAGCAATCAACGTGGACCTGCACACAGATACAAATAACTTTGCTCCCAACGAGTACAAAGAGGTTGTCAATCCCTCCGGCCTTGTAGTTCACAAAGGATTAAACGCAAATGATAGTAGTGATAGATAATGTTTGCAATAGTAAATAATAGCGAAAAGTAAATAGCGGATGTGATTAATGATGGTAATATGGACCGGAGTCTCATGATGTTCACTAGTGATGTCTCTCTCCCAAAAGACGATAAAACAGCTATGTGAGGTAAACGAATTACAGGTGGGCAATTGACAGGACCACGAACGCAAACCAATGCTGACTACATTGCAAGAAAGGTTGAGGTTCAAAGCATGGGCGGTACGCCAAAGTAAGTAGACCGAAATCCATCAATATCTACTACTAATCATCCACCTTGACATATCTATCCAGAACATCTCGTCGGTATTAAGTTGCGAGTCCCACCCATAGTGTAAACTCAATGCAATAGACAACTGCATTAAAAGAACTTTGCGTAAAGTAAACAATCCTTGCACCCGCGGGCACAAGCACCGTTGTTTTCCCCCTTGTGGCAACAGCACATCCCCTAGACTCATGTTTCTGTCACTCAAGCTAGTCATCGAGGGGCATGAACCCACAATCAAGCATAACGTTCCCTCTTGGAGTCACTACGTATTACTTGGCCAAAGCAATAAATAACAACGGAGAACATGCAAGAATTACTTATGAACATAAATATAAAAGAGGTAGATCAAATATATTACTCAATCACAATCTGAACATAATCTCATAATCCATCGGATCCCAGCAAACTCATCATAGCAACAGCATAAGGATTACATATGTGCCTCGATCATGTAGGGCAGCTCACGAGGACTAATTAGTGAAGCACAAGAACGGGAGGAGAACATCACATAGCTACTGGTCATGGACTCATGGTCCAAGGGAGACTACTCACAACTCATCCGGGAGGCGTCCATGGTGGTGGAGAGGCTCCCGATGGTGATCCTCCCCTCCAGCAGGGTGCCGGGAAGAGTTCTCCTGGTGCTCTCGATCTTGGAAGCGGCGGCGGCGGTGGAACAGAGATGAGATCGCGAAAAAGAGTTCCCGTCCCGAGGGATTCGAAGGACGCTCTAAATATATGCCAAAGGGGGGCACCAGACGGGGCTCGGGGGGCCCAGGCGCCCCCCCCCGGCGCGGCCCAGGGGGGGGCGCCGCCAGGGCGCCTGGGGCCCTGGTGCCCCCCCCCCCCGGCTGTACTTCGGGCGCAAGGTAGGTTCGGGAACGCTGATTTTTTATATAATTTTTCTGGATTTTTCCTGACAGTTCTCGTAATGTGAAAACCTGAAATACAAAAACAACCGAAATCAGAAACTGGCACTGGGGTGCACTGGATTAGTAGGTTAGTCCAAATAAGATCAAAAGTGTATGGAAGTGTATAAATATCATAGCAATATCACCCAGAAGGGGCATGGAGCAAGCAGAAATTATAGATACGTTTTGGACGTATCAGTAATCCAGCCAACTGAGGACCCCTTAATCCAGGACTCCCTCAGTAGCCCCTGAACCAGTCTTCGATGACGATGAGTTCAGCTCACGTACTGTCTTCGGCATTGCAAGGCGGGTTCCTCCTTCGGAACATATTGAAGCAATATTTCCTTCACAAAGGTATTATGTCCGGCTCTGCATGATTAGTACAACCCTTAGCTTCGAAGGCAAGGTATCGGAAAAATAGATATAGTGTCTTTACTAACAACCTTTCAGTGTAACGTCACGTCTAACCCTTTAATATTTCGAATCATTTTCTTGGCTCCAGTTTCGCGTTTCGAGGCATATCCCCATTGGCACGTCTTATCAAAGCAGAGATCGTGCCCAGTTATTGTGGGATCCTTATCTATATGACGTGGGTAACCCAACTGTGCCTTACGCATGATTACATTGGGAACCGGTGAGGTTTACGACTGGAGTGGGGGACGTTCGGCATTCACTGCCTATAAAAGGACACATATCCTTTCCTTTTCAGCCCACGCTCTCCTCAAGCCATAGCTTCCCAATCTCTTCAGCCCCAGCGCCCACAGCTCCAGCACCCGCAAATTTGAACTCGTCCACCACCGACCCCTTCCTAGCAATGGTTGGAACCGGTTCCAAGGGAAAGTGGGAGGCCTCCACGGTCACGGAGAAGACTGTGAAGAATCTCCGAAGTGCGGGTTACCTCGCCGACAACATAGTGCACCAGGGCCCCGACAAGAACCCGGTGATCCCCGTCCCTGGGCCGGGTGAGAGGGTGGTTTTCATCTCTCACTTTATTCGGGGGCTGGGGTTTCATCTTCACCCCTTTACCTCTTCACCCCTTTACAATAAAAAACACACTCCGAATCAAAAATGATATAAATTGATTTCCTATTCTTGGATGTTTTACAATCATTCTTAATCATTTTATATCATTTTTTAGTACTAACCTATTGACATAGTGCCAAGTGCCAGTTGCTGTTTTCTGCATGTTTTTTACATCACAGGAAATCAATATCAAACAGAGCCCAAACACCGCGAAACTTTTGGGAGATTTTTTTGCACCAGAAGACACCTGACGGGCCAAGGGAGCACCTAGGGAGAGCCCCGAGGGGGCACAACCCAACAGGGCACGCCAGCCCCCCCTGGTGCGCCCAGGTGGGTTGTGCCCACCTTGGTGGCCTCCCACACAGCCTCTTTGCTCAATAAATACCACAATATTCCAGAAACCCTAGGGGAGTCGACGAAATATTCATCCAGCCGCCATAGAGTCCAGAAACACCAGATCCAATCTAGGCACCATCACGGAGGGGCTCACCACTTCCATTGGTGCGTCTCCTATGATGCGTGAGTAGTTCCTTGTAGACCTACGGGTCTGTAGTTAGTAGCTAGATGGCTTCCTCTCTCTCTTTTGATCCTCCATACAATGGTCTCTTGGAGATCCATATGATGTAACTCTTTTTGTGATGTGTTTGTTGGGATCCGATGAACTTTGAGTTTATGATCAGATATATCTTTTTATATCCATGGAAGTTATTTGAGTTTCTTTGATCTCTTACATGCATGATCTCTTCTAGTCTCGTATTTATTCTCCGATATTCATTTTTGTTTGGCCAACTTGATCTATTTATCTTGCAATGGGAGGAGGTGCCCGGAAGTGGGTTCGATCTTACGGTGCTTGATCCCAGTGACAGAAGGGGAACCGACACATATGTATCATTGCCACTAATGATAAAATGATGAGATCCATATCTAACGCCATAGATAAACGGATCTTGTCTACATCATGTCATCGTTCTTAATGCATCACTCTGTTTTTCGATGAACTTAATACACTAGATGCATGCTGGATAGCGGTCGATGTGTGAAGTAATAGTAGTAGATGCAGGAAGGAGTCGGTCTACTAATCTTGGACATGATGCCTATGTAATGATCATTTCCTGGATATAATCATGATTATTTGAAGTTCTATCAATTGCCCGACAGTAATTTGTTTACCCACCGTTTGCTATTTTTCTCGAGAGAAGCCACTAGTGAAACCTATGGCCCTCGGGTCTTCTTATTTATATATTTGCCTTCGCGAGCTATTTGCCTTTGCTTTTATTTTCATATCTACTAAACCAAAAATACAAAAATACCTTGCTGCAATTTACCTTATTCATCAACCAATCTACCAATATTTATATCTCACTCACATTCGTTACCCAAAAGGGATTGGCAACCCCTTTAACACGTCAGGTTACGAGGTGTTGTTATTTGTGTGCAGGTGCTATTTACGTTGTGTTGCTTGGTTCTCCTACTGGTTCGATAACCTTGGTTTCACATCTAAGGGAAATACATACCGCCGTTGTGCTGCATCATCCCTTCCTCTTTGGGGAAAACCGACGTAGCTTTAAGCAACATCAAAATGTAGCGACCTCGATCCCAATGGACCGGAGTCTCTATGATTAAGTGTCATCCCTGGATCGGTATGCTGACACACATAGTATTTGACGATTTATAACAGAGTTTCAATCACACTTTATTACATCGAAGAACCCTCATAAATAGTCTTATTACAAAATATATGGCTGAAGGCCATCTAACAATAATAAACTAATACGAATCACGGAAGCATCGAAGATAAGTTGAGTCCATCGAACTCCACGGCAAACATTGAGTGCATGACAACGACCTAAATCTCACCTTATTCTTCGTCGGAGAAGTCTGCAACATGAGACGTTGCAGCCGTCTAGGTCAGCACATTGAATATGCTGGCAAGAACACACTCTAGCAAGTAATGAACAAATATCTACAACTATATGCATATTTGGCTGGTGGAGGCTGTATGGTTTATTTTTGCATAAAGCTAGTTTTTCCCTACAACAAAGGAATAAATTTTATTTACTACTCAATTGAGTTAAGCAATATTGAGAGTGGTTCCTCCATCTCAATCCCAAAATCAACAATGTCATTAAAAACCCATCAAGTTAATTAAACAGAGTGTTGAGATCAGTGCATAATTCAAATACCAGGATACTCAAGATGTCTGTAACCGGGGACACGGCTACTCATGAATAGATTGTACACTCTGCTGTGGTTTGTGCACTTTTCCCCACAAGACTCGACCGCATCCATGATCGGAAGATCAAGACATAGTCTTTCAGAAGCATTAACTCTTTACCCTGGATAGACCGATACAGCTACTTTCCCCTACTTCTGCTAGTCCACTATTGAAAGAGCTCACACAACATACTCAACTATGCCCGAGCCCATAATGGCTTGTGGCTGCACACAGAAGTTTCTAGGCATGAATGATATATGATCCCTTTGAGCCTGGGTGGCATTCCATATGATGATCACACGGTTCCTCCGGGATATCGTAGGACAACACTGGATTCTCCAGGTGCCCTGCAACCACTCCACCCAGTTGTGTATTAACGTTGCCAAATTAAAACTTCCCTTAGTTGTTATTACACTCACAACTTCCATGAATCTCACATACCAATCAACGTCTACGAGCATGGATAAGCAATAAGTAACAAGTCATTGTGTTCCTACCTCAGGAACTACTCAGTAATACCACATGTAACCAAGTCCTACTCATGCAATCTTTGAGGGTAGAACTAATGCAATAAAAACTGGGTACTGAAAAGTATGATCAAAGTATGATCTTGCCTTGCTGATGATCGTTGAAACCTAGAGACTCTTAGTAGCAAGATTTTCACTCCGTAAATTCTGTCACAACCAAACAATAACATACATAAGCAATCATGCAACATAATCGAAGTACGGATCTCGAAAAGTCTCGAAAAATAAACGAATAACTCTTGCAACATAAAACAACTTATAACAGTAACAAAAGTACGTGTATTTGGTCTTATCAGAAAGTCTAGGTCGAGAGCTTCGATTTGCAAAAAGAATCAACTCAAACAGAGTTACGAAACTCAAGTTAATATCAAAATAAGTTCAAATAGAAATCGGATTGAATTCAAATTCTAATACTTTCGAAAAAATATTTGAGTTGTATTACTCGATAGATGAGATCAAAATGAAGATTTTGGCATTGGTTTCATCTAATTCCGATTAACGAGCAAAAAGTAATGATCATTTGAAAACCAGGGACTAATCTGTAAAAACTTTAATCACAGATAGGTCCATGACAAATATAAACAGGAAAAGAAAATACTAAATAGTGAACGTTCGTTTTTTCTAAACTAAACAGCGGACGTTCGCTGTTTAATAAAACTTAAAAAATAGATATAGGGTTTTCTTAAAAAAACGATCAAAGTTTAAAAAAGACGAAAACAAAACCGGGAAAAGACTGGGCGGTCTTACCGGCTCGCGGGTCGCGGGCCGGGTCCGGCGGGTTCGGGTGGCGGTTCGGGCGACGTCCGGCAGCCGGCGGTGGCGGCAGTGGCGGCGGTGAGCTCCGACCGCGGCGGCTCGCGGGTGCAGGCGAGACGCAGGCGGTGGCGGCTTGTGGCGCAGCGGCGGAAGTGAGGCGCGGCGGGGGGCAGCCGGCGGCGGGGTGAGGTCGAGGAGAGGGGCGGGGCAGCGCTTGTAAAGGGGGGGGGGTCGACCTCGGCTTGCGCGAGGGGCAACGCCTGCGTTCCCGGCTTGGACTTCGGGGGAGTCCCGGCGGCGCACGGCGGGGAAGAGGCGGTGGCGCTGCGGGCCGGCGGCTCGGCTTCGTCCTAGCTAGTTCGATTTTTTAAATATTTTTCTGAAAATACATAAAAAATAGAAAAAGGCAATAAATATATTTGAAAAAATCACAGAAAAATTCATACATACTTAGGGCCTTATTATTGACCTCGTGAACATTTTTTATGGGCCTAAATGCCTAATATAAAAATGAACTTTTTAGACTAATTAAAATACTAAAAAGAAATACTTTTGCAAAAAAAATCCAGTAAATATATTTTTACTCAAAATTCAAATTCCAACATTTTTATTCAGTTTTGAAGAAGTCATATTATCTTCTCTCATTATTTTAAAAATATCGAAAATGAAAATTGGTAAAAATAGTATTTGATCCAACCCCACTTGGAAAATAATAAAATTTGCAGGTCCACTATGGGAAACTTCCAACTCTCTCACTTGGGTCCTTGAGTTTCTTAAAGTCTTTGGATCAATTTTCAAATAAAATTAAATTCAAAATTCTCAAATGATGAATGCATATGAATGATCTATGATAACATCCAAATTGAAAATTGGGATGTTACAAACCTACCCCCCTTAAGATGAATCTTGCCCTCGAGATTCGGGTTGGCTAGAAAATAGGTGTGGGTGGTCTTGTCGAAGGTCTTCCTCTCGTTCCGAGATGGCTTCATCCTCTGTATGGAGACTCCACTGCACTTTGCAAAACTTGATGACCTTGTTGCGGGTAACTCTGTTAGCATACTCAAGAATCTTGACACGCTTCTCCTAATAAGTCATATCACTCTTTAACTGAATTTCTTACAGGGGGACTGTATCTCGTAGCGGAATCTCGGCCATCTCTGCGTGACACTTCTTCAACAGAGATACATGAAACACATCATGAACTCCAGACAAATTTCGGGCAACTCTAGCGGATAAGCTACTTCTCCTCTGCGCTCTAAAACTCTGTATGGTCCCACAAATCATGGTGCCAGTTTACCCTTAACTCCAAAATGCTTAACTCCTCGAAGTGGGGACACACGAAGATATGCTCTATCTCCAACTTTGTAAGTCACCTCTTTGCGTTTCGTATCCACATAACTCTTCTGTCGGGACTGGGCTATCTTCATTCTGTCGCGGATCAATTTGATCTTCTCTTCTAAATCTCTGATTAAATATGGTCCAAACAACTAGCGGTCTCCGACATCATCCCACATCAACGGTGTCCTGCACCTCCTTTTGTACAAAGCCTCGAAAGGGGCCATCTGCAGACTGGTCTGATAACTGTTGTTGTAAGAGAACTCTGCGTAGGGCAAATTATCATCCCAACTAGATCCATAATCTAGCGCACAAGCTCTCAACATGTCCTCCAGAATCTGATTGACTCTCTCCTGTTGGGGAACGTAGTATTACAAAAAAATTACCTACGATCACGCGAGATCTATCTAGGAGAAGCATAACAACGAGCGGGGAGAGTGTGTCCACGTACCCTTGTAGACTGAAAGTGGAAGCGTTTAGTAATGCGGTTGATGTAGTCGAACATCTTCGCGATCCAACCGATCCAAGCACCGAATGTATGGCACCTCCGCGTTCAGCACACATTCAGCTCGATGACGTCCCCCAAGCTCTTGATCCAGTTGAGGACGAGGGAGAGTTTCGTCAGCACGATGGCGTGCTGCCGGTGACGATGAAGTTACCGGCGCAGGGCTTCGCCTAAGCACTACAACGTTATGACCGAGGTGTGTAACTATGGAGGGGGGCACCGCACACGGCTAAAACAATTGTCAACTTGTGTGTTCTGGGGTGCCCCTGCTCCCGTATATAAAGGATCAATGGGGAGGCTAGCCGACCCTCCTAGGGCGTGCCCCAAGAAGGATTCCTACTAGGAATCCTATTCCTAGTAGGTTTCCAACAAGGGAAGAGAGGCGGAAGGAAGGAGAGGGAGAGAGGGAGAAGGAAAGGGGGGGGCACCCCCTCCTTGTCCAATTCGGACTCCTCAAGGGGGGGGGGCAGCCCTAGAGGCCTCTCCTCTCTCTCACAAGGCCCATGTTGGGCCATTAGTTCCCCCGGGGGTTCTGATAAGCCCCCGACACTTCGATATTTATCCAGTGACCCCAGGAAATCCTCCAGTGTCCGAATAACATCATCCAATATATCATTCTTTATGTCTCGAGCATTTAGAGACTCCTCGTCATGTCTGAGGTCTCATCCGAGAATCCGAACAATCTTTGGTCATCAAAAACACATAACTCATAATACAAATCATCATCGAATGTTAAGTGTGCGGACCCTATGGGTTCGAGAACTATGTAGACATGACCGAGACATATCTCCAGTCAATAAACAATAGCGGAACTTGGATGCTCATATTGGCTCCTACATATTCTACAAAGATCTTTATCGGTCAAACCGCATAACAACATACGTTGTTCCCTTTGTCATCGGTATGTTACTTGCCCGAGATTCGATCGTCCGTATCATCATACCAAGTTCAATCTCGTTACCTTCAAGTCTCTTTACTTGTTCCATAATACATCATCTCGAGAATAACTCATTAGTCATTTGCTTGCAAGTCTTATTATGATGTGTATTACCGAGGGGGCCCAGAGATACCTCTCCGACACTCGGAGTGACAAATCCTAATCTTGATCCATGCCAACACCACAAACACTTTCGAAAACAACTGTTGACCATCTTCATAGTCACCCAGTAACGTTATGATGTTTGATAGCACACAAGGTGTTCCTCCGGTATCCGGGAGTTGCATAATCTCATAGTCAGAGGAACATGTATAAGTCATGAAGAAAGCAATTGTAGTAAAACTAAATGATCATAGTGCTAAGCTAACGGATGGGTCTTGTCCATGACATCATTCTCCTAATGATGTGATCCCATTGATCAAATGACAACACATGTCTATGGTTAGGAAACATAACCATCTTTCATTAACGAGCTAGTCTAGTAGAGGCCTACTAGGGACACTCTGTTTTGTCTATGTATTCACACATGTATCAAGTTTCCGGTTAATACAATTCTAGCATGAATAAAAGACATTTATCATGATATATAAGGAAATATAAATAACAACTTTATTATTTCCTCTAGGGCATATTTCCTTCAGTCTCCCACTTGCACTAGATTCAATAATCTAGATTACATAGTAATGATTCTAACACCCATGGATTCTTGGTGCTGATCATGTTTGGTCAACGGGTGTGCGACATTCAGATCCGTATGTATCTTGTAAATCTCTATGTCTCCCTCCTTGACTTCATCGCGGATGGAGTTGAAGCGTCTCTTGATGTGCTTGGTCCTCTTGTGAAACCTGGTTTCCTTCGCCAAGGCTATTGCTCCAGTGTTGTCACAAAATATTTTCATTGGACCCGATGCACTAGGTATTACAGCTAGATCGGATATGAACTCCTTCATCCAAACTCCTTCATTTGCTGCTTCCGAGGAAGCTATGTACTCCGCTTCACACGTAGATCCCGCCATGATGCTGTGCTTGGAACTGCACCAACTAACAGCTCCATCGTTCAACAAAAATACGTATATGGTTTGTGACTTTGAGTCAACCGGACCAGTGTCAAAGCTTGAATCGACGTAACCGTTTACGACGAGCTCTTTGTCACGTCCATAAACGAGAAACATATCCTTTGTCCTTTTCAGGTAATTTAGGATGTTCTTGATAGCTGTCCAGTGATCCACTCCTGGATTACTTTGGTACCTTCCTACCAGACTTATAGAAAGGCACACATCAGGTATGGTACACAACATTGCATTCATGATAGAACCTATGGCCGAAGCATAGGGAATGACTTTCATTTTCTCTCTATCTTCTGCAATGGTCGGGCGTTGAGTCTTACTCAACTTCACACCTTGTAACACAGGCAAGAATCCTTTCTTTGACTGATCCATTTTGAACTTCTTCAAAACGTTATCAAGGTATGTGCTTTGTGAAAGTCCAATTAAGCATCTTGATCTATATCTATAGATCTTGATACCCAATATATAAGCAGCTTCACCGAGGTCTTTCATTGCAAAATTCTTATTCAAGTATCCTTTTATGCTATGCAGAAATTCTACATCATTTCCAATCAACAATATACCATCCACATATAATATCAGAAATGCTATAGAGCTCCCACTCACTTTCTTGTAAATATAGGCTTCTCCAAAAGTCTATATAAAACCATATGCTTTGATCACCTTATCAAAGCGTATATTCCAACTCCGAGATGCTTGCACCAGTCCATAGATGGATCGCTGGACCTTGCACACTTTGTTAGCACCTTTAGGATCAACAAAAACTTTTGGTTGCATCATATACAACTCTTCTTTTAGATATCCATTAAGGAATGCAGTTTTGACATCCATTTGCCAGATTTCATAAAATGCGGCAATTGCTAACATGATCCGGACAGACTTAAGAATCGCTACGGGTGAGAAAGTCTCATCGTAGTCAACTCCTTGAACTTGTCGAAAACCTTTCGCAACAAGTCGAGCTTTGTATATAGTAACATTACCATCGGCGTCGGCCTCCCTCTTAAAAATCCATTTATTTTCAATGGCTTGCTGATCATCAGGCAAATCAACCAAAGTCCACACTTTGTTCTCATACATGGATCCCATCTCAGATTTCATGGCCTCAAGCCATTTTGCGGAATCTGCGATCATCATCGCTTCCTCATAGTTCGTAGGTTCATCATGGTCTAGTAACATGACTTCCAGAATAGGGTTACCGTACCACTCTGGTGCAGAACATACTCTGGTTGACCTACGAGGTTAAGTAGTAACTTGATCTGAAGTTTCCTGATCATCATCATTAGCTTCCTCACTAATTGGTGTAGGAATCACTGGAACTAGTTTTTGTGATGAGCTACTTTTTGATACGTCTCCAACGTATCTACTTTTCCAAACCCTTTTGCCCTTGTTTTGGACTCTAACTTGCATGATTTGAATGGAACTAACCTGGACTGACGCTGTTTTTCAGCAGAACTGCCATGGTGTTGTTTTTGTGCAGAATAAAAATTTCTCGGAATCGCCTAAAAATCAACGGAGAATTATTTCAGAAAATATAAAAAATACCTGCAAGAAGATCCACACCAGGCGGACTTGGGCCAGTCCACGAGGGTGGGGCCACGCCCCCTGCCTCGTGGGCCCCCTGGTGCTCCACTGACGTACCCCCAGATCCTATATCTTCCATTTCGGGGAGAAAAAAATAGGAGAAGGAATTATCTCGTTTCATGAGACGGAGCCGCTGCCAAGCCCGAATCTCTCTCGGGAGGGCTGATCTGGAGTCCGTTCGGGGCTCCGGAGAGTGGAGATCGTCACCATCATCATCATCAACCTTCCTCCATCACCAATTCCATGATGCTCACCTCCGTGCGTGAGTAATTCCATCGTAGGCTTGCTGGACGATGATGGGTTGGATGGGATCTATCATGTAATCGAGTTAGTTTTGTTAGGGTTTGATCCCTAGTATCCACTATGTTCTGAGATTGATGTTGCTATGACTTTGCTATGCTTAATGCTTGTCACAAGGGCCCGAGTGCCATGATTTCAGATCTAAACCTATTATTCTTTCATGAATATATGTGTGTTCTTGATCCTATCTTGCAAGTCTATAGTCACCTACTATGTGTTATGATCTGGCAACCCCGAAGTGACAATAATCGGGACCACTCCCGGTGATGACCATAGTTTGAGGAGTTCATGTATTCACTATGTGTTAATGCTTTGGTCCGGTACTCTATTAAAAGGAGGCCTTAATATCCCTTAGTTTCCAATAGGACCCTGCTGCTATGGGAGGGTAGGACAAAAGATGTCATGCAAGTTCTTTTCCATAAGCACGTATGACTATATTCGGAATTCATGCCTACATTGCATTGATGAACTGGAGCTAGTTCCGTGTCACCCTAGGTTATAACTTCTACATGATGAATTGTATCCGACGTAATTTCCCATCACCGATCCAATGCCTACGAGCTTTACCTATATTGCTTGTTGCTTATTTACTTTTCCATTACTACTATCACAAAAACTACAAAAACACTATCGTTACTTTTATTGCTGCTACCGCCACTATCATATTACTTTGCTACTAAACTATCTTGCTGCAGATACTAAGTTTCCAGGTGTGGTTGAATTGACAACTCAGCTGCTAATACTTAATAGTATTCTTTGGCTCCCCTTGTGTCGAATCAACAAATTTGGGTTGAATACTTTACCCTCGAAAACTGTTGCGATCCCCTACACTTGTGGGTTGTCAAGACTATTTTCTGGCGCCGTTTCCGAGGAGCATAGCTCTATTCTTTAATTCACTTGGGATTTATATCTGTTGATAAGTATGAAGAATTTGAAGGAATAAAAAACCAAGATCTTACCCTCAACTACGAGGGGAGGTAAGGAATTGCCATCTACCTCTGCACTTGATTCTCCTTCTGTTATGAGTAAACTTGCGACACCTACTCCTGCTATTGAATCTGATATGTCGTATGTTCTTGAGGATGCTACTTCTACTATGTATGATGAAACTACCTCTATGCCTGATAATGTGCCACTAGGTGAATTTCTTGATGAACAAATTGCTAAGGTTAGGGATAGTGCCAATATAGAAACTGATGATATTTATGAATGTGATGATGATGCTACTCCCAATAGATATGAATTGCCTGTTGTGACTGAGGGTTATGTTATGGATGAAGAAACTGCTAGAGACTTTCTTGCTTGCAATGATAGATATGATCTTAAGAACTTATTAGCTAAGTTGAAAGAAAAGTCCTTGAATGCTAGAATGAAAGATGACCCTGCTTTTGCCACTTCACCTATCTGTGTTACTGATAAGGATTATGAATTCTCTATTGATCCTGAGTTAATTACTTTGGTTGAATCTGATCATTTCTATGGCTATGAGTCTGAAACTGTTGTGGCACATCTTACTAAGTTGAATGATATAGCCACCCTGTTTACCAACGATGAAAAGATTTGTTATTACTATATCCTTAAGTTGTTTCCGTTTTCGTTAAAGGGTGATGCTAAGACTTGGTTTAATTCTCTTGATGCTGGTTGTGTGCGTAGTCCCCAGGACATGATGTACTACTTCTCTGCTAAATATTTTCCCGCTCATAAGAAACAAGCTACCTTACGGGAAATATATAACTTTGCTCAAACTGAAGAAGAGAGTCTCCCACAAGCTTGGGGGAGGCTTCTCCAGTTACTTAATGTTTTGCCTGATCATCCTCTTGAGATGCATGATATACTTGATGTCTTTTATAATGGACTAACCGATGCTTCCAGAGACCACCTGGATAGTTGTGCTGGTTGTGTTTTCAGGGAAAGAACAGTTGAACAGGCTGAATTACTATTGAATAATATGCTGGCCAATGAAAATAATTGGACACTTCCTGAACCAGCCCCTAAGCCAACTCCGAAGAAAAGAGGCATTCTATTCCTCAGTCCTGAAGATATGCAAGAGGCAAAGAAATCTATGAAAGAAAAAGGTATTAAGGCTAAAGATATTAAGAATTTACCACCTATTGAAGAAATACATGGTCTTGATAACCCGACACAGGTAGTAAAGGTAAATTCTCTTTATTGATTTGATGAAGGTGATATTCCTCGTTATAAGTCTGCTAGCCAATGCTTAGATGAGTTTGACATTTTTATTGTGAAACAAGAAAACTTCAATGCTTATGTTGGTAGACAATTACAACACAATTCTTATATGATTGAACGCTTGAGTGATTATCTATCTAGAGCTAAAGGTGTACTGAAACTCATTAGTAAACAAGCTTCTATGTGCACCACTCAAGTAGAACAAGTACTTAAGGCTCAGAATGATTTGCTCAATGAATTAAATAGTAACAATAATGACTATGCTGTTAGAGTTGCTACTAGAGGTGGTAAAATGACTCAGGAACCTTTGTATCCTGAAGGCCACCCTAAGAGAATTGAGCAAGATTCTCAGAGAGCTAATTTAGATGCACCTAGTTCTTCTAAGAAGAAGAAAAAGAAAAATGATAGGACTTTGCATGCTTCTAGTGAACCTGTAGCTGACAAACCTGAGAATCCCAATGATATATGTGTTTCTGATGCTGAGACACAATCTGGTAATGAACATGAACCTAGTGATAATATTAATGATGATGTTCATGATGATGCTCAACCTAGTAATGATAATGATGTAGAGATTGAACCTGCTGTTGATCTTGATAACCCACAATCAAAGAATCAACGTTATGATAAGAGAGACTTTGTTGCTAGGAAGCACGGTAGGGAAAGAGAACCATGGGTTCATAAACCCATGCCTTTTCCTCCGAACCATCCAAGAAAAAGGATGATGAGGATTTTGAGTGCTTCGCTGAAATGATTAGACCTATCTTTTTGCGTATGCGTTTGACTGATGTACTTAAAACAAATCCTTATGCCAAGTATATGAAAGACATTATTACAAACAAAAGAAAGATACCTGAAGTAGAAATTTCCACCATGCTTGCTAATAACACTTTTGAGGGTGGAATGCCTAAGAAATTAGGAGATCCAGGAGTACCTACTATACCTTGCTCCATTAAGAGAAGCTATGTTAAAACTGCTTTGTGTGATCTTGGAGCCGGTGTTAGTGTTATGCCTCTCTCTTTATATCATAGACTTGACTTGAGTAAGTTGACACCTACTGAAATATCTTTGCAAATGGCCGATAAATCAACCGCTATACCTGTCGGTATTTGTCAGGATGTGCCTGTTGTAGCTGCAAATGTTACTATTCTATTGGACTTTGTTATACTTGATATTCCCGAGGACGATAGTATGTCTATTATTCTTGGAAGACCCTTTTTGAACACTGCAGGGGATGTTATTGATTGCAACAAAGGCAATGTCACCTTTCATGTCAATGGTAATGAGCATACGGTACACTTTCCGAGGAAACAACCTCAGGTCTACATTATCAATTATATTGGAAAAACTTCAACTATCACTATTGGAGGTTTTGAGTTTCCTCTCCCTACTATCAAGAAGACATATGACATACTTATTGTTGGGGACATACATATCCCCATTGAGGAAACCTAGTGTTATTATAAAATTCTCCAGTTTCATGTTACTCGGAAAGAGTTTATGAACAAGACCTGATCAACCTTGTTAATGGATTCCTTTTGATGAGCATGGTATAGGTGAATCTAGATAGCACAACCTCATGTACCCTCCTTTTACTTCTGTTAATTAGGATAAATAAAGCAAAAATAGCATTGTCTGTCTGTTTCCAGACTTATCCGTGCAATAAAAAAATATCCCGAAAATAAAAGTTCTCCAAATTCCATGATAATGAAATATGAATTTTTCTAGAATATTTGAGAAAATATGGCACTGAACACACAACGAGGGGAGCCAACACGTGGCCACGAGGGTCCAGGGCGCGCCCCCCTGCCTCATGGGCCCCACGTCCCCCCTTCACTTATTCCTGCACCCATGCTCTTCTTCTTCCTCCCCAAAAAATCCCCAACCAGCTCAAACCCGAGTTCTAGCTCATCTTGCTGCCATTTTTGATCTCCTTGCTCAAAGCACCATTCACCAAACTGTTTGGGGAGATTGTTCCTTGGTATGTGACTCCTCCGTTGGTCCAATTAGTTTTTGTTCTAGTGCTTTATTTGTTGCAAATTTATGCTGCTGTGGTGACCTTGTTCTTGAGCTTGCATGTCAAATTTTCTTGGTCCCAAGTAGTTCTAATGCATGATATATCATCTTGGCACTTATAGGAGTTGTTGCTATCAATCTTGTTGAGTTTGGTTAACTTTTATTTTGAAGTTACTAAAAATTTCAGAAATTTTCAGAAAAGGAAAATGTTAAAAAGATTATTTAGGGGCTCCTCCAGCAAGAGCTTTGAGGAGAAGAAGAAATAAGAAAATAAGAAGCCCAAGTATAATCTTCCTCGCATGGCGGAAGTTCGACCATGCAAATGGCCTTGTAATAATTTCATGATGTCCGCCGGTATGTACGAAGACTTTTATTGGTTGGCGAATAATGCAGACCTCACCGACTTCCTCAACGACCAGAAAGAACAGTATCTCTTACCAATATTTTCACGCAAAGCTTTTATTTTCATTCTAGGAAAACACCACCTACGGTGGAGTTTCATTTATATGATGTGGTTAAGGAGATATCACTCTTAGATTTTTGTGAAATATGCAAAGTACCCTTTGGTGGTAGACTTGATGAACCACGTCGTGAAGACGTTGAAGGGTTCATTGACATGATAGCCGTAGGTGAAACTAGACAAGTTTCAGGGGCAAGAATCACTAGTATACACTTCCCTGTTCTGCGCTACTTTGCTTTATTTGCTACTAGGTGTTTAATTGGTTGCGGGAACAGTGGGAATCTTAGTGCCCATGATATTATCATTTTACGCCATGCTTTGTTTCAAGACACAACTTTTAGTTTGCGCGCCGTTGTTGCCGAACGATTGAATCTGAACCGCTCAAAGGGGCCCGTCTTTGGAGGCATCTTTGCTTCTTCTAGCCTTGCTGAATATTTTAATATACCTATTAGGCAGCATGAGAAGGAAGAAAAAATTGCTTGCCCCTGTTTATCTAGACTACAAGAGCATGGTAGCTCATTATTTTATTGTTAAAGATAAGATTATGCAGCTTAATTATAAATTAAGATTTGATGAAATATACTGTGAAATTGTTACCTTGCCTGCACCATCTTTGTTTGATCTGTCCACAGGCAAGTATCTCATTACCTCAGATGTTTTCTACAAGTACCAAGGCCAGGCACAAGCTTCAGATCCTGAGCCAGAACCACCACTTGATCCTTCCCGTCAATTTGTTTATGGGTGGGAGCTGGACGAGCTCGCCAACCAATGGCACCCAGAGGATGCATCTCAGTACACTAGAGGGAGTGGCTTCGATCCGTGGCCATAGAACAACTTAGGCCAAAAGCCTAAGCTTGGGGGAGTACGTGTTTCTCACCGACTTACATTCATGTTCACATTTATTCTAGTTGTCGGTGCTCACACTCTTTCACTGTACCATCTATGCTTAGTTTCAATTTCTTTTTCTTAGTATTTTTCTTGTGTGCTAGAAAAACCCAAAAAAAATATTAGCTGTAGCTTCTAGCTAGTTTACTTTCTTTGCTAGTAGTAGTTGAAAAAAATGAAAACCCCAAAATATTTCCCGTTCTTCTTTTGCTTGTTGGGAGCTTTCCCGTGTAAATAGTTTCTTTTCTTTTCTTTAGGGGTTAAGAGTAGAAGACCATGATTGAAGTTGTTTAGTGGCTCTCATATGCTTTGTTGTTGATTTAACCTTGAGACATATTACCTTGTCTTTTCTCTTGTATCAAATGTCTGCAGATTCCAGCTTAGTCCAATGCATGTGCACTATTATTATTATCCACACCGTTCGGTCGTGCGAGTAAAAGGCAATAAGGATGATATATGATGAACTAATTGAGATGAGAAAAGCTAGTATGAACTCGACCTCTTTTGTTTTTGTAAATATGATTGCTCATCGTTCCTGATTCAGCTTGTTATGAATGAAACATGCTTGCAATGATAATTAGAGATCATAGCTGCTTATGCCATGCTTAATTAGCTGAGAGTTTATAATGGTCTATCTTGCGTGCCAACATGATATTAAAATGGTTGTGATGTGGTATGATGGGTGGTATCCTCCTTTGAACGATTTAAGTGATCTGACTTGGCACATGTTCACGCATGTAGTTGAAACAAATCAACATAGCCTTCATGATATTTATGTTGATGGTGATTTATATCCTACTCATGCTTGCATTCATAGTTGATTAATTTTAATGCATGTTCATGACCATTGTTGCTCTCTAGCTGGTTGCTTCCCAGTCTCTTTCTAGCATTCACCTGTACTAAGCGGGAATACTGCTTGTGCATCCACTTCCATAACCCCAAAGTTATTCCACATGAGTCCACCATACCTTCCTATATGCGGTATTTACCCGCCATTCCAAGTAAATTTGTATGTGCCAAACTCTAAACCTTCAAATGAAATTCTGTTTTGTATGCTCGAACAGCTCATGTATCAACTAGGGTTGTCTATATCTTCCATGCTAGGTGGGTTATTCTCACGATGAGTGGACTCCGCTTATCCTTCATGAGAAAATGGCTGGTAATCGGGATGCCCAGTCCCATGCTCAAAATCATAATAATTAAACAAAACTCCCCCAAGGCTGTTGCTGGTTTGGACGGTACCCGTTGTTTCGTGCTAGCCGTGGAGTGTGCTTGTTGGTGGTTGGGGGAGTATAAACTTTACCATTCTGTTTGGGAACCGCCTATAATGTGCGTAGCATGGGAGATATCGAGATTCTTGGTTGTTATGTTGACAATGAAAGTATATCGCTCAAAATGTTATTCATCTCTATTTAAAAATCGAGCTCTGGCACCTCTACAAATCCCTGCTTCCCTCTGTGAAGGGCCTATCGATTTACTTTTATCCATTGTCATCATCCTCTTATCAAAGAGCACCAGTAGGAGAGCACCTCTGTCGTTGGATGTATTACTATTAATTTGCATTGAGTATGATCATGACTGGATCTCTTTTACCATGAATTACAATGTCTAGTCATTCCTTGATCTGTAAAGGTGCTCTACATTTATGTTTTGCGGTCTTAGAAAGGGCTAGCGAGATACCATCTTGTTATATCACATCATGATTGTTTTGAGAAAGTGTTGTCATCCGAGGTTTATTATTATTGCTCACTAGTTGATTATGCCATTGATGTGAGTAGTCTTGAGACCTGAAAGTTATTGTGAATGTGGTTAGTTCATGATCTTGTTGAAAACCCGAATGCTAGCTTACATATTTACAAAAACAAGAGCAAACAGAGTTTGTCAAAGTTTTTATTTATCACTTTCAGTTTATCAACTGAATTGCTTGAGGACCAGCAAATGTTTAAGCTTGGGGGAGTTGATACGTCTCCAACGTATCTACTTTTCCAAACCCTTTTGCCCTTGTTTTGGACTCTAACTTGCATGATTTGAATGGAACTAACCCGGATTGACGCTGTTTTCTGCAGAACTACCATGGTGTTGTTTTTGTGCAGAATAGAAAGTTCTCGGAATCGCCTGAAAATCAACGGAGAATGATTTCAGAAAATATAAAAAATACCTGCAAGAAGATCCACACCAGGGGGCCTTAGGCCAGTCCACGAGGGTGGGGGCGCGCCCCCTGCCCAGGGCGCGCCCCCCTGCCTCGTCGTCCCCCTGGTGCTCCACCGACGTACCCCCAGATCGTATATCTTCCGTTTTGCGGAGAAAAAAATAGGAGAAGGAATTATCGCATTTCACGAGACGGAGCTGCTGCCAAGCCCTAATCTCTCTCGGGAGGGCTGATCTGGAGTCTGTCCGGGGCTCCGGAGAGTGGAGATCGTCGCCATAATCATCATCAACCTTCCTCCATCACCAATTCGATGATGCTCACCGCCGTGCGTGAGTAATTCCAACGTAGGCTTGCTGGATGGTGATGGGTTGGATGGGATCTATCATGAAATCGAGTTAGTTTTGTTAGGGTTTGATCCCTAGTATCCACTATGTTCTGAGATTGATGTTTCTATGACTTTGCTATGCTTAATGCTTGTCACTAGGGCTTGAGTGCCATGATTTCTGATCTGAACCTATTATGTTTTCATGAATATATGTTTGTTCTTGATCCTATCTTGCAACTCAATAGTCACCTACAATGTGTTATGATCCGGCAATCCCGAAGTGACAATAATCGGGACCACTCCCGGTGATGACCATAGTTTGAGGAGTTCATGTATTCACTATGTGTTAATGCTTTGGTCCAGTACTCTATTAAAAGGAGGCCTTAATATCCCTTAGTTTCCAATAGGACCCCGCTACTACGGGGTGGTAGGACAAAAGATGTCATGCAAGTACTTTTCCATAAGCACGTATGACTATATTCGGAATACATGCCTACATTGCATTGATGAACTGGAGCTAGTTCTGTGTCACCCTAGGTTATAACTTCTACATGATGAATTGTATCCGACGTAATTTCCCATCACCGATCCAATGCCTACGAGCTTTACCTATATTGATTGTTGCTTATTTACTTTTTCGTTACTACTATCACAAAAACTACAAAAACACTATCGTTACTTTTATTGCTGCTACCGCCACTATCATATTACTTTGCTACTAAACTATCTTGCTGCAGATACTAAGTTTCCAGGTGTGGTTGAATTGACTACTCAGCTGCTAATACTTAAGAGTATTCTTCGGCTCCCCTTGTGTCGAATCAACAAATTTGGGTTGAATACTTTACCCTCGAAAACTGTTGCGATCCCCTACACTTGTGGGTTATCACTTTCCAATTCGGGAGAAGGTACAATTACCTCATCAAGTTCTACTTTCCTCCCACTCACTTCTTCCGAGAGAAACTCCTTCTCTAGAAAGGATCCATTCTTAGCAACGAATATCTTGCCTTCGGATCTATGATAGAAGGTGTACCCAGCAGTTTCCTTTGGGTATCCTATGCAGACACATTTCTCCGACTTGGGTTCGAGCTTATCAGGTTGAAACTTTTTACATAAGCATCGCAGCCCCAAACTTTAAGAAATGACAACTTGGGTTTCTTGCCAAACCACAGTTCATAAGGTGTCATCTCAACTAATTTAGATGGTGCCCTATTTAACGTGAAGGCAACTGTCTCTAAAGCATAACCCCAAAACGTTAGTGGTAAATCAGCAAGAGACATCATAGATCGCACCATATCAAATAAAGTACGGTTACGATGTTCGGACACACCATTACGCTGTGGTGTTCCAGGTGGCGTGAGTTGTGAAACTATTCCACATTGTTTCAAATGAAGACCAAACTCATAACTCAGATATTCGCCTCTGCAATCAGATGGTAGAAACTTTATTTTCGTGTTACGATGATTCTCTACTTCACTCTGAAATTCATTGAACTTTCAAATGTTTTAGACTTGTGTTTCATTAAGTAGATGTACCCATATCTGCTTAAATCATCAGTGAAGGTCATAAAATAATGAGACCCGCCACGAGCCTCAATACTCATTGGACCGCATACATCAGTATGTATGATTTCCAATAAGCAGTTGCTCGGTCCATTGTTCCGGAGAACGGAGTTTTAGTCATCTTGCCCATGAGGCATGGTTCGCAAGCACCAAGTGATTCATAATCAAGTGATTCCAAAAGTCCATCAGCATGGAGTTTCTTCATGCGCTTTACACCAATATGACCTAAACGGCAGTGCCACAAATACTATCATTATCAACTTTGCATCTTTTGGCGTCAATATTATGAATATGTGTATCACTACGATCGAGATTCAACAAAAATAGACCACTCATCAAGGGTGCATGACCATAAAAGATATTACTCATATAAATAGAACAACCATTATTATCTGTTTTAAAGAATAACCGTCTCGCAACAAACAAGATCCAGATATAATGTTCACGCTCAACGCTGTCACCAAATAACAATTATTTAGGTCTAAAACTAATCTCGATGGTAGATGTCGAGGTAGTGTGCGGACGACGATCACATCAACTTTGGAACCATTTTCCACGTGCATTGTCACCTCGTCCTTAGCTAATCTTTGTTCAATCTGTAGCCCCTATTTCGAGTTACAAATATTAGCAACCGAACCAGTATCAAATACCCAGGTGCTACTACGAGCATTAGTAAGGTACACATCAATAACATGTATATCAAATATGCCTTTGTTCACTTTGCCATCCTTCTTATCCGCCAAATACTTGGGGCAGTTCCGCTTCCAGTGACCAGTCCCTTTGTAGTAGGAGCACTCAGTTTCAGGCTTGGCTCTAGACTTGGGTTTCTTCGCGGGAGTAGCAACTGGCTTGCTATTCTTCTTGAAGTTCCCCTTCTTTCCCTTGCCCTTTTTATAGAAACTAGTGGTCTTGTTAACAATCAACACTTGATGCTCCTTTTTGATTTCTACCTCTGTAGCTTTGAGCATAACGAAGAGCTTGGGAATAGTCTTCTGCATCCCTTGCATATTATAGTTTATCACGAAGCCTTTATAGCTTGGTGGCAGTGATTGAAGAAATCTATCAATAACACTATATTCATCAACTTTGCATCCAAGTTGAGTCATGTGATTGTAGTACCCAGATATTCTGAGTAATTGTTCACTGATAGAACTGTTCTCCTCCATCTTGTAGCTATAGAACTTGTTGGAGACTTTATATCTCTCAATTTGGGCATTTGCTTGAAATATTAACTTAACCTCTTGGAACATCTCATATGCTCCATGACGTTGAAAACGTCTTTGAAGTCCTGATTCTAAGCCGTAAAGCATGGCACACTGAACTATCGAGTAGTCATCAGACCGCGTCTTCCAGATGATCAAAGCGTTTACATTTGCGGGAGGGGACTTGTCACCTACCAGTGCTTCAAGGACATAATTCTTCTGTGCAGCAATGAGGATAATTGTCAAGTTACAGACCCAGTCCGTGTAGTTGCTACCATCATCTTTCAACTTAGCTTTCTCTAAGAACGCATTAAAATTCAAGGGAACGATAACACGGGCCATTGATCTACAACAACATAGATATGCAAAAATTATCAGGACTAAGTTCATGACAAATTAAAGTTCAATTAATCATATTACTAAAGAACTCCCACTTAGATAGGCATCCCTCTAGTCATCTAAATGATCACGTGATCCAAATCAACTAAACCATGTCGGATCATCACGTGAGATGGAGTAGTTTTCAATGGTGAACATCTTATGTTGATCATATCTACTATATGATTCACGCTCGACCTTTCGGTCTCCAGTGTTCCGAGGCCATGTCTGTGCATGCTAGGCTCGTCAAGTTTAACCCGAGTATTCTGCATGTGCAAAACTGTCTTACAACCATTTTATTTGAACGTAGAGCTTATCACACCCGATCATCACGTGGTGTCTCGGCACGACGAACTGTCGCAATGGTGCATACTCAGGGAGAACACTTGTACCTTGAAATTTTTGTAAGGTATCTACTTATAATGCTACCGCCGTACTAAACAAAATAAGAAGCATAATAAGATAAACATCACATGCAGTCAAAATGTATGCATGATATGTCCATCATCATCTTGTGCTTTTGATCTCCATCTTCAAAGCATTGTCATTATCTACAACATCACCGGCTTGACACCATGATCTTCATCGTAGCGGCGTGGTCGTCTCGCCAACTATTGCTACTACTACTATCGCTAACTCATAGTGATAAAGTAAAGCAATTACATGGCTTTCGCAATTCATACAATAAAGGGACAACCATAAGGCTCCTGCAGGTTGCCGATAATTTACAAAACATGATCATCTCATACAACAACGTATAACTCATCACATCTTGACCATATCACATCACAACATGCCCTGCAAAAACAAGTTAGACGTCCTCTACTTTGTTGTTGCAAGTTTTACGTCGCTGCTACAGGCTTAACAAGAACCGTTCTTACCTACGCATCAAAACCACAATGATTTTTCGTCAAGTGTGATGTTTTAACCTTCCAACAAGGACCGGGCGTAGTCACACTCGATTCAACTAAAGTTGGGGAAACTGACACCCGCCAACCACCTATGTGCAAAGCATGTCGGTAGAACCAGTGTCTTGAACGCGGTCATGTAATGTCGGTCCGGGCCGCTTCATCCAAGAATACCGCCAAATCAAAGTATGACATGCTCATAAGCAGTATGACTATTATCACCCACAACTCATTGTGTTCTACTCGTGCATATCATCTACGCATAGACCTGGCTCATGATGCCACTGTTGGGGAACGTAGTATTTCAAAAAAAAATTACCTACGATCACGCAAGATCTATCTAGGACAAGCATAGCAACGAGCAGGGAGAGTGCGTCCATGTACCCTTGTAGACCGAAAGCGGAAGCGTTTAGTAATGCGGTTGATGTAGTCGAACGTCTTCACGATCCAACCGATCCAAGGACCGAACGTACAACACCTCCGCGTTCAGCACACGTTCAGCTCTATGACGTCCCTCAAGCTCTTGATCCAGTTGAGGACGAGGGAGAGTTTTGTCAGCACGACAGCGTGGTGACGGTGATGATGAAGTTACCGGCCCAGGGCTTCGCCTAAGCACTTCAACGATATGAACGAGGTGTGTAACTGTGGAGGGGGCACCGCACATGGCTAAAACAATTGTCAACTTGTGTGTTCTGGGGTGCCCCCTGCTCCCGTATATAAAGGAGCAGGGGGGAGGCCGGCCGGCCCTCCTAGGTCGCGCCCCAAGTAGGATTCCTACTAGGAATCCTATTCCTAGTAGGTTTCCAGCAAGGGAAGAGAGGGGGAAGGAAGGAGAGGGAGAGAGGGAGGGGAAAAAGGGGGGCGCTGCCCCCTCCTAGTCCAATTCGGACTCCTCAAGGGGGGGACCAGCCCTAGAGGCCCATCCTATCTCTCTCACAAGGCCCATGTTGGCCCATTAGTTCCGTCGGGGGTTCCGATAACCCCCAGGCACTCCGATATTTATCCGGTGACCCTCAGAACTCATCCAGTGTCCGGATAACATCGTACAATATATCATTCTTTATGCATCGACCATTTCGAGACTCCTCGTCATGTCCGTTATCTCATCTGGGGCTCCGAACAATCGTCGGTCATCAAAAACACATAACTCATAATACAAATCATCATTGAATGTTAGGTGTGCGCACCCTACGGGTTCGAGAACTATGTAGACATGACCGAGACATATCTCCGGTCAATAACCATTAGCGAAACCTAGATGTTAATATTGGCTCCTACATATTCTACGAAGAACTTTATCGGTCAAACCGCATAACAAAATACGTTGTTCCCTTTGTCGACGGTATGTTACTTGCCCAAGATTCGACCGTCAGTATCATCATACCTAGTTCAATCTCGTTACTGGCAAGTATCTTTACTCATTCTGTAATACATCATCTCGAGGCTAACTCATTAGTCATTTGCTTGCAAGGCTTATTATGATGTGTATTACCGAGAGGGCCCAGAGATACCTCTCCACCACTCGGAGTGACAAATCCTAATCTTGATCTATGCCAACACCACAAACACTTTCGGAAACACCTGTAGAGCATCTTTATAATCACCCAGTAATGTTGTGACGTTTGATAGCACACAAAGTGTTCCTCCAGTATTCGGGAGTTGTATAATCCCATAGTCAGATGAACATATATAAGTCATGAAGAAAGCAATAGCAGTAAAACTAAACGATCATAGTGCAAAGCTAACTGATGGGTATTGTCTCACATTATTCTCCTAATGATGTGATCCCATTGATCAAATGACAACACATGTCTATGGTTAGGAAACATAACCATCTTTGATTAACGAGCTAGTCCAGTAGAGGCATACTAGGGACACTCTGTTTTGTATATGTATTCACACATGTATCAAGTTTCCGATTAATACAATTATGGCATGAATATAATACATTTATCATGATATATAAGGAAATATAAAAAACAACTTTATTATTGCCTCTAGGGCATATTTCCTTCATCTCCGTCTGTCCATTGGTCTGTGGATGAAAGGCTGTACTGAACTCTAGCCTTGTACCCAAAGTCTCGTGCAACTGCTACCAAAACTTTGAAGTAAATTTTGTTCCTCTATCTGATACAATGGTCCTCGGAACTCCATGCAGACATATGATCCTGGTCATGTATATCTTGGACAACTTAGCACTCGTGTAAGTGGTCTTCACAGGGATAAAGTGAGCTACCTTATCCAAGCGATCAACTATAACCCAGATGGAATCGTACCTTGAACGTGTCCTGGGTAGCCCTGTGATAAAATCCATCCCAAGCTTATCCCACTTCCAATCTGGTATGGGTAATGGTTGTAGCAACCCTGCTAGTTTCTGATGTTCTGCCTTAACTCTCTGACAGACGTCACATACTGCTACATACTCGGCAATATCCTTGTTCATTCCGGTCCACCAGAAATTCTGCTTCAAATCCAAATACATCTTGGTATTGCCTGGGTGTATCGAGTAAGGCGGATCATGAGCCTCCTGAAGAATCAACTTCCTGATCTCTGGGTTGTTGGGCACATAAATACGTTCCTCAAACTACAGTGTTTCGTGTTCATCCTCATGAAATCCTTCTGCCTTTCCTTTGCTCATTTTTCCTTTAATTTCTGCAATTCCTTCGTCCGTCTTCTGGGCTTCTCGAATCTTGCCCAACAAACTAGACTGAATCTCCAATGTAGCTACATAGCCTCTATGGACTATCTCCAACTGTAAATCTCTGAGGTATTCTGGCAACTCCTCGGTAAACTTCCGGCTATGATAGTGTTAGCATAACTCTTGTGACTTAGCGCATCTGCCACGACATTTAGCTTTTCCTGGGTGATAATGTGTGACACCCCGAGACCGGTGCGCCAGGTGTTAGTCAGCTATTCGTTGTCATTGCCGTGTCATCTGCTGGCGTGTTGCATCCTGCCATGTCATCATGCATGCTTGCATCAGCATGTTTTCAAAACTTGCTCCCGTCCAAGTCCGCCCGTCCTCTCCGTTGTCCGTTCTGAGCTCAGACACACTTGCACGTGCCGCGGCGCCTCCGAATATTTATTTTATGAGTGGCCGGAAAACGTTCTCGGAATGGGTTGAAACTTGGCGTGTGGTCTTATTATAGTGTAGACAGGCCGCCTGCCAAATTTCATCGCATTCAGAATCTGTTTGATAGCCCAACGGATATATATAGCGGCACTAGTCGCCGGATAAAACGTCGGACGTTTTTGGTCTTCGAAAACCTCGCGGGCCTCTTTTCCCTTCTTTCCTCTCAGCCCGAAGCCCCTCTAACACAGCCCACCTAAGTCACCTACCCCCCCTCCGTTCGGAGCCGCACGACCGAGATCGTACGGCTCGAAACAGAGCAAAAACCCCATAACCCTAGCCAAAACTGCTATATATAGAACCCCATGCCATTTTTGGCATCCCCCTAGTCTTCCCCTACACCTAGACCACCTCCTCCTCAATTTCCGCGCAGCCAATCCCATCCTCCTCAAAATTCTGGCGAGATCCACCTCTCCTACGCCACTTGGCGCCCCTCCATTGGCTAAAGCCGCCACATCAGCCGCCCTGGCCAACCACGGGATGCCACGTGGCGGCCTCCACGTCCCTCCAGCCCTCCAGCCGGCTCCCTCACCGCGCCAGCCGCCGCGGGCCCATCCGAGCCCGGGCCAGGCCCGCTCGAGCCGGCCACCGGGCCCGAGCGCTGCGCGCCCCGCGCCCCGCCTCGTCGCTCGTCTCCCCCACGCGCCCTCGTTCTGGATCGAGGGGAGGAGCCCCTCAACCCCGAGCCTCTGTCTGCCGGCGGCCGTCGTCCTCGCCGGTCCTTCGACCTCGCCGTCAATCCCGAGCCCCCGCCTGAGCGCCTCCGGATCTCTGCCTCCCTCGCCTCGCCCGAGGAGCTCTCCGTCGGCCGGAGCCAGGCCATTCAGCTTGCCGCCGCCCCACCTCCGGCCGGATCCGGCGGGATCCGGGCCGAGGAGGTCCGTTCCGCCCATCGCTGGTGCTCTCCGTCGTGCCCCTCAGCTGCCGGCGCCGAGGCATCGCCGGCCGCCGCCTTCCTTGGTTCTCCTCGGGCGGGCACGAGGAGGAGGACGGCTCCGCCGCCGCCTGGGCCCGACCGCACCCCCGCATGGGCCTCGGCCCACCAGCCTCCCTCCAGTTCCAGATCCGGCCTCGTGGGCCCCACGGCCCAACTCCTTGACAGCCACCAGGCTTGCCTCTGCCTCTCCTCTTCAGATGGGCCGAAGCCCATGGTAAGCCGACCTATTCCCCACCCAGGGCGTCCCTTATCTATATGTCGCTCACTTTTCTCTGCATAAAAACGACTAAGTCCTTTTCCTGTCATATTTTGTTGCATCTTTGTGAGCTTGTAACTATGTGTGTGCATGTCCAATTTGAGTGTATGATATGTCAAATGATCGTGGTGATATGCTCTACACTTTGTTCCATTGTGCCATGCTCATTTGAGTTCATCTTGATGGTCTAATCTCTGTTGCAAGAGTGCTACTTGTTATAAACTGTTGTTACTTATTATTTTGTTGCCATGTCTGAGATGTGATAACTTGGTGCATGTTTATTCAAATGATGCATAGGATATGTCAAAATGTTCATTATGAAGTGTACTACATGATGGTTGCTGTAGCATGCTAGTTTGAGTTCATCTTGCCATGCTAATCTTTGTTGCAAAAGTGCATGTGGCTGTTAAGTTCTGAAACTTGTTATGAGATGCTGATTTCAATTGCTCTTTGCTATTGATATGTTTGTCCTCATGCCACATGTCTAGATGTTTTAGAAGCACCATAATATGGTCTTTGCTGTGGTGCATTTAACTTTCCATGATATGCTTTGAGGTGACTTAAACATGCTTGTAAACATGCCATGTTGTTATTGCTGTTTTATACTTAGTGAAAAAACTGCTAAGTCTGGAATCTATTATAACCTGATGCTATGTTTGCTTGATGCCCTACTCAAATCCATGGTTGTTTTGGAGTGGACAATGATCATGCCTTGTTGTCCATGTTATTGTATATCCATCCATGCCCTCACTTGCTCATATGGGTTGCTGTAACTTATTTATTTCTTGCTCTCAAGTTGCTATAAATTATATCTGTCAGGTTTTTAACGTCATGATCAAAATGTCGTAGCTTCTTGCTGTTGATCCATGCCTCCTATGGAGTTGCTCCAATGGGGTTGTTTGTTGTAGGATATGCCTACTACATGTCCATGCTCTTTATATACTTAGTTGAGTTGATATGCTTGTTGTTTTGTGCATCCGAAGGCAGCATCATGATGATGTTTTTGCCTTTCCAGATTTTGGCTAAGTCTGGAATATTTTATTGCAACTTCCCATGCTTGGTTAATTGTGTTCCAGCAAGCTTTTGGGTGTGTTCTAAGTTCCTACTTGTTAAGTATCATGTCTACTTCAGATCCATGTGTAATGCCCAGGATGGGACTATACCTCCTACGTGTCGAGGCACGACTTAAAGGTATAAGCCCATCCTAGAATGATCTCAAGTTTGGTATCTTTGCACAACTCATGTAAAAGAGGGATTAAAATGCAAAAGGGGATAGTTGGCTTACACTCGCCACTTCACACAATACAATACATAAGCAATACATCATTCAGAACATCACAACCCGACTACGGGTGAAGAACCAAAAGAAAGATACCAAAACAACATAAAGCCACAGGTCAGGATCGAATCCTAGTAGAAACCACTACTGAACATCGAAACGTCACAAGCAAACAGCCACACTCTTCAACGAGCTCCTGGTGAAGCACTGAACCAGCTCCTGCATCAAACTCGGCTGAACCTGCAACTGGTGTGGTGAAGTAACTGTGAGCCACAGAGGACTCAGCAATCCCGTTCCCGGGTAACAAGACTATTTAAGCCTTGGGTGAGGACAAGGCTGAAGAAAGAAATATGAGGTGAAGGAACAAACAAGAGTCTGCAGCAGCAACTAGCACTAACTTACGTAAAGGAGAGCGAGAAGAGAAGTGCATCGGTCGAAAGATGATCACGAAGTGATCCTAGCTATAGCCGGTCAAACATAACCCCACCGTGTTCAACTCCCGAATCCCTATTCGGAAATTGACAGTCACGGTACGCACGCAGGTAGTGTATTAGTACATTGTGTCAAGTTATCTACAACCGGAATTAACAAGCTCCCATCTGCCACATAACCGCGGGCACGGCTTTCGAAAGTTCAAAACCCTGCAGGGGTGTTCCAACTTGGCCCATCACAAGCCCACGATCCGCGAAGTCGCAACTCCATAGGTGGGAAGACCCGAGTATTCTCGGAATCCCGTGCTCAAGTTAAACCGAACTAAGGTAAGGCTAATCCAGCAAATCCTCCCGGCGTGCCGACACCCTGATAGTAGCCGCGCGTATCTCGTCTCAGGCCACGACCGGATGGGAGAAGCTACGGGAGCCAAACCTCGAGTTTCCCCGTGGTGGCCCCGCAGGTTCCCCGTTTGGGACCAACGCCATCAGCACTGGCCCCCCCTGCTATGTAGAAAAGAAATCTCCAAGGAGCGTCCCCCTTATGCAAATTAATTAATTAATTAAGTTGTTATTATGAGGCAAATAGTACCAATGTTGGGATTTGCTGGAAAAGACTTAGCACTTAGCGGTTTATCAAGGGGGTCCCATACACCCCAACCGTGTTAGGAACGCAAAATCAAGGAACATAACACCGGTTTATACGGTTCCTAACGGCATGAGTGGAACAAAACACCAAGCAAAAGGCTTAGCCTTCCACCCTTGCCAGTATATAGATGATTTCATTTAAGCATTTATATAGTGTGATATAACCCAACCAAACTTCAACATGAAGCAAGCATCTTCAATCTTCACCTGCAACTAACAATGCTATAAAAAGGGGCTGAGCGAAGCGTACTTAGCCAAACAACGGTTTGCGTAGGTAGGGTGGTTAAACATGGCAATGGTTACAAGTAGGAGGCTGACAAGAAGAACATGGGCATCGAGGCAAAACTATAGATCGAGACTTCTAGCAATAGGCAAAAATAGTAATGGTATCCGGGTTCGGTCATCTTGCCTGGGATTCCACAAGGGAGAAGAACGGATCCAAGAAGAAGACGGAGCAACAGTCGAGCGGATCCTCACAACTCCGGAACGAAACCGAAGCTAACAAGAGAAGCAACCGGAAAGAAAGAACAACACGGTAAACACACAAACATCAACATGGCAACGATGCACAAACAAGCATGATGCATGTCCGGTTTAAATATGCAAGGCATGGCAAAGTGCACAAACAACATCTACAAGTTAAGTGGAGATCAATATGCAACGAGTTGCATATTGACGAAACACCACATAATAATTATATAGTTGACTCTCGTTATTTACAAGACAAGGTTAAATGTTGGTTAACATGGCAAGAGGTGAAACATAAAGAAACTACACTAACTAGGCAATTTAAATGAGGCCGGAGAATAACAACAACATATCCGGAAAATCCCCATAAGCATGTTTAATTATTATAAACAAACAACAAACACACATTATAATGTTGTTATCATGATGCGGATGAGATGAACAAGTTTATGCAAGTTATTAGAAGGTTGACAATTAACAAGATATGAAGCATTGTCACCGTGGTGGAATGAAAAGAATGCCACGGCAACGATTCCGAAAAATGATGCAACGGCAACATATCGGTGCCGGTAACTCGTTGAGAGACCGGGCAAAAGAAAGAGGTGGCGTGATCGAGTTGAAAAAGACGAAAGGTGGGCGATCCCGTTACCGGGTTCCCACGAGTCGGTGACGAGGCAACCGAGGAACATGACAAAGGTGGAACGGGCACGACGGCACGGAGCACACAAGGGAACATTTCATACAACACAAGCAAGCATACACGGGTCACGTCTCGGGTTATACCTTTGAAGCGTGCGTTTCGGGGCGGTTCGAGAGCGTAGAGGAAGTAGTCGTTCCGTAGAGGGAAGTAGTTGTACTCGGGCGACGGTAGATGTACTCGTTCCGTTCGTTCGTAGAGGTACTTGAGGTTTCGGCGACGGTTGTGGTACATGGTGCTTCCGGGCGACGGTAGTGGTACTCGCGACGGTAGTCGTTCGGGTCGTAGAGGTACTTGAACATGTAGTGGTACTTGTCACGGAGGGGTACTCGGCGTCGGTCTCGTACACGTTTCTCAGACGTACTCGTCGTCGAGGCACTTGCTGCTCCCTGTTCACTTGCTGGACAACACAAACGCAAAACCGAAAAAAAAGAAGCACAACAGCAACTACTAAACAGCCACGGCACAGAGGAAGCTCGGCGACGAGGTCACGGCAGCAGCAGGACGGCGCTCTGGAGAGGGGCTTGGGCGTCGGGGCGGCTGCACCTGACGAAGAAGGAAGCCGGAGGGCGCCACGGCGCGGGCAGAGGAGGAAGCCAGAGGGCCTGGCCGGAGGAGATCCCCGCGGCGGAGGGAGCCGTGCTGGGGCGGCCGGTTCTCGTGCTGGCCTGCTGCTTGGCGAGGGGGGAGCACCGCGCGAGGGAGGCCACGGGCCTCGGCGCTTGAGACGCGGAAGGAAGGGCCGCCGGGGCCTGGCTGGAGGGCCAGAGACGAGGAGGCGGGGGCCTGCGTCGGGCGGCGCCGCGGTGGCCTCCGGTGGCGCGCGGGAGAGCCGGCTGGAAGGGAGAGGCGCGGCGATCTGCACTGGAGACGGAGCGAGAGCGAGGAAGAGTGGGACGAGATCGGGTCGGCGCTGGGAAAGCGGGACAAGGCAGAAGGGGAGATCGGTGCGGGGGCGAAGGGCTCGGGGTCGAGCGCTGGTCGAGGGAAGAGTGCGGTTCGAGGGGTTCGACCTCCTGGCGGCGGCTCTGGGAGGAAAACGGGAGGGAGAGCGAGGGATTTGGTGGGCTAGGGTTTCGGCCTGGATGGGCCAGGGAGATGGGCCGGAGTGGCCTTGGGCCTAGAGGAGGGAGGAGGAGAGGCCTGGCCAGAGTGAATTGGTTGGGCCAAGAAGGGTGGCTGGCTGGGCTCCCAAGGGAGAAGGAGGTGAGGGATGCCCCCTGCTATCTCTTAACAAAAAAATAAAAGAGAGAGCAAAAATAAAAAGAAGAGGCAGCGAACAGAAAAATAAAAGATGGGACATTTTTATAAGGCTTTACGGGATATTACCAACCTCACAAAAATAGTTCCAACACAAAGGAAGTGCAAACTAAATAAATAGCTTGCCTCAAGGAGTTTAGATTTTTGGGGGAGCCTCGAAACAACGGAAAGAAATATTGGCAAGGTTTTGAAGGTGAAACTAGAAGTGAAAAGACAATGGGGAAATTGTGCAAGTGTGTTACGGTGAATTCCAACAAAGGGAATATTTAAATATAGCTCCCTAAATATTGAGAGGCTTTTATATGTTATAAAGAGAAGTCACCTTCCCTCGATTTAAATGAACCGAAGGTCCACACGATTTATTTGGTTGCAAAATTTAATGAGATGAAGGCATGATGACATGATGCAATGCAAAAAAATAAATAACACAAGCACAAAGAACACACGGGCAACCCGGAACATCTGGAAGCTTCGAGAATCTTCTGGAATCTTCTGGGACGTCGGTCTCGGGCGTCACAACTCTCCCACACTAACAGAGGATCTCGACCCGAGATCCTAGAGATATCACCGGGTAAAACGGAAGAGGAAGAGGTAAAACAAAGTTGCTTCTTCGACAGACGAGTGAAACCAAAGAACCTTGAGAGGTTGAACAAGTTGAAAGAAAGAATGCCACGTAGATGAACGAAGTTAAGAGCACTCCGTTAGAAAAGAGGAACAAGGAGCATTATGAGAACCTTGTAGGTTGAAGACATGAAACAAGAGCTTAAGAACGAAAAGAATATGAAATATAGTCAAGGAATAAGAATGACAGAATTTGGACAGCACTCCGTCTGAAAATGGAAGGAATTAACAAGAACTTGAGAAGATTGAATGATACTTGAAGAAAACAAGAACACATAGCCTCCGAAACAATAAAAAGAATGGCACAAGGTAAGAAAGATTCAGACAGCACTCCGGTTAAAAGATAGGCAAAACTTGATAAGAAGAGGGAACTTGAATGAAGAATACAATACTCCGGTTAAATGATAAGCAAGGGAAAAAAACATGATCTTGAAAAGAAAACAAGATGATGGTTCGAAGAGAGCAACATCACAAAACCTCCGGAATGAAAGAATAGCATATAGATGAAAGTAAGAATTGAACGGAGAAGAAAATGACAACTTCTCTCAGAATTAAATTTGAAAGAGCATCTTACGAAGAAGGGTTGAATAGAGTTGTTGGAATTTCAACAACGAGAAGAATAAGCTTGAAATGGGCTTAAGGAATTCATCTCAAAATTATGAGGTTACAATCCTGCCACTAACGAGAACATTTAATTGGATTGAGATCAACAAGGAGATGAAAAACTTATTTCACCGGAATGAAAAATGAAGAACTTGGGTCATTTATAAGCACCACAATAGCAAAAACCTTAGGGAAAAGTTTTTAGGTGAAATACAACCCAAGATAACTCCAAGAGATAAAAGGAGGGGTTGAAAAGATCTCCTAAAGAGAAAGAAATGATGGTTTTAAATATCTCATTCCTGACAACTTGTGAATCATGAAACATGAAGGAAAATTATCAAGAATGACATAACACCACCTGAAAAGACAAGGTAGAAAGAATTGCACTTAGAAAGCATGATGAAGAATGCTTGAGCTCCAACAAGAATCTTGATGAAGACTTCGAGGATGAATTAAATGATGATGAACCACCATGAAAATTCCGGTAATGAAAACAAGAGAAGTGAAAGATGAAAAGAATAAGATTCAAAGCCTCTGATGAATTAGATGAAGTTGAAAAGATAATTGAAATAACTTGAAGCTCCGGAAAGCAAGATGAAGAACTTAGAATCGAGAATATGATATGATGAACAAGCTCCAGACAAAAGAATTAAAACACCTTGAAGGAATAAGAATAAGAATTATGTTATGCATCTCCTTCACCAATTTAAATTGATGACAACCAAAGGATTTGGCATACTACTTATTCTCGTTGCAAAGAATTAAAGAGAGATCTAGCACAAGCTTGGATAAGTATTCAACAAAGCACCGGTAGGATTGTGAAAAAGAACAAAAGAATTAATACGATAACAAGGAAGAGAAAACTTGAAAGAACCACCGTAAGAATATGAAGACGAACGAAGAGACATCAATGAAGAATATTTGGAGGACGAAGTTGAAAACTGAGAACGAAGAAATATGCTGAAATGATGGCCTTCGGAGGAACACAAAGAAAAGAATTCGTGAAATGCTACGGATGGCATAAAAGGGTTCCTCACAATCAAAACGATAATGAGGATGGCATGAAGCTAGAACCACAACTCATCAAGAGAACGGGCCAAGATTAAGAGAAACACTTCTCCGATCTTCAAATGTTGAGAGTGAAGACGAGAAATGTCATGAAGAATTGTTGAGCACTCCGGAATGAAGAATTAAAAAGGTTGAACCAATGAAGAAAAAGAATTTGAAAGCGATCTTGGAGAAGGCATGTGACTGATGGGAATCATTCTTACGTCACACTTTGAAAAGAATTTGAGAATAACTCCGGAAAAAGAAGAGTCAGGTAAGATCCTGGAAAAAGACCTGTGGGTTAGGGCCCACTCAAAGAAGTCACCGTTGAAAAAGATTGCTTAAGAGATATTGCACCGGTTGAATTAAATGGCTTGAATAAGATGACAATGCTCAAACTAGCTTGAACGGAATAAGAATGGAATTATGAATCTTCAGCACTTCGGATATGAATAACAAGAGGAGAATGATTAATTAGTGCACCGGAATAAGAAAGCATTATGAAAAGAGGAAAAGGATAAGATCAACACCGAATTCTTGAGTTACATCCACCGAAAGAATTAGAGAACAAAAGAATGATGGGCTAGAAGCTCTTGAGCATCTTCACGATAATTCACCGGATAAGAACATTGAAGGAAAAGGATGAAGAAAACATCACATGAATAAAATGGATATTTCATTTGAGATATCTGGCTCCAAGAAGAAAAAGGGTGGGAGGGCGGGGAAAACAAAGACAACTTGAGATGAATGAAACAGACAAATCGTCAGATTTCTCAACGACGTCCGTAAGGAATAACTTGAAGAGAAGGCACACCGGTTGAAAAGGATTAACATGACCATCTTGATGATCAAGAAGGACTAGCACTCCCATAGAAATATGAGAATACCGATTAGGAAAGGTCTGGAATCAACATTTGACATCGAAGCAACTCGAATACCGGAATCAAAACAAGAACAAAGGATCGATATGCAGCATGATCTTCACAATATCATTCGAACAGAGGATTGAACGAATGAATTCTGCAGGTACATCAACTTGACGAGAAGCCACTTGGAGAACAAAAAGGTAAATAAAAAGGAACAAGGATCAGATAGAACAAACACAAGATAGAAGCTTCGTCCGACATCTTCGTGCTGAAAGCTCATGGAACGTGTTACAAAAGGGTTTTGTCATCCCCGGATCAGCATAGCCAAGGACCCTTTAAGATGCAACTCCCGATCAGAACAAGTCCATAAAACCACTTCACTCAATGTAGAACCCCAAACTTCATATCGAGCATCCGTTGGAAGAATGCCTAGAACTACTTGATGAACCCACCTATAGATTTCCGAAAGTTTCCAGTTATGCAATCAGGTGTTGGGGATACACGGGAAGCACCGCGCAATCAACTCTAAACCTACATCCAGGTGTATCCATCCTTCAACACATAACCAGTCTTTCTCGGAAACTGTTTACCTCGGACCTTCGAAAAGCATCCACTATAACAAGCTATGGCAATACTCTCGAACTACCTCCCCAGTACTGGGTGATGTCGGGGTTATCTTGCCACTGGCCGTATAGGAGAGATTTTCGATGTCGGCCGTCTTAAGTATTTAGTACTGCCGCGATATGCTTGTGTCAATGATACCCCGAAGCTCAACTCCTCGGTAACAGGAGGCATCGGGAACAATATCCTTGTCACAAGAACATCGAAACAATCCCAGAATACTCGCGGGATCCTAAAAAAAAAATTTGGTGCCATTTTTGAAACTAGAAGAGAAAAGAGTAATCGTCAGGAGTCCTCACCAGAATGAAAAGGGAAGAGGAGCAAAAGAAATCCTACTCTCCGATATAAATATAGGACTCAAAAAGTTTTCAGTGTGTGCCTAGACTCAACCGTCAACGATTCGATCAAACAGTGGGGCTTCTAGGTCGGAGAAGGCTCTGAATACCAACTTGTAATGCCCAGGATGGGACTATACCTCCTACGTGTCGAGGCACGACTTAAAGGTATAAGCCCATCCTAGAATGATCTCAAGTTTGGTATCTTTGCACAACTCATGTAAAAGAGGGATTAAAATGCAAAAGGGGATAGTTGGCTTACACTCGCCACTTCACACAATACAATACATAAGCAATACATCATTCAGAACATCACAACCCGACTACGGGTGAAGAACCAAAAGAAAGATACCAAAACAACATAAAGCCACAGGTCAGGATCGAATCCTAGTAGAAACCACTACTGAACATCGAAACGTCACAAGCAAACAGCCACACTCTTCAACGAGCTCCTGGTGAAGCACTGAACCAGCTCCTGCATCAAACTCGGCTGAACCTGCAACTGGTGTGGTGAAGTAACTGTGAGCCACAGAGGACTCAGCAATCCCGTTCCCGGGTAACAAGACTATTTAAGCCTTGGGTGAGGACAAGGCTGAAGAAAGAAATATGAGGTGAAGGAACAAACAAGAGTCTGCAGCAGCAACTAGCACTAACTTACGTAAAGGAGAGCGAGAAGAGAAGTGCATCGGTCGAAAGATGATCACGAAGTGATCCTAGCTATAGCCGGTCAAACATAACCCCACCGTGTTCAACTCCCGAATCCCTATTCGGAAATTGACAGTCACGGTACGCACGCAGGTAGTGTATTAGTAACATTGTGTCAAGTTATCTACAACCGGAATTAACAAGCTCCCATCTGCCACATAACCGCGGGCACGGCTTTCGAAAGTTCAAAACCCTGCAGGGGTGTTCCAACTTGGCCCATCACAAGCCCACGATCCGCGAAGTCGCAACTCCATAGGTGGGAAGACCCGAGTATTCTCGGAATCCCGTGCTCAAGTTAAACCGAACTAAGGTAAGGCTAATCCAGCAAATCCTCCCGGCGTGCCGACACCCTGATAGTAGCCGCGCGTATCTCGTCTCAGGCCACGACCGGATGGGAGAAGCTACGGGAGCCAAACCTCGAGTTTCCCCGTGGTGGCCCCGCAGGTTCCCCGTTTGGGACCAACGCCATCAGCACTGGCCCCCCCTGCTATGTAGAAAAGAAATCTCCAAGGAGCGTCCCCCTTATGCAAATTAATTAATTAATTAAGTTGTTATTATGAGGCAAATAGTACCAATGTTGGGATTTGCTGGAAAAGACTTAGCACTTAGCGGTTTATCAAGGGGGTCCCATACACCCCAACCGTGTTAGGAACGCAAAATCAAGGAACATAACACCGGTTTATACGGTTCCTAACGGCATGAGTGGAACAAAACACCAAGCAAAAGGCTTAGCCTTCCACCCTTGCCAGTATATAGATGATTTCATTTAAGCATTTATATAGTGTGATATAACCCAACCAAACTTCAACATGAAGCAAGCATCTTCAATCTTCACCTGCAACTAACAATGCTATAAAAAGGGGCTGAGCGAAGCGTACTTAGCCAAACAACGGTTTGCGTAGGTAGGGTGGTTAAACATGGCAATGGTTACAAGTAGGAGGCTGACAAGAAGAACATGGGCATCGAGGCAAAACTATAGATCGAGACTTCTAGCAATAGGCAAAAATAGTAATGGTATCCGGGTTCGGTCATCTTGCCTGGGATTCCACAAGGGAGAAGAACGGATCCAAGAAGAAGACGGAGCAACAGTCGAGCGGATCCTCACAACTCCGGAACGAAACCGAAGCTAACAAGAGAAGCAACCGGAAAGAAAGAACAACACGGTAAACACACAAACATCAACATGGCAACGATGCACAAACAAGCATGATGCATGTCCGGTTTAAATATGCAAGGCATGGCAAAGTGCACAAACAACATCTACAAGTTAAGTGGAGATCAATATGCAACGAGTTGCATATTGACGAAACACCACATAATAATTATATAGTTGACTCTCGTTATTTACAAGACAAGGTTAAATGTTGGTTAACATGGCAAGAGGTGAAACATAAAGAAACTACACTAACTAGGCAATTTAAATGAGGCCGGAGAATAACAACAACATATCCGGAAAATCCCCATAAGCATGTTTAATTATTATAAACAAACAACAAACACACATTATAATGTTGTTATCATGATGCGGATGAGATGAACAAGTTTATGCAAGTTATTAGAAGGTTGACAATTAACAAGATATGAAGCATTGTCACCGTGGTGGAATGAAAAGAATGCCACGGCAACGATTCCGAAAAATGATGCAACGGCAACATATCGGTGCCGGTAACTCGTTGAGAGACCGGGCAAAAGAAAGAGGTGGCGTGATCGAGTTGAAAAAGACGAAAGGTGGGCGATCCCGTTACCGGGTTCCCACGAGTCGGTGACGAGGCAACCGAGGAACATGACAAAGGTGGAACGGGCACGACGGCACGGAGCACACAAGGGAACATTTCATACAACACAAGCAAGCATACACGGGTCACGTCTCGGGTTATACCTTTGAAGCGTGCGTTTCGGGGCGGTTCGAGAGCGTAGAGGAAGTAGTCGTTCCGTAGAGGGAAGTAGTTGTACTCGGGCGACGGTAGATGTACTCGTTCCGTTCGTTCGTAGAGGTACTTGAGGTTTCGGCGACGGTTGTGGTACATGGTGCTTCCGGGCGACGGTAGTGGTACTCGCGACGGTAGTCGTTCGGGTCGTAGAGGTACTTGAACATGTAGTGGTACTTGTCACGGAGGGGTACTCGGCGTCGGTCTCGTACACGTTTCTCAGACGTACTCGTCGTCGAGGCACTTGCTGCTCCCTGTTCACTTGCTGGACAACACAAACGCAAAACCGAAAAAAAAGAAGCACAACAGCAACTACTAAACAGCCACGGCACAGAGGAAGCTCGGCGACGAGGTCACGGCAGCAGCAGGACGGCGCTCTGGAGAGGGGCTTGGGCGTCGGGGCGGCTGCACCTGACGAAGAAGGAAGCCGGAGGGCGCCACGGCGCGGGCAGAGGAGGAAGCCAGAGGGCCTGGCCGGAGGAGATCCCCGCGGCGGAGGGAGCCGTGCTGGGGCGGCCGGTTCTCGTGCTGGCCTGCTGCTTGGCGAGGGGGGAGCACCGCGCGAGGGAGGCCACGGGCCTCGGCGCTTGAGACGCGGAAGGAAGGGCCGCCGGGGCCTGGCTGGAGGGCCAGAGACGAGGAGGCGGGGGCCTGCGTCGGGCGGCGCCGCGGTGGCCTCCGGTGGCGCGCGGGAGAGCCGGCTGGAAGGGAGAGGCGCGGCGATCTGCACTGGAGACGGAGCGAGAGCGAGGAAGAGTGGGACGAGATCGGGTCGGCGCTGGGAAAGCGGGACAAGGCAGAAGGGGAGATCGGTGCGGGGGCGAAGGGCTCGGGGTCGAGCGCTGGTCGAGGGAAGAGTGCGGTTCGAGGGGTTCGACCTCCTGGCGGCGGCTCTGGGAGGAAAACGGGAGGGAGAGCGAGGGATTTGGTGGGCTAGGGTTTCGGCCTGGATGGGCCAGGGAGATGGGCCGGAGTGGCCTTGGGCCTAGAGGAGGGAGGAGGAGAGGCCTGGCCAGAGTGAATTGGTTGGGCCAAGAAGGGTGGCTGGCTGGGCTCCCAAGGGAGAAGGAGGTGAGGGATGCCCCCTGCTATCTCTTAACAAAAAAATAAAAGAGAGAGCAAAAATAAAAAGAAGAGGCAGCGAACAGAAAAATAAAAGATGGGACATTTTTATAAGGCTTTACGGGATATTACCAACCTCACAAAAATAGTTCCAACACAAAGGAAGTGCAAACTAAATAAATAGCTTGCCTCAAGGAGTTTAGATTTTTGGGGGAGCCTCGAAACAACGGAAAGAAATATTGGCAAGGTTTTGAAGGTGAAACTAGAAGTGAAAAGACAATGGGGAAATTGTGCAAGTGTGTTACGGTGAATTCCAACAAAGGGAATATTTAAATATAGCTCCCTAAATATTGAGAGGCTTTTATATGTTATAAAGAGAAGTCACCTTCCCTCGATTTAAATGAACCGAAGGTCCACACGATTTATTTGGTTGCAAAATTTAATGAGATGAAGGCATGATGACATGATGCAATGCAAAAAAATAAATAACACAAGCACAAAGAACACACGGGCAACCCGGAACATCTGGAAGCTTCGAGAATCTTCTGGAATCTTCTGGGACGTCGGTCTCGGGCGTCACACCATGCTTCTTGTTATCATGTTTGGGTGCTGTAGCATATATATATCTTGCTCCAAAGTAGCTATGTGGCTGTTAACTTCAGCTTGTTGTTATATCTTGTTTCATGTGTATCTTTTAGCCCGTTGCTCCGTTTTGAGTGTGCCCTATATGAAACTTGTGTGATTTTTGCATTTGGAATCATAATATCATGTTGTTTTCATGTTTGGAGTGAGTTTGCTTGATGTTTGGGTGCATTTTGCACCGTTGCCATGTTTGTCTTGATTTGCTCATATCTTCTAGGCCGTAGCTCCGAATTAAACAAACTTGATATGTAACTTGACTAGAATTTCGTGTAGATCATCATGGTGCATGTTAAATTCATGTTTAAAAACTTTAACTTAAGGTTTGTTCAGATCTGGACTAATTTCAAACTATGCATATGAGGACTTACCGGATTTGTTATATGTAGTTTCTGGCCTCATTTAAACTTGTTGACTTGTGTTGTTTTTGAGTGCTTCCTGCCTTGCCATGTTTTGCATCATATATAGACTTGTCTTGCATCATACCTTGCCATGTATTGCATCATATATAGACTTGTGTTGTTCTTGTGTGCTTCCTACGTTGCCAAGTTTTGCATCATATATAGACTTGTCTTGCATTCTACTTGGTTGAGCATATTGTCATGTTCTTGTGTTGTTTTTGAGTGCTTCCTACCTTGCCATGTATTGCATCATATATAGAGTTGTCTTGCATCATACTTGGTTGAGCATATTGTCATGTTCTTGTGTTGTGTGTTTACCGTATTGCTTGCTTCTTCTCGTTAGTGCTTGTTCCATTGCGATCGTGAGGATTCATTCGTCCACCCGTGGATCGTCTTCAAGGCTTCTTCTTCGTCTACTTCACAGATACGTTCTTCTTCCTTGCGGGATCTCAGGCAAGATGACCATACCCTTGGATACCTTTACTATCATTGCCATACTTAGTTGTCTCGATGCTATCATTACATGTCGCGCTACCCATAATTATTGTCAGCCTCTCCTTGTTGCCATGAAACATCTAACCTTTGACACCTTCCTAGCAAACCATTGTTTGGCTATGTTACCCGCTTGCTCAGCCCCTCTTATAGCGTTGTTAGTTGCAGGTGAAGATGAAGATTGTTCCATGTTGGAACTTAATGCGTTGGGAATATCACAATATGTCTTATATATATATATATATATATAT
>LR738714.1:125327713-125445777 GCA_902687465.1 Secale cereale
TATATGTATATATATATATATGTATATATATATATATGAACACACATATATATTGGGCATGGGTGGAAGGCTTGGCCTTTTGCTCGGTGTTTTTTCCACTCATGCCACCTTAGGAGCCGATAAACCGGCATTATGTTCCTTGATTTTACGTTCCTTACACGGTTGGGTATACGGGGACCCCTTGACACTTCGTCTTTAAATAAAACTCCTCCAGCAAGGCCCAACATTGGTTTTAATTTGCCTCATAATAACAACTTAATTAATTAATTAAAATTGCATAGGGGGGACGCTCCCTCGAGATTCTTTTCTACATAGCAGGGGGCCAGTGCTGATAGTGTTGGTCCCAAACTAGAGCCACTTGCGGTGCCACCCAGTTATCTCGGGTCTTCGGTTGCTGTACGTAGTGCTCATCCGGACGTGGCCTGAGACGAGATGCGCGCGGCTACCATCAGGGTGTCGGCACGCCGGGAGGTCTTGCTGGACTTGTTTTACCATTGTCGAAATGTCTTGTGCACCGGGATACCGAGCCTGATCGGATTTCCCTAAGATAAGGGGTAACAATTATTATTACTTCAGCTGATCGTGAGAGCTTGTGATGGGCTAAGTTGAGACACCCCCGCAGGGTTATGATCTTTCCAAAGCCGTGCCCGCGGTTATGTGGCAGATTGGAATTTGTTAATGTCCGGTTGTAGAAAACTTGACAGAGGATCCGAAGTAAAACACACAACTGTGTGAGTAACCGTGACTGTCTCCTTTCATTTTGAGAAGACAACACAGTGGGGTTATGTGTGACTCGTAGGTAGTTCAGGATCTTTAGCGATCACTACTAGTTTGCGACCGCTTGCGTAGATGCTCATCTTATTCTTGTACTCGTAAGTTAGCCACCATATTATGCTTAGCCGCTGCTGCAACCTCACCACTTTACCTCTTCCCACCTATTAATCTTTGATAGTCTTGTTACCCATGGTTATGGAATTGCTGAGTCCTCGTGGCTCACAGATACTACAACAACAGTTGCAGGTGCAGGTTTCCGATGACTTGACGTGAGAGCGTTGTTCGTTGTGTTGGAGTTCTTCTTCGTCTTCTTCTTCAGTCTTGGGTTAGGTTCCGGGTCGGCAGCCTGGGATAGCAGATGGATGTCATTGTGCTTTTCATGTTTGCATCCGTAGTCGGATGCCATATGTCTACACAGGCTTCTACTCTTGTAGACTATGTTGGGCCTCCAAGCGCAGAGGTTTGTAGGACAGCAGCAATTTCCCTCATGTGGATGACCTAAGGTTTATCGAACTCAGGGAAGTAGAGGTTGAAGATGGTCTCTCTCAAGCAACCCTGCAACTAAGATACAAGAAGTCTCTTGTGTCCCCAACACACCTAATACACTTGTTAGATGTATAGATGCACTAGTTCGGCGAAGAGATGTTAAATGGCAAGTGATATGGATGGCAAAACAAAGTAATATAAATCTGTAATAAAAAGTGCAGCAAGCAAACAAGTGGTAAACGTGAGCACAAATGGTATTGCAATGGTGGAAACAAGGCCTAGGCTTCATACTTTCACTAGTGGCAACTCCCAACAACATTAACATAATCGAATCACATGATATTTCCCATAAAACATGCAAAGGGGACACACTCGAAGGTCATTCCTTCGTGGTCAAGAGAGGACGAGAATTATGTAGGGCTACAAAAGCACACCTCAAAGTTCGTAGTTCTCAATCTAAGGATTTCCCAATGTCACCGCGGCCATCCAAAGAGAGTTCCACAATCACCACAACATATCTAAAGGATAGTCAAAGACAAGCACCAAGAGACTCTCAATCTTCAATCAACACACAAGAGAGGAAATCACTCATGAAAATACTTTTCTAACCCATGTCCAATAGACCGCTGTCACCTTTGTCTCGGGGATTATACTAGATAAAGACAAGTGAGTACATCAATCCAATACATAGAGGAAGAGAAAATATCATGGGATCACCCTAGATTAACATAGCCTATGATCACAACGAAGATCACATCATGGGAGAGAGAATTGACCACATAGCTACTGGTAGAAACCTCAGCCCCGAGGAGGAACTACTCCCGCATCTTGGAGGGAGGAAGCAACATCGATGGAGATGATTCCAGGGGCACTTCCGCGTCCCAGCAGGGTGCCGGCACAGGAATTCTGGTCCCCCGAAGCTTGATGGCGATGGCGGAGGAGATTGGAATCGCGTCTGGAGAAAAGGGGTGTGGAATCAGGGTTTCCGCGACACGGTGTAAATATATGCCAAAGGGGGGCATCAAAGGGGCTCAGGGGTGCCCAGGCGCCCCCCCCAGCGCGGCCAGGGGGGCCGCGTGGGCAGGCCGCCTGGAGCCCCTATGGGTCCCCTCCGGCCCTACTTTGGCCGCATGGAAGCTTCCGGAACGCTGATTTTTTATATAATTTTTCTGGATTTTTCTGGCAGTTCTCGTAATGTGAAAACCTAAAATACAAAAACAGCCGAAAACAGAAACTGGCACTGGGGTGCACTGAGTTAATAGGTTAGTCCAAATATGATCAAAAGTGTATGGAAGTGTATAAATAACATAGCAATATCACCCAAAAGAGGCATGGAGCAAGCAGAAATTATAGATACGTTTTGGACGTATCAACATCCCCAAGCTTAATTCCTGCTCGTCCTCGAGTAGGTAAATGATAACAAGAATAATTTCTGTGGTGACATGCTATTAACCATATAGGACTTTTTCATAGTCATATGACAAAAGCTTACTGAGACAATGAATCTATAGTAATTAAGTTGCCTTATGAGACAATCACAAATAACTGAAAGTTTTACAATATGATATTGAAACATCAAATAGATTTGTAATGAACATGATGTGCAAATATGATAAAGTGATATCTAGCTTGCCCCCTTTAGTGAAGCAAAACATAAATGTAGGGGCACCTCCAAGGTTTAAGTGATGACTAGATACAATGATTTCAAAATAAACGATATCACAATCATGCAAAAGACAATGCTACTTTGGGACAATGCACATTACACTCAGATTGACAATCATGCTCTCAGTAGTTGGTGCTTCTAAAAGAAGGTGGAGACTCTCGAACCGTGGCTTTTGTTGGCAAGGTTGAAAACTCGTAGTCGGAAACAAAGACAAAACATGTACCAGAGCTCTTGGTTTTAAAATAGAGGTAATAATTTTTTTTAGATCATGCATCTTTCGTCAATGAATGCTAGCAGACAACTCAATCACTTCTTGAGATGGAAAAGTTTCGAGGAACGGCTCCCGAATGAGGACGATCACATCCTCTTAATCTCCTTTGTTTATCACTGCCAAAGTTTTCTGATTTCTCATGAACAAAGCGTGAAGGAGGGTTTGTTTGTTATATTATCTTTTTGAGCCGGGCGCACTCAATGCCAGTTCCTTCTCGTATTATGGGTTTGCACATTATACATGCAATCCCGGGGTGAAGCTTGTCCAATTTAAAAAGATCATGAATTAACTACTACTTCCTCATGAACTTAAAACAGAGGCACAAAATAGGAATGCTTTTTCTTTGAATAATTTCGAGATGGTACATGCAAGTCTCCGTTAGGAATGGGAGGTAAATACCATGTAGGAAGATATGGTGGACTCATATGGCATAACTGGATTAAAAGGATGTGGATGCACAAGCAGTCAGTCCGCTTAGTACAGGCGAAGGTTAGCAAAAGACTGGGAGCGACCAACTAATAGAGCAATGACGGTCATAATCATGCAGAGCGACAAAGCAACATTGAATCAGGCATGGAAGTTATATCGCTACTCGGAAACAAAAGATCATCAAGGCTTGACAGACTTTCTTTACAGTCTTAAATATGCGTGAGCATATGCCAAGTCAATCAAAATAAATTCTTTGAAGGAAGATATTACTAAACCATACCACATCATAGGCAAACAAATCATGTTGGTACTCCAATAACACATTGGGAACCCCCCAGCTATTTGAGACTAACCATAAGAAAACATGAACTACTAAGCGCCATTATGCACGTAGCATCTTTCTCATAGACATATCAACCAATGCAACGGAAGCAAACTCTCTTAATAAGATAAACATGATAACTAAAGAGAGTTCAAGCAACCAACTAAACAAAAGCTCTTTAAAAAGATAAGCATGAAAGTTAAGAGCTAAGCATGATAGTAGCTATTAAAAGACAAAGAACACACACAACAAAGATAGATATGGAAATTCTATGTTATGTTCTAGGTAGAAGTGGAGCGTGTTTCTCTCCCACATAAAGAAAGCTGAGTTCCGACTCGTTATGAAAATCTAAAGAAAACTAAAAGGAAAACTAAAACAAGACGCTCCAAGCATAGCACATAACACATGGAGTGATTAAAATATAGTGGAACGAAGGACGAACTGATAATGTTGATGGAGAAGGGGATGCACGGGGGCATCCCCAAGCTTAGACGCTTGAGTCTCCTTGAATATTTCTTGGGGGTGCATGGGGGCATCCCCAAGATTGAGTGTTTGACACTCCTGAATCTTTTTATCATCTTCCCTCGCACACTTGAAAACTCCCTTCATACATAACTCATCATAATCTGATTAGCGAGGTTAGTACCCATAATAAAATAATTGTTCCTTGCTGGAAATAAAGATATTCTTGAATTTCTACTGTTTCTCAAGATTGCCAAAAGGTTTTTGCAAAGAAGAAGCAAGCTCTAGGTTTGCAAAATGAAGGAAAGGCAAAACAGGACAGAATCTGTGAAAAACAGAACAGCAGGTAGTAAATGATTTTTCCGGGGCACTTCTGCAACTCTAATCAAAAAACTCAAAACAGATGCACGAAAGACAATTATATAGAGCACGCTGTCAAAACAATTCAGACCAAAAAGATGAACTGGTGATTTTATACGAATTTTTCTATCCAAGGACAGAATCTGTTTCCTGGACAGCACGTCACAACTTTTGAACTTTCTTGCAATCAGAGGCTAAACTTGGCACAAAGCTGAAAAATAAAGATACAATGATGTTGCTACAGTAGTAACAAACATCAAGACCACTAAAACTGAAAGTAAACATAACAAGGGTTGTCTCCCTAGAGCTCTTTCTTTATAGCCATAAAGATAGGCTTAAGACTTTAATGATGCTCTCGTAGGAATAAGAGCTGAAGAACAAAAGAGAGCATCAAGAAGCAAATACCAAACACATTTAAGCCTAACATGCTTCCTATGCATAGGAATATTGCAATAGAATAATTCATTGAAGCACAAAGCAACTAGCATAGGAAGGCAAAACAAGCATAACTTCAAAATATTCACCATAAATAGAGGAAACTTCTTATTATTAAGATATTTAGAACCAAGTCTCCCTCTCTCATTATAAATTTCGGTGGCATCATGGATGAACTCAACAATATAAGCATCACATAAAGCATTGTTACCATGATCCACATGCAAAAAGGTACTCTTACTCTCCACATAAGCATAATCTTTCTCATTGGTAATAGTGGGAGTAGGACTATCATAAACAACTTGAACACTATAGATTAATTGTGTATTAGGAGGGTGGTGTTCAACAAGGGAGTAATTCCCTCCATGATTATGACAAGTTTCATAAGGATAATTTCTCCTTATGTCATAGGTACCTTTATAATCACTATAGGTTGGAGTTATGACATCATCATAGTAGAGAAGAGCATTATCGTTGCTAGCAACTATATTTGTAATCATGTTGTCTTTATTCTTACTAGCAAAAGAATTATCAATTATCACATCACTAGTGGGTAAAGGATTTGCAATCCTATCATCCCCAAGCTTAGAGCTTCCCATATCATCACTTTCAGAGTTGGTACCAAAAAGATTTTCAAGATCATAAGTAGCATTATCATCATTTTCCCAATCACAATAAGTAACATGCATATCATAATCAAAATCATCTTCAATAGTACCTACGGACGTATCATCAAGATGATAATTAAGGCAATAAACTTCACCTTCTTCTTCAAACTTACAATCGTTAGGATAAAAGTTGATGGGAGGAATATGCTCAGGCCAGGTTGATACCCATTCTTCTTCTTTCTTGCTCCTCTTCCTCCTCCTCTTCTTTTTCTTCTTCTTAACCTTAGGAGGGAGTGGTTGGAGATGAAGCTTCTCCACATATCCTGGTTTATCATTAGAAACAATAGGGGAAACTTGGGAGAAACTCTCCTTTTTATTAGCAGAAATATAAGAGACATTTTTATACTTTGGTAAAGTTCCCTCCTTTATAATCTTACCTATGTAATCATTTTCATCGCAATTAACAACACAATAGAGATGGCAATTTTGCAAAGTGTTTTTTATTCCTATGGCATTAACATCTAGCCATGAAGTCTTTTCGGATAACTCTTCACACATCAAAAATAACATAAGCTCATCATAAAGATCAGAGGTGATCATGTTATCACACAACCGGTTAACAGTTATGTTTTGAAAGTTCATGCATTGAAAATTAAAGTGACCCTCTATACGGCAAAGTTCACAAGTAAAAGGATAAAGGTCACACAATTCTCTGGCAATTTCATTTAAATCTCTGACCCAAGTGATTGTTCTTTCATGCTTATGTTGCTTACAATACTTCTCTTCTTCAATCATAGGCCTTTCACAAGGTCTATCCACTCCACAAAAATTAACATGCTTATATAAAACTTCATTTTTAGGAATTGGATCATGCATGTTGCAATCATCATGAACAATTTCATTTTCTTTGCAAGTCTCTTTAAAAGGTTTATTATACTTGACCCAATCCTCCTTAGGCATATTAAGATGTGAAGCAAAAGATTTGAGGAAATCAACAAGGAGTTGAGAATCAAGCCCAAACTTAGCACTAAACTTATTAAAACTTGTAGTTTCAACAAAGGACTTAATGCAATCATACTCATAAATTATACCTGACTCTTTACCTTTGTCGATCTCCCAATCTTCAGTGTTGCGTTGAATTCTTTCAAGGAGTTCCCATTTAGCATCAATCTTTTTGTTTGTGAAAGAACCCATAGAGGAAGCGTCGAGCAAATCTTTATCCCGTCGAGAAAGCCTCGCATAGAAATTAGTAATAATCATATCTTTGGGGAGCCCATGGTTAGGACATTTTAGCATTAACGTTTTCAGTCTCCCCCAAGCTTGAGCTATGCTCTCTCTGTCATGAGGATAAAAATTATAAACATAATTCCTATTCTCATGGACTTCATGAAGAGGATAAAACTTGGAGTAAATGAGAGACTGGATCTCTTCCCACTCCAGCAGGTGAGAGTCATTTAGTAGCCTATACCATTCCAATTCTTTTCTTTTCAGTGACAAGGCAAATAATTTCCTCATGACAAACTCCCTTGATACACCTGCAAGCTTAAATAATGAACATAGTTGTGACAGATATAGCAAGTGTTCACTGGGATGTCTGTCTCCTGCATAACGATCAGCCAAAACATAATCGATAATACCAGCTGGTATTTTATAGGGCACAATTTCATTAGGGGGAGGAGCAACCACCACAGGTGTGGGGCGTCTTCCCGCAAGCAACGATCCAATAACAAGGTTGTCCATAAGCATAACTAGTGAAATAAAAACAAGAAACAAAAAGATTTAATTGCAAGATCTAAAGATATACCTTCAAGCGCTCACCTCCCCGGCAACGGCGCCAAAAATAGCTTGATGTCTACACACGCTTCTACTCTTGTAGACTATGTTGGGCCTCCAAGCGCAGAGGTTTGTAGGACAGCAGCAATTTCCCTCAAGTGGATGACCTAAGGTTTATCGAACTCAGGGAAGTAGAGGTTGAAGATGGTCTCTCTCAAGCAACCCTGCAACTAAGATACAAGAAGTCTCTTGTGTCCCCAACACACCTAATACACTTGTTAGATGTATAGGTGCACTAGTTCGGCGAAGAGATGTTAAATGGCAAGTGATATGGATGGCAAAACAAAGTAATATAAATCTGTAATAAAAAGTGCAGCAAGCAAACAAGTGGTAAACGTGAGCACAAATGGTATTGCAATGGTGGAAACAAGGCCTAGGCTTCATACTTTCACTAGTGGCAACTCCCAACAACATTAACATAATCGAATCACATGATATTTCCCATAAAACATGCAAGGGGACACGCTCGGAGGTCATTCCTTCGTGGTCAAGAGAGGACGAGAATTATGTAGGGCTACAAAAGCACACCTCAAAGTTCGTAGTTCTCAATCTAAGGATTTCCCAATGTCACCGCGGCCATCCAAAGAGAGTTCCACAATCACCACAACATATCTAAAGGATAGTCAAAGACAAGCACCAAGAGACTCTCAATCTTCAATCAACACACAAGAGAGGAAATCACTCATGAAAATACTTTTCTAATCCATGTCCAATAGACCGCTGTCACCTTGGTCTCGGGGATTATACTAGATAAAGACAAGTGAGTACATCAATCCAATACATAGAGGAAGGGAAAATATCATGGGATCACCCTAGATTAACATAGCCTATGATCACAACGAAGATCACATCATGGGAGAGAGAATTGACCACATAGCTACTGGTAGAAACCTCAGCCCCGAGGAGGAACTACTCCCGCATCATGGAGGGAGGAAGCAACGTCGATGGAGATGAATTCGGGGGCACTTCCGCGTCCCAGCAGGGTGCCGGCACAGGAATTCTGGTCCCCCGAAGCTTGATGGCGATGGCGGCGGAGATCGGAATCGCGTCTGGAGAAAAGGGGTCTGGAATCAGGGTTTCCGCGACACGGTGTAAATATATGCCAAAGGGGGGCATCAGAGGGGGTCAGGGGTGCCCAGGCGCCCCCCCCCGGCGCGGCCAGGGGGGCCGCGTGGGCAGGCCGCCTGGAGCCCCTGTGGGTCCCCTCCGGCCCTACTTTGGCCGCATGGAAGCTTCCGGAACGCTGATTTTTTATATAATTTTTCTGGATTTTTTCTGGCAGTTCTCGTAATGTGAAAACCTGAAATACAAAAAGAGCCGAAAACAGAAACTGGCACTGGGGTGCACTGAGTTAATAGGTTAGTCCAAATATGATCAAAAGTGTATGGAAGTGTATAAATAACATAGCAATATCACCCAAAAGAGGCATGGAGCAAGCAGAAATTATGGATACGTTTTGGACGTATCAATGCCTTGTATTGATGTTGTTGTATTCATGTGACTTGTATGTATTGTTGTATCCCCCATGTATGTATGTAATGGTACGATGTAATGATATCCATCTTGCTAAGCGCCCGAAATGCGGTTGTGCCCCAATCACATAAGTGTCACGTGATCGGGATAGAATCGCATCTTGGGCCTGACATAATGCAATCTCATATCATAATCCTTTATGAGCTCCAGCCATCTCCTTGGCCTGAGGTTTAATTCCTTCTACATGAAGATGTAAGTCAGACTCTTATGATCCGTGTATACATCACAATGGTTTCCAATAAGAAAGTGCCTCTAGGTCTTGAGTGCTTGCACTACGGCTGCTAACTCCAAATCATGCGTGGCATAATTCAACTCATGGGGTCGAAGTTAACGTGAGGCATATGAAACAACTCTTCCTTCTTGCATAAGAATGCCTCCAAGTCCTTGTCGTGAAGCGTCACAATACACTTGAAAATCCTTACAAATGTTCGGGAGAATCAGCACTGGGGCTGTAACCAAATGCTTCTTCAACTCCTGAAAACTGGCCTCACATTTTCGGTCCAATTGTACTTACTTTCCTTCTTCAACAACTCCGTCATGGACTTCGCAATCCTTGAGAAATTCTCAATGAAACTGCGATAATATCCTGCGAGTCCAAGAAAGCTACGAATCTCACCAACTGAGGTGGGTGCTTTCCATTCCGTGACGGCCTCTACTTTGGAGGGGTTTACTACTATACCATCTCCTGATATAAGATGTCCGAGAAATCCAACTTCCTTCAACCAAAACTCACATTTTCTAAACTTGGCATATAACTGATGTTCCCTGAGCTTCTAGAGAACTAAACGCAAATGTTCCTTGTGCTTCTCTTCGTTCTTGGGGTAAACCAATATTTCATCAATGAATACTACCATAAACTTACCCAAGAACTCCATGAACACTTTTTTCATCATACTCATAAAATAGGCAGGGGCATTAGTCAAACCAAATGACATAACCATCTACTCGTAAAGCCCATACCTCGTGGTAAAAGCTGTCTTAGGTATTTCCTTCTCTAGGATCTTCAACTGATGATATCGAGATCGTAAATTGATCTTAGAGAAAACTTTGGCTCCTTGCAACTGGTCAAGAAGATCATTGATCATCGGCAGAGGTTACTTGTTCTTGATCGTCACCTCATTCAGTGCATGATAATCCGCAACCATCCTTAGGGAACCATCCTTCTTGTCGACTAAAAGTACTAGGGCTCCCCAAGGTGAAGAACTTGGTCGGATATAACCTTTCTCCATTAACTCCTTGATCTGCTTCTTGATCTCTTCCAAATCATTTGCGGGCATCCGGTATGGTCTCTTGGATATTGGTCAGGTGCCTGGTAATAACTCAATCAGGAACTCGATGTCTTGATCCCGTGGCATGCCTGGTAACTCCTCCGGAAATACAACGGGGTAATCCTTCACAACTGACACTTCCTCCTGTACAACTCCCGAGAGTTCGTTCACTTGCGTCTTCTGGGGTGTGTGCCTCGACACATACTTGATCCTCTTTCCTTTGGGGGTGGTGAGGAGAATAGATCTACTGGCGCAATCAATGTTTCCTTGAAATTTGGATAGCCAATCCATACCTATGATTACATCCAAACCCTGGGATTCCAAAATGATGAGGTCGGTGGGAAAAACACGTCTCCCAATGGTCAATGGAAATTGATAACATCGTCGACTAGCCATGTACTCTGTTCTAGGGGAACTTACTAACATAGGTGATTTAAGGGATACGGTGGGCAAATTATACTTTTCCACAAAACCCCTTGATATGTATGAATGAGATGCACCAGTGTCAAAAAGAACAAGGGCGGTAAATGCATTAACCAAAAAATTACCAACCACTGTGTTGGGTTGCTTGTCAATCTCCTCCACATTGATGTGATTCACCTGTCCTCTCGTGAATAGGTTGGGATTCATTCTTGAGCTTCCGTTGCCATTTCCGTTCTTGCCTTCAAGACATTTTGTGGCATAATGTCCAGTCTTCCCGCACTTGAAACAAGTAATGTGACTCAGATCCTTCTTGGCGGGCGTTGGTGGAGTGGAACGGTTCTGATTGTTGTTTCCTCCATTCACATTGCCATTCCTAGGGCCACTATGGTTGTGTGAGTTGTGTCCATTGTGAGAATGTCCTCCATGGGTGGGATGGTTATGTCCTCCTGAGTATGGGGAATAATAGGGCTTCTGCTGAGCTCCAGAGTTATAGTTTCCCGATCCATACTTCCTCTTGCAGGTCTCAATCTGCTACTGTTTTCCTTCAATCATGATGGCTTTGTCTATCAACTCCTAGTAGTTATTGTAGGTGGCTACCATCAGCTGCATATTCAACTCATCATTGAGTCCCTCAAGAAATTTCTCCTACTTCACGACGTCAGTGGCCACATCATCTGGCGCATAGCGAGCTAACTGCCTGAAGTCATCCACGTACAATACGGTTTCCTTGGCGCAAGTTGCAAAACTCACACTTCTTCAGGTTCATGGCTCTAGCTGAAACATGTGTAGTGTAAAAGGCTTGTTAAAACTGATCCCAAGTAACTACAGCAAGTGGGAAGGTGGCGGTGTAGTTCTCCCACCAAGCGGTTGCTGGTCCCTCTAGCTCATGTGCGGCAAAGCACACTCTCTCTGCATCTGTGCATCCTGCAGTTGCTAGCTCTCTTCCCATCTTGCGGAGCCAGTCATCTGCCACAATCGGCTCGGTGCTACTAGAGAACACCGGCAGATTCAACCATAGGAACCGGGTCAGGTTGTCATGGGGAGGCGGAGGTAGGTTGTTGTTGTTGTTGCCTTGATTCTAAACAAGTAGTTGCATCAAAGTGTTATGCTGCTGGATCAACTGAGTAAGCTCATGTGGGAACTGGAATCCGGGCTCACGTCTCGGAGGCATCTGATGGATTAGAGGGATGAGAAATAGAATAGAATGAGGTCTAGGGGAATTCACGACCCATATGCACATGAGACAAAAAAATTCATATGATATCACTCAATTCAAACAAGATCACACAAAAGATCCTAATACAAAGCTAGCGAACGATTCTAACTACTTGCAAGAATACTAATGATTACAGGGTGGTCATCTAATAACTATCATCGAAAGAAGACTCCATAATATCTGCTCCAGCTTCATCTTCATAATCACTTTCATCACTGTCGGTGTGGTCTATCAGGATGTAGTTTTCTGAATGAATGCCCATCTCTGGTTCTGGCTTCACCACGGGTGCTCCAACCTTCTTCTCCAGTTCTTCATTCTTCTCCAATAGTACTGCGATTTCCTCTTCATATCCATCACGTATTGTCTTGAGTTCCTCTTCTAGCTCCATGTTTCGTGTCATCACCATCTTGGTCTTCAACATGAGCGTGCACATTTGATTTTCGTAGCGTCGAATGTGTTGGTCCATCTTCTGTATGAATGTTGTAATGGACTTGTCGTTCCTGGTGCGTATCATCTCCATTGCTCATCTCGGCGTCCACAAATCTGGTAGATGGTGTCTTCAAGATCCTTGTTGTGGACTTCACATATGCGTCCAAAGGTGATGTGTGCTGCCATACTCTTTACGAAGCTCCAAGTAGGTGCATCAAAGGCCATCTCAAGAGGTTCATGACTGGTGCAATAGTCCTCGCAGGAATGCTAACTTTAATCTTCCAGCACTCCACTTTCGGCAATGTTGCATAGAAAGTTCCAGTGAAACTTGGTATTCCAATGTGCAGGTATCTCCTGACCTCCTTCAAGTGTCTTCCGAAAGGGGTGTCGTCATCAGGCTGAGTGAACTTGTTCCCGGGGTCTAACATCTATAGAATAGAAATAGAGAAGGATTAGAAATGAGTAGAGAAGAGAATCTTGTGGCTTATCCTAGTGGTCGCGCCCTACAGTCAACATGTACTCTGATACCATCTTTGTAGCGACCTCTATCCCAATGGACCGGAGTCTCTGTGCATAAGTGTCATCCCTGGATTGGTATGCTGACACACACCATACTTGAGGATTTATAACGGAGTTTCAATCACACTTTATTACATCGAAGAATCCTCATAAAGAGTCTTATTACAAAATATATGGCTGAAGGCCATCTAACAATAATAAACTAATACGAACTTCAGAAGCATCGAAGATAAGTTGAGTCCATCCAACTCCACGGCAAACATTGAGTGCATGACAACGACCTAAATCGCACCTTATTCTTCGTTAGAGAACTCTGCAACATGAGACGCTACAGCCGTGTAGGTCAGCACATTGAATATGCTGGCAAGAACACACTATCGCAAGTAATGAACAAATATCTACACCTATATGCATATTTGGCTGGTGGAGGCTGTATGGTTTATTTTTGCATAAAGCTAGTTTTTCCCTACAACAAAGCAATACATTTTATTTACTGCTTAGTTGAGTTAAGAAATATTGAGAGTGGTTCCTCCATCTCAATCCCAAAATCCACAATGTGATTAAAAACCCAACAAGTTAATTAAGTGGAGTGTTGAGATCAGTTCATAATTCAAATACCAGGATACTCAAGATGTCCATAACCGGGGACACGGCTACTCATGAATAGATTGTACACTCTGCAGAGGTTTGCGCACTTTTCCCCACAAGACTCGACCGCATCCATGATTGGAAGATCAAGACACGGTCTTTCAGAAGCATTCACTCTTTACCCTCGATAGACCGGTACACCTACTTTCCTCTACATCTGCTAGTCCACCACTGAAAGAGATCACACAAAATAATCAACTATGCCTGAGCCCATAATGGCTTGTGGCTGCACACGGAAGTTTCTAGGCATGAATGATATATGATCCCTTTGAGCCTGGGTGGCATTCCATAGGATGGTCACACGGTTCCTCCGGGATATCCTAGGACAACACTGGATTCTCCAGGTGCCCCACAACCACTCAACCCAGTTGTGTATTAAAGTTGCCACCTTAACACTTCCCTTAGTTGTTATTACACTCACAACTTCCATGAATCTCACATACCAATCCACGTCTACGAGCATGGCTAAGCAATATGTAACAAGGCGTATATTCCCCGAGTTGATCTCAAGTCATTGTGTTCCTACCTCATGAACTACTCAACAATACCACATGTAACCAAGTCCTACTCATGCAATCTTTGAGGATAGAACTTATGCAATAAAAATTGGGTATTGAAAAGTATGATCAAAGTATGAACTTGCCTTACTAACGATCTTTGAAACCTAGAGACTCGTAGTAGAAAGCTTCGCACTCCAGAAATTCTATCGCAATCAAACAATAGCATACATAAGCAATCATGCAACAGAATCGAAGAACGGATCTCGAAAAGTCTCAAAAACAAATGAATAACTCTTGCAACAGAAAACAATTTCTAACAGTACCAAAAGTAAGTGAATTTGGCCTTATAAAAAATTTAGGTCAAGAGCTTCGATTTGCAAAAAGAATAAACTCAAACGGAGTTACGAAACTCAAGTTATGATCAAAAGAACCTCAAATACAAATCTGTTTGAATTCGAATTTTAAAACTTTCAAAAAACAGATTTGAGTTGTATTACTGGATAGATGAGATCAAAACGAAGTGTTTGGCATTGGTTTCATCAAATTCCGACTAAGGAGCAAAAAGTAATGATCGCTTGAAAACCAGGGGCTGATTTGTAAACACTTTAATCACGGATAGGTCTGTGATGAAAATAAACAGAAAAAGGAAATACTATATAGCGAAAGTTCATTTTCCGGAACTAAACAGTGGACGCTTGCTGTTTAATAAAACCTAAAAACGGATCTATAGTTTTCTTAAAAAACAATCTAGATTTTTTTAAACCGGAAACAAAACTAGGAAAAGACCGGGCGGTCTTACCGGCTCGCGGGTCGGGTCCGGCGGGTTCGGGCGACGGGCGGCGGCGAGCGGTGGCATCCGGCGGTGAGCTCCGGCTGAGGCGGTGAACGGCGGAGGCGGCGGATCGCTGGTGCGGGCAAGACGCGGGCAGTAGCGGCTTGCGACGCGGCGGCGGGAGCGAGGCGCTGCGGTGGCGGCTTGCGGCTTGCGGCGGGTAGGTGGCGGTGGGGTGAGGTCGAGGAGGGGGCCGGGGTGACGCTTATAAGGGGGGAGGGGGTCGACCTCGGCTTGCGTGAGGGGCAACGCCGGCATGCCAGGCTCGGACTCCTCGGGAGGCCCGGCCGCGCACGACAGGGAAGAGGCGGTGGCGCTGCGGGTCGGCGGCTGGGTTTCGGCCCAGCTAGCCCGATTTTTTTAAATATTTTTCTGAAAATACAGAAAAAATAGAAAAGGCAATAAATATTTTTTTTAAATCGCAGAAAAATTCACACGTACTTAGGGCCTTATTATTGACCCGGCGAACATTTTTCTAGGCCTAAATGCCTAAAATAAAAATAAACTTTTTAGTACTAATTAAAATACTAAATTGAAATACTTTTACAAATAAAAATCCAGTATATATATTTTTACTCAAAATTCAAATCCAACTTTTTTATTCTGTTTTGAAGAAGTCATATTATCTTCTCTCATTATTTTAAAAATATTGAAAATGAAAATTGGTAAAAATAATATTTGATCCAACCCCACTTGGAAAATAATAAAGTTTGCGGGTCCTCTTTGGGAAACTTCCAACTCTCGCACTTGGGTGCTTGTGTTGCTTAAAGTCTTTGGATCAATTTTCGAATAAAATCAAATTCAAAATGCTCAAATGATGAATGCATATGAATGATCTATGGTAACATTCAAATTGAAAATTGGGATGTTACACAAAAGGAATTTCTCGTGTAGTTGCTGGGGAGAACCTTCATCATATACCGGGTTCCTAATCACAAATCTCATCTCCTCGCAATTTACATTATTTGCCATTTGCCTCTCATTTTCATCTCCCCCACTTCACAAAAAATTGCCGTTTTTAGCCCTCTTTTTCGTTTGTCATTTTATCGACAGATCTGTATTTGTTTGCCCTTATGTCTTACTTGGTTACTTTGCTTGGTTGTTTGGTATAATTGGGTATTTTATTGGAAATCTTAAGGAAAGCGTTTATGGATCTGCATCCACATGCCAATCTTTTTAAAAGATCCAATTATGTTGAACCAATTGCTAGTGAATTGACCACACTAGATTATCTTTATGAGGTTTTGCTTGAGATTCATGAATCTGATGATTGTGATGAAGTGATAAAAGAAGAAATTTATGAAGTGCTTCATGATAGCTCCTTGTATGAAAAGCATGATTGCAATGGTGTTATAATAAATTCTATTAATGTCAATTATGCTAGTAATATGCAAAACCGCAAGCTTGGGGATGCTAATTTTGATATGTCCTCGCTTATTGCAGTGATCATGATTGGGGTGATTCTTGTTACGATCTTGAAATTTTTTTGATGAATATGTTTGTGTTAATATTTAAAGTGGGTTTGGAGAGGTCATGACTTTATTTGATGTTAGTCCCACTATCTTGGAAGATTATAAGACTTTTACGCATATGGATCATGAAGAGAAAATTTTATGTGATAGCTACATTGTTGAATTTGAGTATGATCCTACATGTAATTATTATGAGAGAGGAAAATATGGCTGTAGAAATTTTCATGTTACTAAATTACCTCTCGTAATGTTCAGATTGCTATTGTTTCTTTGTTCTTCCTTGCATATGTTAAATGTTTCTTGTCTTGATAATTTGGTTGCCTAGAAAATTCCTATGCATAGGAAGTATGTTAGACTTAAATGTGTTTGTCACATATTTTATGATGCTCTCTTTGTGCTTCAATTCTTGTCTTTCATGTGAGCATCACTGAAATTCCAAGCCTATCTTAATGGCTATAAAGAAAGAGCTTGTTGGGAGGCAACCCAACGAATAAAATATTTTTTTGCTTTTTATTTTCTGTTCTTGTGTGAAAACACTTTAATATCTCTGTTGAGATGTGTTTTTGCGGTTTGAATAAAGGTTTGTGCCAAGCAAAGCCTTAGGAACACATTGGGTGTTAGTAGATTTGATCTTGCTGAAAAAACAGAAACTTTTACACTCACGAGAACTATTCTCATTTTTAACAGAAAAGTGCTTTTTGGTTGATTATTTTTGCAGAAGATCAATATACAAATTTCCCACGTGGCCCTATTTTTTCAAGATTTTTAGAGTTCCAAAAGTTTTCGAAACTTCCAGATTACTACATAGTGTTCTGTTTTTGACAGATTCTGTTTTCTTTGTGTTGTGTGCTTATTTTGATGGTTCTATGGTTTTCTTTGATGAGTTTTTGCCTTAGAAAAGTTGAAATATAGTAGATATAATACAAATACAAAATATGAATTGGTTTTACACAACACTTATAGTAGTGGTTTGCTTTCTTTTACTAACGGATCTCACGAAAGTTTTGTTGGAGTTTTATGTGATTGAAGTTTTCAAGTTTTGGGTTATCTTACGATGGATGAAGGAAGGATGGAAGAGCCTAAGCTTGGGGATGCCCCGGCATCCCAAGCTATTGTCCAAAAATGAGCAACCAACTAAACTTGGGGATGCCCCCGAGTGGCATCCCCGCTTTCTTCCAACAACTATCGGTATTTCACTCGAAACTATATTTTTGTTTTTCACATGATATGTCTTTTTCTTGGAGCGTCTTGTATGATACGAGTCCTTGCTTGATTTATTTTGCTTTTTAAGTCATCAATCCTTGCTATACACACCTATTTGAGAGATCCAAAATTATGCCATGACTTGTTAGAATAGCTCTCTATGCTTCACTTAAATTTTTATGAGCTAGGACTTGCTCTAGTGCTTCACTTATATCTTTCTGAGAACGGTGTGCTTAGTATTTTTGAAGAAATACTCTCTTGATTCACTTAGATTTATTTGAGAGTTAGTAAAATTTTAAAGAAATTCTCTCTTGCTTCACTTATATTATTTTGAGAGAAAGAAAGAAAGAAAAATCATGCTCATGATCTTCACTTATATTTGCTTGAGCTTATCAAAAGCAACACATGAAAATTAGTCCCAAAATGATAGATATCCAAGAAGGATATAATAAAAACTTTCATGAAGATCATTGGACAAATAAACTTGATTCCTTGTAATAGTTTTGAGATATGATGATGTGATATGTGAGTTATGTTGATGAGTAATTGTGTTCTAGTAAGAATATTAGTGTTAAAGTTTGTGATTCCCTACACAAGCACGAAAGTCAATAATTATGCAATGAAATTATATTCTACTTGTGGTGCATTATTCGGTGTTATTTATGCTCAATGTTCGCTTACGAGATTATTTGTTTCATGGTTGGTCGCTTCCCAGTCTTTTGCTAGCCTTCGTTTTGCACTAAGTATAATCTCTACTTGTGCATCCAAAATCTTTTATGCCAGTTTTTCCGCATGAGTCCACCATACCTACCTATATGCGGCATTTCCTTGCCATTCTAAGCAAATTTGTATGCGCCATCTTTAATTTTCAAAATAAATTTCCCTTTTTTGTGCCCGGACCGCTCGCGAGGTGGTGAGGGGTGGCCAATATTTTCCATGCTAGATGTGTTATTCTCACGATGAGTGTTTATTCTCTTGTCATTGCACGAGAGTAAGACAAAGGTATTAGGGATGTCTAGTCCCGAAATGGAAAAAATACTTTATGTTGTCAAATTTTAAATTCCTTGGAAAGTGTTCGTATGGAAGGCAACCGTGCATTCGGCTAGCCATGGCTTGTGAAAGTTCTGTGGAAAAGGAATAAACTTTATTTTCTGTTTGGGAACCGCCTATGATATATCTAGCATGGAAAGCATTGGAAACCTCAAGTCATTCTCGTTGGTGGGAAAAGTATACCTCCCAAACAAATTATCTCTTAGTTTAAGCTTTGAGCTCTCGCACCTCTACAAATCCCTACTTCCCTCTGCAAAGGGCCTTTCTTTTTCTTATGCAATTTTTATTTTTGAATTTGAGTCTCCATCTTCTCTTACAAGCACCAACTAGGAAACACCATGATCATACTTGAGAATTCGGTGTAACTAATATGCGAGTGTCTTTCATGAATGGATCAATGGTTGAGCACAATGGGCTAGGGATAACTTATTTTATCATTGATATTTTAAAAGACATGGTTGCTTGTTGATATGATTGAGTACCTAAATTATTATGTCAAAACTAGACTATTGCTTTGAACCATATAAAAGTTCAAATGTCCATGCTATAAAGAAAAGAATATGATATGACATGATAGGAAACATTCCACATCAACAATTCTGTTTTTATCACTTACCTACTCGAGGACGAGCAAGAGTTAAGCTTGGGGATGCTGATACGTCTCCAACGTATCTATAATTTTTGATTGTTCCATGCTGTTATATTATCATTCTTGGATGTTTTACAATCATTTTATATCATTTTTTGGGTACTAACCAATTGACATAGTGCCAAGTGCCAGTTGCTGTTTTCTGCATGTTTTTTACATCGCATGAAATCAGTATCAAACGGAGCCCAAACACCGCGAAACTTTTTCGAGATTTTTTTGGGCCAGAAGACACCTGATGGACCAAGGCAGGACCTGGGCAATGCCCCGAGGGGGGCACAATCCACCAGGGCGCGCCAGGCCCCCCTAGCGCGCCCAGGTGGGTTGTGCCCACCTCGGTGGCCTCCCGCACTGCCTCTTTGCTCTATAAATACCACAATATTACAGAAACCCTAGGGGAGTCGACAAAATATTCATCCAGCCGCCACAGAGTCCAGAAACACCACATCTAATATAGACACCATCACGAAGGGGTTCACCACTTCCATTGGTGCCTCTACGATGATGCGTGAGTAGTTCCTTGTAGACCTACGGGTCCGTAGTTAGTAGCTAGATGGCTTCCTCTCTCTCTTTTGATCCTCAATAAAATGGTCTCTTGGAGATCCATATGATGTAACTCTTTTTGCAGTGTGTTTGTTGGGATCCGATGAACTTTGAGTTTATGATCAGATCTATCTTTTTATATCCATGAAAGTTATTTGAGTTTCTTTGATCTCTTATATGCATGATCTCTTATAGCCTCGTATTTCTTCTCAGATATTGGGTTTTGTTTGGCCAACTTGATCTATTTATCTTGCAATGGGAAGAGGAGCCAGGTAGTGGGTTCGATCTTATGGTGCTTGATCCCAGTGACAGAAGGGGAACCGACACGTATGTATCGTTGCCACTAAGGATAAAACAACGAGATCAATATCTAATGCCATAGAGAAACGGATCTTGTCTACATCATGTCATCGTTCTTAATGCATCACTCCGTTTTTCCATGAATTAATACACTAGATGCATGCTGGATAGCGGTCGATGTGTGGAGTAATAGTAGTAAATGCAGGCAAGAGTTGGTCTACTAATCTTGTACGTGATGCCTATGAATGATCATTGACTGGATATCGTCATGATTATTTGAAGTTCTATCAATTGCCCAACAGTAATTTGTTTACCCACCGTTTGCTATTTTTCTCGAGAGAAGCCACTGGTGAAACCTACGGCCCCCGGCTCTTCTTTCTCATATATTTGATTTTGTGATCTATTTTCCTTTGCTTTTATTTTCAGATCTACTAAACCAAAAATACAAAAATACCTTGCTGCAATTTATCTTATTCATCAACCAATCTACCAATATTTATATTTCTCTCACGTTTGCTACCCGATAGGGATTGACAACCCCTTTAACACGTCAGGTTGCGAGGTGTTGTTATTTGTGTGCAGGTGCTATTTACATTGTGTTGCTTGGTTCTCCTACTGGTTTGATAACCTTGGCTTCACATCTGAGGGAAATACCTATCGCCGATGTGCTGCATCACCGCTTCCTCTTTGGGGGAAAACTGAGTAGCTTTAAGCGACATCAGTTCTCGGCTTCAGAGGTAATTAAAATTCTGCCAAACACATATCTTGTAGATATTTCAATTATACCAGGAGTTGGAACTATTACGTTCTATTCAGGCCTAGACGAAGAAGGCGGAGCGGATCAAGTGTCCGACTCCGCAGCCCGAAGACCCAGCCACGCCTCAACTAACGACGATGCTGGTTCCGGCGCCATATTATATAGGCGAAATTGTTTCCGGTCGTAAGTACATCCCACACAGTTAGTCCCCGCTAAACGTTTCCGTTCGTATATACACCCCACACAGTCGCTCCAAGGAAAACGTTTCCATTCGCAGGTACATCACACACAGTATTAATAATTTTATCGTTTGAGTTACTGAATGCATCACACACGGTGCATAGAAGAAATTGTGTGGCAAAGGTTGTCCATCACACATAGTTTTTATGTGGTAAACGTTTGCGCAAGGTGGCCCAACGCAAAAAAATTCAAGAGAAGGTCGTGTGTGCTTGTTCATTGACAACATGGTTTATTCCTAGAAACTATGTGCGTTGCCTGAGGTCATCGCCCACGGTATTTTCTCAATAACCATTTGCAATAGCAAAACCCAATTAGCGGGCTAATTTCCCAATTTTAATAATCCATTTATTAATCTAATTTACATTCATATTAAGCACATAATATATTTCATTTCCATATTAAAGAAGCAGAATTTCATAATTGAAATACACCAGAGTACAACATGATATAGCTTCAGCACTCAGCTCCAATACACAACTGCACCAGCACCAAGTTTCACATTCAACATGGAGAACCTTTCGAAATTAGCATCATAGACAGTACATAGACAGATGCATTTCATCTGGAAAACTGCTGAAGCGGAAGGCGAATATTGAGCCTTCATTCATGTTGAAGGTCTTTGCAACTTTAGGCTAGTGCCTGTGGATGATTGACCGTCCGTCCTTCGTCCCCTTCGGGAACACTTCAATACTGAACTGTGGGTGTTGTATGAAAACCTTCCTCGCCTCCTAACCATAGAGGTGTTTTGAGAGGTAATCATTAGTGAACTGCTTTAGGAAAGGCCTGAAAACAAGGATGTGCATAAATATCTTCTCTATACTAGAAATGGGGCAAAGGAATAAAAAAAGGCAAGGTATAATAGTTAGTACCATCTTATAGTGAACTGATGTCTTCTTCATTCTGCAGACAAAGATCTTGTTGTTTTTTGTCGTTAATTTCTTTATCCTAACAATCTTTGTGAGTTTCTTGACTTGATTGATATTCATGGACAACTCATTTCCCCATATGCAAAAAGGGTCGAACAGTGGGTCAAAGCCTCTGAAAGCAGGACCTACATGTGCAAGACCAAATTGTTAAAAACCTAAATATTATAGTGGTTCCCGCAATTGCACAATAATGTGCTATTAGCAACGGACCATGCACGTCTTAATCTTGATTGTAAACCTTAGTGCTTCCCATTGTTTCCGTGCAACACATATAAGGTAGTTAGTCATTAGGATAAGTAAGGGTTCGCAAGCTATCAGTAAAATATGTTAATGAAAAATAAGCACATTGCAGATTCATCGGATTAATTCAAGCCACATGGACAACCCATTTATCCAAACCAAGCAAGATTAAGAACTAGGAAATATAGCACTTGCATATGTTTCTCATGTATTAAGTGCAGCCAAATTTTATTTATTCCTCACATGCACAACAATAAAAAATTCTACCCACGACAATTGGACATCTCATTGTAGAATTGAACCAAGCAGTTAACTAAACACCACAACAAATGAACCAAACATTAACTAAGCACCACATTGCACAATATAACATACTCCCAATAGAAGATCGGACAGTTAACCAAACCAAGCATGCTTAACAACTTGGAAATATAGCAATTGTAGTTGTTTCTCATGTATTTAGTACATCCCAATTCAATTTGTTCCTCACGTGGTATACAATAACATAATGCACCCACAACAACTGAACATCGCATTGCAGAATTGAACCAAACGATTAACTAAACACCACAACAAATGAACCAAACGTTAACTCAGCACCACATTGCACAATATAACATACTCCTAATAGAAGATCAGACAGTTAACAAAACCAATCATGCTTAACAACTTAGAAATATAGCAATTGTATTTGTTTCTCATGTATTTAGTACAACCAAATTCAATTTACTTCTCACATGGTATACAATAACAGAATTGTCGGTGTCCAAAAGTAGGGGTGCTCCTTTTTACCCCTTACTTGTGCACGGGCAGTCAGAGCCATGCCTGCGGCCACACTTAACAAGGAAGAGGAGGAAAACCAAAGCACAATTACCAGAGCAGCGCGAAGACAGTGGCGCAAGAAGGCCAAGAAACAAGATAGGCTTCCCCCGACAAGACCCTTGCCGGGGCGGCCCACATGACCCCGGCAAGAACCCTTACCGGGGCAACTCACCCAACGCCTCCGTTGCAGCAACCCTTGAGCCTAGGAGCTCCCACACCGTCAACAATGTTGGAACCAAGGCTCGGGAAGCGCCTACGTTATGGCATGCAGATCTTTGTAAAAGACAAGGGTCTACGAATCCTAAGATGAGAACCAGAAGACAAGACGACCGCAAGGCTCCTTGCCGAGGATGCCCACGAGGCCCCGGCAAGGCTCCTTGCCAAAGACACCCGCGAAGCCCCGGCAAGCCTCTTGCCGAGGATGCTCACAGAAGCCCCGGCAAGACCCTTGCCGGGAACAGACGCAAGACCGCGGCAAGCCCTTGCCGCCCCATCATCGCCTCAGCTCGGCGGACGACCCACTAGCTCAAGCAAGCACCCACGTGGCAATACGTGCTTCTAGATCCAGCTAGTCAAGCACCTGCGTGGTGGCATGCAGATCTTCGTGAAGACCCTACCACCATGCCATCTCAGCTGCCTGCCCCGTTGGCCTGGACGAGCGTCGCAACCAGACGGAGCGGCAGCGGACAGGACGGGCCTCGTTCCCATCCCCGATAAAGCAAGTGGACACCTAAGTAGCGTATTTAATGCGTCTTGTCCCGTAATGGCATGAGGTAAGCTTGTACACAGTATACCTTTCCACCTCCTGTATGCCACTGTGGCAGCCCCTTTTGACTATAAAAGGAGGCCCGAGGCATACTGGACAAGGATTCGGATCATTTGGACTAGATATGCACCGTAGCTAGTTCAAGAAGCTCAAGAACACTCAAATACACATCAAAGCAGGACTAGGGTATTACGCATCTTTGCGGCCCGAACCTGGGTAAACGATCCTTGTGCTGACTCCTAGACCCGCTCTTTGGACAACCCCGCGCCCGTCAACCGTAGAAGGGATTCCATTCATCCCATAGGTGTCGTTCCCCGACATCTTTGGCGCGCCAGGTAGGGGCAGCAGTTGTGAAAATCCGATCTAGAAGTTAGTTTAGCAGTTCTTCATCGCCATGGCTCCCAAGAAGAAGACGATCACGACGATCGGTTCATCTGTAGCCGAACGGCCCGTGCCGGTGCGGGCTGGCGACGAGGTGTTTGCGGATGGAAGCCGAGGCACCTCCCGCGAACACCCACGTCACTCTAGCAGCCGAAGCTTGGCAAGCGGCATCGTTCGTGCACAAGACGACGAGCTGCACGCCGCCAAGTCCAAAGGCGGAGCCCCCCCCCCCCCCGCAGGCGGCGCGGGGGCCTCTATGAGCGGTGACTTGCCACGTACGGGCGGCGCGGCGACTTCCAAGATGCCCATGCAAGCGCCCACAACGCGCTCCTCCCACGTCGTGTGCGACGAGCAGCGTCGCCACGCTGATGACCCCGGGCGCCACCATGGAAAGAACCTTGAGCATCATTCGCAGGACGTAGAAGACCAACATGCTCCCCGAGGTGCTCGCAAAAACAGCGTACGGCCGCAGGGCCGTGATAGAGCTCCTTCTAACGTGGTTAGAAGTCGGAGCGCATCACGGTCCATGCAGCTTTCTCTGCCGCCCACGTCAGCGGAGGCCTTAGCGTGCGCGCAGTTGCTCCTCGACTTCCCTCCTGCTTCGGAGAAGCTTGACGAGTGGAGAGCCACCATCCGGAGCCTCGTCGCCATCGCCAACAAAGATGAGCCGTGGCCAGCGGGGCCCTCAATCCGACGCTGTCGAGCCACCGCACGCCAGTGGTGGAAGGACCGGAGGTGGCGCAGCCAGGGTGCATTCTCCTCCTCCTCGCCAGTTACCACGGGCAACGGTCCGTCGGGACGATGCTTGTGATAACATTTCCATAGCATCGTCCTACCCGCGAGCCCACCGCGATCAATGCTAAGTTCTTCGGGAGCGTGCCCATGAAGACGCTCGAACTACCATTGAGCGCCAGCGCGAAGCACGCCATCAGTCAGATAGGAAGGCAGGGCCCACTACGGACCACCCTGCACCGGGAGGCTCTGGAGGCTTACCTTACGAGGTAGGCTGGACAGCCTTTACCCGTGAGATGCAGTATTTCCAGTGGCCACTCACCGAACATTCAAGCCTGATGTCGACGAGCAGTACAATGGCCAGACTCACCTGTCAGAGTTCCTCAGCATCTACACCATCGCGATGCAGGCCGCCTGAGCACGTGACGACAAGGTGCTTGCCAATTACTTCCCGTTGGCGCTTAAACCCAACTTTATGTCATGGTTGATGCACTTGCCAGTAGATTCTATTTCTTCCTGGTCGGATCTGTGCCATGAGTTTGTAGGCGCCTTTATGGGAGGCCACCAGACTCATGGCCAGGCAAGCGATTTGCATGTCATCCCCCAAAAAGAAGGTGAAAGTCTGCGCAAGTACATACAGAGATTCAGCCGAGTGCAGTACAACATCCCAGATGTTCATCCCGCCGCCATCATCAGTGCATTCCATTAGAATGTGCGCAACCACAAGATGAGTGAAGAGCTGGCGATGAATAAGGTCAAGGATGTGGCCGAACTCAGTCGAATGCAGTACAACAGGAAACGCCGGGGGGGGGGGGCAAATCCGTGCTTGCCGTCGAGGGATCCGACGACGCCGGCGCAGCCAAGAAGACCAAGGCAGACGACCCTGGCGAGGAAGTTGTCGGGTGTGTCGCCTGCCGGGCCTTGGCGGTTGCCAGCAAGCCTGGAGGCTCCGACAAGTAGTACTGCAAGATCCACTGCACCAAGGGCCATGTCCTCCAGAAATGCCGGCAAGTCGAGCAACTCGCAGAGATGCAGAAGGTTGAATATGAAAGGCGGGACAAGGAGAAGGGACAGGATGGTGCTGAGGGATCCGGCAAGAAGCGTGGCGGCCAGCCTGGCCTCCGCGGCAAAGATAACCAACAAGAAAGGCCAGCCCGAGGCCGCGACAAGAAACAAGAAGACGATGATCATGATGACGACGAGTCTGGCGAGCAAGAGTTCCAGAAAGCTACGGAGGCCATGTGCATCGACGGCGGTGCCTCTCTGCACACCTCTCACTGCCAGCTCAAGCAATGGGCGTGTGAGATCACATCAGCAGAACCATCGTTCGACACGTGGAAGCCGCTGAAGTGGTCCAACACACCTATCATTTTTGACACCGAGGATCACCTTGATCGCACAACTGCGGTCGGGTGTTTCCCATTGTTGGTTTCACCAACAATACGCAACCTCAAGGTGATGAAAATGCTGGTTGATGGCGAGGCCGGTCTACACTTGATCTCGCCCGTTGTGATCAAAAGGCTGCAGATTCCTCATGGAGACCTCGAATAGACGGGCATGTTTCAAGGGGTCAACCCGGGAAGGAGTCAGCCAAACGGTATTGTCACGCTGCCCGTGACATTCGAAGGCGAGCTAAACTATAGGACAGAGAGGGTTGTTTTTTATATTGCCGAGAACTCCTTGCCTTACAACGGGATCCTCGGCCGCCCAGCGTTAGCCAAGTTCATGGCAGCATTACATTACGCCTACAACACTCTAAAGATGCCTGGGCCGATGTCCATCATCACCGTCTCATCCGACAAGAAGGATTTGCTGATCAACTTTACCGGGAGGCAGTTGCAGCGACTGCCGCCAAGCCACTTGCTCCTGCCGTTGAAGCCCCGGGAGGGAAGAAGACCGGTAAGACCTCTCGCACCGACTCCGGCAAGCGCACCTCTTCGGAGTGCAGTGCTCCCATCGAGGACGTGCTAGAGAGCTCCACCGGCAAGAGCAAGAAATCTAGTGCTGCACTACCAGAAACCAAGAAGGTGTTCGTCAAGGATGATGGCATGGGAAGGGCTTTCACCATAAGCTCCGCCCTCGACAGCAAATAGGATGACGCGCTCGTCACCTTCCTGCGGGCAAATGTCGATGTGTTTGCGTGGCAAGCATTCGACATCCTTGGCGTTCCCAGGGAGGTGATTGAGCACCATCTTGCTGTCTGCCCTCACGAGCGGCCCATCAAGCAGAAGGTCAGGAAGCAAGCTCTGGAACGGCAAGAGTTTATCAGAGAGGAAACTAGGAAGTTGGAAGCGACAGGCTTGGTGAGAGGAGTACTCCATCCAACGTGGTTGGCCAATCTGGTGGTGGTGCGCAAGGAAAATGGGAAGTGGAGACTGTGTATTGATTACACAGACATCAATAAGGCATGTCCAAAGGACCCTTTCCCATTGCCGCGCATTGACCAGATTGTAGACTACACGGCCGGGTGTGACCTGTTATCATTCCTTGACGCTTACTCAGGGTTCCATAAAATCTTCACGACGAGAGAGGATGAAGAGAAGACAACATTCATCACCCCATGTGGTACGTATTGCTTCATACGAATGCCTTTCAGGTTGAAGAGTGCTGGCTCAACATTCGCAAGAGCAGTCCAAATTGGTTTTGAGCCTCAGCTACATAGAAATATGGAAGCCTATATCGATGACATAGTGGTCAAAACCAAGGACAAGGCAACGCTCATACAGGATTTAGAAGAGATGTTTGTGAATTTGCGCAAGATCAACCTCAAGCTGAACCCCGAGAAGTGTGTCTTCGGCGTTCCATCCGGCAAGCTTCTCGGTTTCTTCATATCATAGCGTGGGATCGAGGCGAATCCAGATAAGATCAAGGCCATCGAGCAAATTGAGGCACCCAGGAGGATCAAGGATGTGCGTCGGCTTTCTAGCTGCGTTGCCGCCATGAGCAAATTCATCTCCAAATCTGCCGAGTGTGCCCTTCCCTTTTTCAAAATCTTGAAAAAGGCGGGCCGAATGGAGTGGACCCCAGAAGCCGAAGCAACACTACAAGATTTGAAGAGATACCTCTCCTCCACGCCAATAATGGTCGCGCCTAGACCCCAAGAGCCATTGCTGCTATATCTAGAAGCGATGAATCAAGTGGTCAGTGCTGCGCTAGTAGCCCAGAGAGAGGCCAATGCGGAAATAATACCAACGACAGAACCTGACGCCACTGGGGCAGAAGTGACGCAACCAAATGGAGTAGTGCGAAAGAAGAAGATGATGCAGCACCCTGTTTACTTTGTCAGCTCCCTCTTGCAGGGGGCTAGGTCAAGGTACTCCAGTGTGCAGAAATTGCTCTTAGGCCTCCTTATGGCCTCGAGGAAGCCGCGTCATTACTTCCAAGCACATGAAATTACCGTCGTTACCTGCCTCCCGTTGCAGCGGATATTTCATAACCCAGATGTGACCGGGAGGATTGTGGAATGGGCCTTGGAACTGTCGAGCTTTGGTTTGAAGTTTGAAAGCACTTCAGAGATTCAGAGTAGAGTCTTGGCGGAGTTCGTTGCAGAATGGACCTCAACGCCCGATGAAGAGATCCAAGAGACCACTCTCCCCGGCAAGGAAAAAAGTTGCGACAGGATTATGTACTTTGACGGAGCTTTCTCGTTGCAAGGCGCAGGTGCTGGTGTGCTGCTCGTTGCGCCCACCGGGGAGCACCTCAAGTATGTGGTCCAGATGCACTTCCCCAGGGAGATGTCAACGAACAACACTACCGAGTACGAGGGACTGCTTGCCGGTCTCAGGATCGCGGCAAACCTCGGAATCAAGAAGCTTATCGTCAGGGGTGATTCGCAGCTTGTCGTCAAGCAAGTTAACAAGGATTACCAGAGCCCGTTGATGGAGGCCTACGTAGATGAAGTAGGGAAGCTGGAGGAGCGTTTTGACGGTATAAAAGTAGAGCATGTTCCCCGAGCGGAGAACGACATCGCCGACTACTTGTCAAAACGTGCCTCCCTTAAACTATGTGTGGAACCAGGTACCTTTGTGCTTCGATTGACTCAACCATCCGTTGAACCATCGACAAAGAAGAACAAGCGAAGGAAATCAGGCCCCAGCAAGTACTTTCCCGCCGAGCTCCCAGGAGCCGCCGGCAAAGATGTTGTCGGGGACGTTGAGCATGTCGTAGGGCAACAGACTCTAGCGGGGCATCAAGCCCTGTCCATGGAAACATCTGCTCCTATGGCAGAGGAGATGCCTTTAGTCCTTACCGTCGAGTCCCAGGCTCTGGCATGGGCGTAGCATACTATCCGATTTCTCCTAACAGGGGAGCTTCCTGAGGAACAAGAAGAAGTGGAGAAAGTAGCCCGTCGGTCTGCCATGTATCAGTTTGTCGATGACGTCCTGTACAGAAAAAGGCCGAACAGCGTGAAATTGAAGTGCATTCCCTGGGAGGAAGGACTGGAGCTGTTGGCAGAGATACACGAAGGCATATGTGGCTCCCACATAGGGGCAAGGGCCCTTGCCGACAAGGCATTCCGGCAAGGTTTCTTCTGGCCCACTGCCCTCCAGGATGCGACGGCACTAGTAACCACGTGTGAAGCGTGTCAGTTCCATCCAAAGAAGCTTCATCAACCAACTCAAGCTCTCCAAACAATCCCTCTTTCCTAGCCATTCTCGGTCTGGGGGCTTGACATACTAGGCCCCTTTCCCCATGCTGTCGGGTACATTGAGTACTTGTACGTCGCAATTGACAAGTTCACAAAGTGGCTAGAGGTGGAAGCAGTGAGAAAGGTGACATCACAATTAGCCGTCAAGTTCTTCAAGGGCCTAGTCTACTGTTTTGGTGTACCAAACAGAGTCATCACCGACAACGGCACGTAGTTCACAAGCCGCACCTTCATGCAGTATATTCAAGACCTTGGCAGCAAAGTCGGTTTTGCTTCTGTTGCGCATCCTCGAAGCAACGGCCAGGCAGAGAGGGCAAATGCTGAAGTACTGCGAGGCCTCCGGACAAGGACTTTTGACAGGCTGCGCAAGTGCGGAAGGAGCCGGATTGATGAATTGCCTGCAGTTCTTTGGTCAATCAGAATGACACCAAATCGAGCCAACAGCCAGACACCCTTCTCCCTCGTTTGCGGGGTGGAAGCAGTTCACCCCACGGAACTCACATACGGGTCACCCCGAGTGCTCGCTTATGATGAGCTTGAGAAAGAGCAACTGCGGCAAGATGACACAACGCTCCATGAGGAAGATCGTCTTCAGGCGGCTGTGCGGGCAGCATGCTACCAGCAAGCCTTGCGCTGCTACCATAGCCGCAAGGTTTATGCCCGAAGCTTTAAGGAAGGCGGCCATGTTCTTCGGCGCATTCAGTCGGCCAAAACTTCCAACAAGTTGACGCGAAAGTGGGGAGGCCCTTATCGAGTAATACGAGTCACCAGGCCTGGCGCAGTCCGCCTGGAGACAAAAGATGGTATTCCAGTGAGCAACTCCTAGAACATCGAACATCTTCGCAAGTTTTACCCGTAAGGCGCGGTTGCCGGACTCCCCGGCAAACCAACCTTTTGTATGAGCCTTGCTGACAAGGCATGTAACCCTTTGTACAAAGCCAGGCACAGACCCTAAGCATAAATAAATGAAGTGCTGGCGCCCTAAGTTTTAGCATGCATGCTAGGTTGAGTCTCTTTCTCTGTTAGGGTTGAGAGTGCTTGGCGGCGACTAACACCTAGCATAGAGGTCGAGTGTGCGTCTCCCTGTTCCTTTCCATCCTCTTTTACTCACAAGATGCATGGACATTTCTGCTGGGCTGTTTGGGAGAAAGAGGGCAGGCCAACGCTCTGACCCCGGCGAACTAAAGTTGCCGGGGGCTGCAGATCCAAGGGTCCGACAATGGGAAGACAAGGTTGCCAGGGGCTACAAGATCAGATAAGTCTTTCATCCCCCACTCCTAACTTCCGTATGAAACTTGAACGTACGAGACTTTGCTCGCTCTTATACCATCATGCTCCCTTTTTCCCTGCGTCCAACAAACCTTATTTTGGACTGGAACTCGGTAGTAGTGGGATGGGAAAGGAGTAGGAAAAGGGCCTAATCCTACTCTGCTCCTACTTCCGCCAAGGGTGTGAATGTGGTCGAGCTACAGAGCAGGAAGACGGCAAGGCCTGTTGCCGGGGTACGATGTCTATCTTAAGATAACAAGGATTCGTTCCTTGGTGTGGCCCCTGCCCACGCTCAAAAGAAACCTGGAAAACACCCTTCTCTCCATTAATACATTGTAAACAAGTACAATTCATATGGAATGCATACATGAGCAAGGGGATTACAAGATTTAAATCTTACAAAGGCCCGTAGGCTTAAAAACTAAAAAGAGATAAGGTGCCCGTAATCCCTTTCTTGTCCCTCTCCTCAGGAAATGGAACAAGATGGAAAAAGGGCAAAGGGAGCACCTAGGCGAAGCGCGAGCAGCAGAAAGCACCAAGAGAACATCCCAGTGGCCGTCTCGAAGAAGTCTGGTGATGATGGCGCCGAGAGAAGAACCGAAAGATGAGGCAGCGGGCCGACAACACGCGAGGAAGGCATTTGATGCCCGCGTACTCCGACTTGACGGCCGCCGCCCACCTTATTCGTCTTCTCCGGCCTCCCAACACCAGCCGCCCAAGGAGGCGACCCCGAGAAGTTCGAGGGGATGGCTATGCAGATGATGGTGTTGGTGGCGTCACCCAGGGACGGTGTGTCCGACACCTAGTCGGACCCGTCATCCTCTCGCCTGCTTCCCTCGTCGTTATTGTCGCTGTCCTCCCCATCACTTTCGCTGGGGGAGGAGTTTTCATCATTGGTCGAGCTCTCCGCACAGCACCCTAGCCTATGTCCCGAGCGCTCGAAGACATTGACGGAGAGCAGATCACTCTCCGCTAACTGGAAGCAGAGGACATGCCCCTTCATCAAGCAGTGGGCACGCGTGAATGTCTTCCACCCCCGGCAGATAAGCATTACATGAGGGGCGGGGAACTTGGTGTTCACCCACATGGCACCATTGCAAACCTCGACGGTTGGTCGACCTACAACACCCTCGCGAACGCCACACGAAGACGAAGGCGACTGCACGGCGGCTCGCTCAGTTGCAGAATGAACTCCAGCGCCATGTCCCCGAGATGGCCGCGTGGTGAGGCAGGAGGAGACGGCGGACGAGATGGAGACGGAGATGATGACGACACGGGTGTCCCCCGTCCTAGCCCACCTCTGTCTCGACCACCTCGCCGACCACGACCCCGGCCGGCGCCTCTACCTCTAGCGTGGCCCTCATCTTGGGCGTCTGGCTCTTCTTTCACCGCCGCCGCCCTCTGACAAGAGGAAGCCCTGGCCGCTTCCGCAGGGGCCCGGCCACGGCCACGCCCTCTCGCCATGACTTGGGAAGGAAAGGGATCGGACTGGAAGAGGATGAGCGGGGCGGGGAGCACTGTCCCTCTCCCCTTCTTTATAGGAGAGCGAGACCAAGCAAGCCTGAAGACGACCGCCCGAATCGACCAATCCAGTCCCCGGAGGCGCAAGGAAGCAAGACCGACCCGCTGCCCCAATCAGCAGCGCCCGGCCCTCCGCACCGACGTTATAGCCCGCACCCTCTGCGTCCGCCGCCTGCCCTCCCCGATGCATGAGGGGCACGTGGCAGGCGGATTGGGATTCAGATGGCGCGTGGTCAGACCGTTTTCGCACCCCGTGATCATGGGGCGACCCAAGTCCATTTAGTAAATGAGCCGCACCCCCGCAACTTCCTCTATTTTTTATGAGGAGAACGTGAACAGTCTCTTTACTATTTGGAACCACGGGGTGACGGAAGCGTGTTGCCGTAACCCCACGCACGACCCCCACATCATGCACAGATCATGGGGAAGTGCAACCATCGGAGGAGTTACTGCAGTAAAAAGAATCCGTGCACCATTCTGGGCCTAGCCCAACAACGGGTCGCGCTTATGTATGGCCCAGGCCCGGGGCTCCTGTCGGTGTACAAAAGTAGGGGCGCTCCTTTGTACCCCTTAATTGTGCACGGGCAGTCAGAGCCACACCTGCAGCCACACTTAACAAGGCATAGGAGGGAAACCAAAGGACAATTACCAGAGCAACGACAAGACAGTGGCGCAAGAAGGCCAAGCAACAAGATAGGCTTCCCCCGACAAGACCCTTGCCGGGGCAGCCTGCACGACCCCGGCAAGAACCCTTGCCGGGGCAACTCACCCAACGCCTTTGTTGCAGCCACCCTTGAGCCTAGGAGCTTCGACAACGTCAACAATGTTGGAACCAAGGCTCGGGAAGCGCCTACGTGATGGCATGCAGATCTTTGTAAAAGACAAGGGTCTACGAATCCTAAGATGAGAACCCGAAGACAAGACGACCACAAGGCTTCTTGCCGAGGATGCCCATGAGGCCCCGGCAAGGCTCCTTGCCACAGACACCACCGAAGCCCCGGCAAGCCTCTTGACGAGGACACTCACAGAGGCCCAGGCAAGACCCTTGCCGAGAACAGACGCAAGACCGCGGCAAGCCCTTGCCGCCCCATCGCTGCCTCAGCTCGGCGCCTAACCCACTAGCTCAGGCAAGCACCCACGTGGCAGTACGTGGTTCCTCATCCAGCTAGTCAAGCACCTGTGTGGTGGCATGCAGATCTTCGTGAAGACCCTACCACTATGCCATCTCAGCTGCTTGCCCCGCTAGCCTGGACGCGCATCGCAACCAGACAGAGTGGCAGCGGACGAGACGGGCCTCGTTCCCGTCCCTGATAAAGCAAGTCGACACCTAAGTAGCGCATTTAATGTGTCTTGTCCCGTAATGGCAACAGATAAGCTTGTACACTGTATACCTTTCCACCTCCTGTATGCCACTGTGGCAGCCCCTTTAGACTATAAAAGGAGGCCCGAGGCATACTGGAGAAGGATTCGGATCTTTTGGACTAGATATGCACCGTAGCTAGTTCAAGAAGGTCAAGAACACTCAAATACACATCAAAGCAGGACTAGGGTATTACGCATCTTTGCGGCCCGAACCTGGGTAAACGATCCTTGTGCTGACTCCTAGACCCGCTCTTTGGACAACCCCAACCCGTCACCGTAGAAGGAATTCCAGTGATCCCATAGGTGTCGTTCCCCTGACAAGAATGCACCCACAACTATTGAACATCGCATTGCAGAATTGAACCAAATAGTTAACTAAACATGACAACACAAATGAACCAAACGTTAACTAAGCACCACAATGCACAATGTATAACCAAACGAGGCATGCTTGACAACTTGGAAATATAGCAATTGTATTCGTTTCTCATGTATTTTCTAAAGATAAATTCAATTTATTTCTCACATGGAAGACAATACAAAATTGCAGCCTGAAGAATTGAACATCACATTTGCATAATTGAACCAAAGAGTTAACTGAAGACGACAACTAATTAACCAAATAGTTAATAAGTCAGCACCACACTGCATGACATATAGAACATATTGTTGGGGAACATTGCTGTTGGGGATTGTAGCAGAAATCAAAAAAATTCTACGCATCACCAAGATCAATCAATGGGGAAACCAGCAACGAGAGGGGGTGCATCTTCATACCTTTGAAGATTGCTAAGTGGAAGCGTTACAAGAATGCGGTTGGTGGAGTCGTACTCGCAGCGATTCAGATCGTGGTCGATTCCGATCTAAGCGCCGACCAACGGCGCCTCCGCGTTCAACACACGTGCAGCCCGGTGACGTCTCCTGCGCCTGGATCCAGCAAGGAGGAGGGAGAGGTTGGGGAAGACAACTCCAGCAGCAGCACAATCGTGTGGTGGTGGTGGAGCAGCGTGGTTCTCTAGCAGGGCTTCGCCAAGCACTACGGAAGACGAGGAGATGGAGAAGTAGGGCTCCGCCGAGAGAGAGAAAGAGAGACTTGCGTGTATGGCAGCCCCAAAACCCCCACTACATATAGGAGGAGGGGAGGGGGTGCGCCCCTCTAAGTTTCCCACCCTAGGGGACAGCAGCCCTAGAAGGGATGGAGGGGGCGGCCAAGAGGGAGAGAGAGGGGGCGCGCCCTAGGGTGGGCCTTAGGCCCATCTGTGCCTAGGGTTTCCCCCCTCTCCTCCTTTGTTGCGCCTTGGGCCTTGGTGGGAGGTGCACTAGATCACTCAGGGGCTGGTCCCTTCCCATTCTTGGCCCATGCAAGTCTTCGGGGCCGTTGGCCCCTCCTAGTAGACCCCCGGAACCCTTCCAGTAGTCCCGGTACATTACCAGTAACGCCCAGAACACTTCCGGTGGCCAAATCCTCACTTCCTATGTATCATTCTTTACCTCCGGACCATTCCAGAACTCCTCGTGACGTTCGGGATCTCATCCAGGACTCCGAACAACATTCGGTAATCACATGCATACTTTCCCTATAACCCTAGCGTCATATAACCTTAAGTGTGTAGACCCTACGGGTTCGGGAACCATGCCGACGTGACTGAGACATCTCTCCGGCCAATAACCAATAGCGGGATCTGGATACCCATGTTGGCCCCCACATGTTCCACGATGATCTCATTGGATGAACCACGATGTCGGGGATTCAATCAATCTCATATACAATTCCCTTTGTCTACCGGTATGATACTTGCCCGAGATTCGATCGTCAAAATCGCTATACCTTGTTCAATCTCATTACCGGCAAGTCTCTTTACTCATTCTGTAACACATCATCTTGTGACCAACTCCTTCGTCACATTGAGCTCATTATGATGATGTCTTACCGAGTGGGCCCAGAGATACCTCTCTGTCACACAGAGTGACAAATCCCAGTCTCGATTCATGCCAACCCAACAAATACTTTCGGGGATACCCGTAGTGTACCTTTATAGCCACCCAGTTACGTTGTGACGTTTGGCACACCCAAAGTATTCCTACGGTATCCGGGAGTTGCACAATCTCATGGTCTAAGGAAATGATACTTGACATTAGAAAAGCTTTAGCAGACGAACTACACGATCTTGTGCTATGCTTAGGATTGGGTCTTGTCCATCACATCATAATCCTAATGATGTGATCCCGTTATCAATGACATCCAATGTCCATGGTCAGGAAACAATAACCATCTATTGATCAACGAGCTAGTCAACTAGAGGCTTGCAAGGGACATGTTGTGGTCTATGTACTCACACATGTATTACGATTTCTGGATTATACAATTATAGCATGAACAATAGATAATTATCATGAACAAGGAAATATAATAATTACCATTTTATTGTTGCCTCTAGGGCATATTTCCAACAGTCTCCCACTTGCACTAGAGTCAATAATCTAGTTACATTGTGATGAATCGAACACCCATAGAGTTCTGGTGCTGATCATGTTTTGCTCGTGGAAGAGGTTTAGTCAACGGATCTGTGACATTCAGATCCGTATGTACTTTACAAATATCTATGTCTCCATCTTGAATATAACCACAACTGGAGTTGTAACGGCACTTGACGTGCTTGGTCTTCTTGTGAAACCTGGGCTTCTTGGCAATGGAAATAGCTCCAGTGTTGTCATAGAAGAGAGTCATCGGGCCCGAAGCGTTTGGAATAACTCCTAGGTCGGTGATGAACTCCTTCATCCAGACTCCTTCCTGTGCTGCTTCGAAAGCAGTTATGTACTCCGTTTCACATGTACATGCCGCCACGATGCTTTGCTTGCAACTGCACCAGCTGACTGCCCCACCATTCAAAATATACATGTATCCGGTTTGTAACTTGGAGTCATCTGGATCTGTGTCGAAGCTAGCATCGATGTAACCCTTTAGGAAGAGCTCTTCGTCACCTCCATAAATGAGAAACATATCCTTAGTCCTTTTCGGGTACTTCAGGATGTTCTTGACCGATGTCTAGTGTTCCATTCCAGGATCACTTTGGTACCTCCCCACCAAAATTATGGCAAGGTTCACATCAGGTCTGGTACACAACATGACATACATAATAGAGCCTATGGCTGAGGAATAGGGGATGACACTCATCTTTTCTCTATCTTCTGCCAAGGTTGGGCATTGAGTTGTGCTCAATCTCATACCTTACAATACAGGCAAGAACCCCTTCTTGGACTGATCCATATTGAACTTCTTCAATATCTTGTCAAGGTATGTGCTTTGTGAAAGACCAATGAGGCGTCTCAATCTATCTCTAAAGATCTTGATGTCTAGTATGTAAGCAACTTCTCCAAGGTCCTTCATTGAAAAACACTTATTCAAGTAGGCCTTTATGCTTTACAAAAGTTCTATATCAATTCCCATCAACAATATGTCATCCACATATAATATGAGAAATGTTACAGAGCTCTAACTCACTTTCTTGTAAATACAGGCTTCTCCATAAGTCTGTATGAACCCAAACACTTTGATCACTTCATCAAAACAAATGTTCTAACTCCGATATGCTTAAACTAGCCCATGGATGGAACGCTGGAGCTTACATACCTTGTCAGCATTCTTAGGATCGACAAAACCTTCCGGCTGTATCATATACAATTCTTCCTTAAGGAAACCGTTAAGGAATGCCGTTTTGACGTCCATTTGCCTGATCTCATAATCATAGAATGCGGCAATTGCTAACATGATTCAAACGGACTTCAGCATCGCTACGGGAGAGAAAGTCTCATCGTAGTCAATTCCTTGAGCTTGTCGATAACCCTTAGCGACAAGCCGAGCCTTATAGATGGTCACATTTCCATCCGCGTCAGTCTTCTTCTTAAAAATCCATTTATTTTCTATGGCTTGCCGATCATTGGGAAAGTCTACCAAAGTCCATACTTCGTTATCATACATGGATCCTATCTCGGATTTCATGGCTTCAAGCCATTTGTTGGAATCTAGGCCCGCCATCGCTTCTTTATAATTCAAAGGTTCACTAATGTCTAACAACATGATTTCCAGGACAGAGTTGCCGTACCGCTTTGGTGCGGAACGTGTCCTCGTGGACCTACGAAGTTCAGTAACAACTTGATCCAAAGTTTCATGATCATTATCATTAACTTCCTCTCTAGTCGGTGCAGGCACCACAGAAACATCTTCCTGTGCTGTGCTACTTTCCGGTTCAAGAGGGGTTACACTCACCTCATCAAGTTCTACTTTCCTCCCACTTACTTCTTTCGAGAGAAACTCTTTCTCCAGAAAGGATCCATTCTTGGCAACAAAGACCTTGCCTTTGGATCTGAGGTAGAAGGTATACCCAATAGTTTCCTTAGGGTATCCTATGAAGATGCATTTTTCTGATTTGGGTTCGAGCTTTTCAGGTTGAAGTTTCTTGCATAAACATCGCATCCCCACATTTTTAGAAACGACAACTTAGGTTTCTTCCCAAACCATAATTCATACGGTGTCGTCTCAACGGATTTAGACGGTGCCCTATTTAAAGTGAATGCGGCTGTCTCTAAAGCATAACCCCAAAATGATAGCGGTAGATCGGTAAGAGACATCATAGATCGCACCATATCGAGTAGATTGTGATTACGACGTTCGGACACACCATTACGCTCAGGTGTTCCAGGCGGCGTTAGTTGTGAAACAATTCCACATTTCTTTAGGAGCGTACTAAACTCATGACTCTAATATTCTCCTCCACGATCTGATCGTTAGAACTTTATTTTCCTGTCACGTTGATTCTCTACCTCATTCTGAAACTCCTTGAACTTTTCAAAGGTCTCAGACTTGTGTTTCCTTAAGTAGACATAACCATATCTACACAAGTCATCAGCGAGGGTGAGAACATAAGGATAGCCACCGCGAGCCTCAATGCTCATTGGACCGCACACATCAGTATGTATGATTTCCAACAAGTTGATTGCTCGCTCCATTGTTCCGGAGAACGGAGTCTTGGTCATCTTGCCCAAGAGGCATGGTTCACACGTGCCAAATTATTCATAAACAAGAGACTCCAAAATTCCATCTACATGGAGTTTCTTCATGTGCTTGACACCAATATGACAAAGGTGGCAGTGCCACAAGTATGTGGCACCATCGTTATCAACCTTACATCTTTTATTCATACTATGAATATGTGTAACATCACGCTCGAGATTCAATAAAAATAAAGCATTGACCAGCGGGGCATGACCATAAAACATATCTATCATATAAATAGAACAACCATTATTCTCAGATTTAAATGAGTAGCCATCTCACATTAAATGAGATCCATAGACGATGTTCATGCTCAAAGCTGACACTAAATAACAATTATTGAGGTTTAAAGCTAATCCTGAAGGTAGGTGTAGAGGTAGCGTGCCGACGGCGATCACATCGACCTTGGAACCATTTCCGACGCGCATCGTCACCTCGTCCTTCTCTAGTCTCCGCTTATTCCGCAGCTCCTGCTTAGAGATACAAATGTGATAAACTGCTCCGGTATCAAATACCTAGGATCTACTACGAGCACTGGTAAGGTACACATCAGTGACATGTATATCATATATACCTTTGACATTGCCGGCCTTCTTATATGCTAAGTACTTGGGGCAGTTCCGCTTCCAGTGAACTGTTCCCTTGCAATAAAAGCACTCCGTCTCAGGCTTGGGTCCATTCTTTGGCTTCCTCCCTGCAACTGGCTTACCGGTCACGGCAACTCCCTTGCCATCCTTCTTGAAGTTCCATTTACCCTTGACTTTCTTGAACTTAGTGGTCTTATTCACCATCAACACTTGATGTTCCTTTTTGATCTCCACCTCCACTGATTTCAGCATTGAATACAACTCGGGAATGGACATCTCCATCCCTTGCATATTGTAGTTCATCACATATCTCTTGTAACTAGGTGGGAGTGACTAGAGGATTCTGTCAATGACCGAGTCATCTGGAAGATTAACTCCTAGCTGAGACAAGCCGTTGTCCAACCCAGACATTTTGAGTATATGCTCGCTGACAAAACTATTTTCCTCCATCTTACAACTGTAGAACTTGTCAAGACTTCATATCTCTCAACCCGGGCATGAGCTTGGAAAACCATTTTCAGCTCTTGGAACATCTCATATGCTCCGTGTTGCTCAAAACGCTTTTGGAGCACCGATTCTAAGATGTAAAGCATGGAGCTCTAAACCAGGGAGTAATCATCACTACAAGACTGCCAAGCATTCAAAACATCTTGAGTTGCCGGGAAAATGGGTGCGTCACCTAGCAGTGCTTCAAGGACATATGCTTTCTCGGCAGCTATGAGGATGATCCTCAAGTTACGGACCCAATCCATATAGTTGCTACCATCGTCTTTCAACTTGGTTTTCTCTAGGAACGCGTTGAAGTTGAGGGCAACATTAGCATGGGCCATTTGATCTACAAGACATATTGTAAATATATTTAGACAATGTTCATGACAATTAAGTTCATATATTCAAATTATTTAATGAACTCCCACTCAAATAGACATCTCTCTAGTCATCTAAGTGATACATGATCCGAATCGACTAGGCCGTGTCAGATAATCACGTGAGACAGACTAGTCATCAACGGTGAACATCTCCATGTTGATCGTATCTTCTATACGACTCATGTTCGACCTTTCGTTCTCCGTGTTCCGAGGCCATGTCTGTACATGCTAGGCTCGTCAAGTCAACCTAAGTATATTGCGTGTGTAAATCTGTCTTACACCCGTTGTATGCGAACATTAGAGCCTAACACACTCGATCATCATGTGATGCTTCGGAACAATGAACCTTAGCAACGGTGCATAGTTAGGGGGAACACAATTCTTGAAATCTTAGTAAGAGATCATCTTATTTAAGCAACCATCGTTCTAAGCAAATAAGATGTAAACATGATAAACATCACATGCAATCAAATAGTGACATGATATGGCCAATATCATTTTGCCCCTTCGATCTCCATCTTCAGGGTGCCATGATCATCATCGTCACCGGCATGACACCATGATCTCCATCATCATGATCTCCATCATCGTGTCTTCATGAAGTTGTCTCGCCAACTATTACTTCTACTACCATGGTTAACGGTTAGCAATAGAGTAAAGTCATTACATGGTGTTTTCATTGACACACAGGTCATACAATAAATTAAGACAACTCCTATGGCTCCAGCCGGTTGTCATACTCATCGACATGCAAGGCGTGATTCCTATTAGAAGAACATGAGCAATCTCATACATCGCATATATCATTCATCACATCCTTTTGGCCATATCACATCACACGGCATATGCTGCAAGAACAAGTTAGACATCCTATAATTGTTGTTGCAAGTTTTTACGTGGCTGCTATAGGTTTCTAGCAAGAACGTTTCTTACCTACGCCAAAACCACAACGTGCTTTGCCAATTTGTATTTACCCTTCATAAGGACCCTTTTCATCGAATCCGACCTGACTAAAGTGGGAGAGACGGACACCCACTAGCCACCTTATGCAACTAGTGCATGTCAGTCGGTGTAACGTGTCTCACGTAAGCATACGTGTAATGTCGGTCTGGGTCGCTTCATCCCACGATGCCACCGAATCAAGATAAGACTAGTAACGGCAAACAAATTGACAAAATCAACGCCCACAACAACTTGTGTTCTACTCGTGCATGGAAACTATGCATAGATGTAGCTCATGATGCCATTGTTGGGGATCATAGCAGAAATCAAAATAATTCTTTGCATCACCAAGATCAATCTATGGAGAAACCAGCAACGAGAGGGGGGAGTGCATCTTCATACCTTTGAAGATTGCTAAGCAGGAGCGTTACAAGAACACAGTTGGCGGAGTCGTACTCGCAGCGATTCAGATCCCGGTCGATTCCGATCTAAGCGCCGAACAACGGCGCCTCCACGTTCAACACACGTGCAACCCGGTGACGTCTCTCATGCCTTGATCCAACAAGGAGGAGGGAGAGGTTGGGGAAGACAACTCCAACAGTAGCACGACGGCGTGGTGGTGGTGGAGCAGCATGGTTCTCCAGCAGGGCTTTGCCAAGCACTACGGAAGACGAGGAGGTGGACAAGTAGGGCTGCGCCGAGAGAGAGAGAGACTTGCATGTATGGCAGCCCCAAAACCCCCACTATATATAGGAGGAGGGGAGGGGGTGTCCCCCCTCTAGGGTTCCCCCCCTAGCGGGCGGTAGCCCTAGATGGGATGGAGGGGGCGGCCAAGAGGGAGAGAGAGGGGGGTCGCGCCCTAGGGTGGGCCTTAGGCCCATCTACGCCTAGGGTTTCCCCCCTCTCCTCCTTTGCTGTGCCTTGGGCCTTGCTGGGAGCCGTACCAGCCAACTCAGGGGCTGTTCCCTTCCCACTCTTGGCCCATACAAGCCTCCGGAGATGGTGGCCCCTCCCGGTGGACCCCCGGAACCCTTTCGGTGGTCCCGGTGATGCCCGAAACACTTCCGGTGGACAAATCCTCACTTCCAATATAACATTCTTTACGTCCGGACCATTCCGGAACTCCTCGTGACGTCCGAGATCTCATATGGGGCTCCAAACAACATTCGGTATCCACATACATACTTTCCCTATAACCCTAGCGTCATCGAACCTTAAGTGTGTAGACCCTACGGGTTCGGTTACCATGCAGACATGACCGAGACATCTCTTCGGCCAATAACAAACAGCGGGATCTGGATACCCATGTTGGCCCCCACATGTTCCACGATGATCTCATCGGATGAACCACGATATCGGGGATTCAATCAATCCCGTATACAATTCCCTTTGTCTACCGGTATGATACTTGCCCGAGATTCAATCGTCGGTATCCCTATACCTTGTTCAATCTCGTTACCGACAAGTCTCTTTACTCGTTCCGTAACACATCATCCCGTGACTAACTCCTTCGTCACATTGAGCTCATTATTGTGATGTCTTGCCGAGTGGGCCCAGAGATACCTCTCCGTCACACGGAGTGACAAATCCCAGTCTCGATTCGTGCCAATCCAACAGATACTTTCAGGGATACCCGTAGTTTACCTTTATAGCCATCCAGTTATGTTGTGATGTTTGGCACACCCAAAGTATCCCTATGGTATCCGGGAGTTGCACAATCTCATGGTCTATGGAAATGATACTTGACATTAGAAAAGCTTTAGTAGACGAACTACACAATCTTGTGCTATGCTTAGGATTGGGTCTTGTCCATCACATCATTATCCTAATGATGTGATCCCATTATCAATGACATCCAATGTCCATGGTCAGGAAACCGTAACCATCTATTGATCAACGAGCTAGTCAACTAGAGGCTCACTAGGGACATGTTGTGGTCTATGTATTCACACATGTATTACGATTTCCGTATAATACAATTATAGCATGAACAATAGACAATTATCATGAACAAGGAAATATAATAATAACCATTTTATTCTTGCCTCTAGGGCATATTTCCAACAGATGCATGGGAAACAATTTTTTCCCTACGAACACCTAAGATCTATCTAGGAGATGCACATATACGAGAGGAGAGTTGGATCCACATACCCTTGTAGATTGCTAAGCGGAAGCGTTCAAGAACACGGTTGATGTAGTGGTACATCTTTGCGATCCAATCATGATTCGTCCCGCGAACTCCGATCTAGTGCCGAACAGACGACTCCTCCATGTTCAACACATGTACGGCTTGATGACGCCTTGACCTCCTCGATCCAGCGAGCGAAGGTGAAGTAGTAGCCTGAGTCCTCCGGCAGCACAACAGTGTGGTGGTAGTGGTGGTGGAGGAATTGCGGCAAAGCTTCGCTAAGCACTATGCGTATGAGGAGAAGAGCTACGGGAGAGGAGGGGCAGCACCAAGGCGTGTAAAAATGTGTATGGGTGCGGCTGCCCTCCCTCTACCTCTCTATATATAGGTGAAAGTGCAACTAATCCCCGGGTGGTTTTGGTAATTAATAACAACATATATATCATTGAACTAATATTCTCTTGAGAATCATTTCAGAAAAGTTCGATGATGTGGGTATGGAAATGTCTGAAGAAGTGGACCCCTCAAAATGCTAAGACAAGCATTGGCAAAAGCTCAAGACTCCATTTTTGGTTTAGTGATCAAAGATCACATTGAGTCCATAGGAAAGCCAATACTATCAAAAGGGGATGAGGTTGTGTTAATGATCTTGTTGCTCAAGTGCTTGGTGATCTAACTCCCTCAACTATCAGCACTATTCACTACTTAACACACACCCATAAGTAATCTCGGTCACACCGATTTCTCCAACTCAGTCCCACCGAGATGAACCACTTCAGTTGTTTCTCCAAACCCTAAATTCTCGGTCACACCGATTCTGAGTTTCGGTCTCACCGAAAAAGGGCTGCCAACCTTCTGTGATCAGTTGACATCAATTCGGAATATCCGAGTTTATATTTTCGGTCTCACCGAGATGGCAAACCCTAACCTTTGACTCACTTCGGTCTCACCGAGATGGTATTTTCGGTCCCACCGAAAATCCCAACGTTCACTATATTTGAACTTTCGGTCTAACCGAGTTTTCACTTCGGTCTGACCGAGATTGGTCAAATGTGTGTGTAACGGTTGGATTTTGTGTGGAGGCTATATATACCCCTCCACCCCCTCCTCATTCGTAAGGAGAGCCATCAGAAAGTACCACCACTTCTATCATACACTTTCTGAGAAGTGAACCACCTACCCTTGTGTTGAGATCAAGCCATTCCATTCCTACCATATGAAACTTGATCTCTAGCCTTCCCAAGTTGCTTTCCACTCAAATCTTTCTTCCACCACAGCCATATCAGTGAGGAGAGTTGAGTGTTGGGGAGTTTATCACTTGAAGCACAAGAGCAAGGAGTTCATCACCATCAACACCGTCTATTACCTTTTGGGGGGTGGTGCCTCCTAGATTGGTTAGGTGTCGCTTGGGAGCCTCCGTCTTGATGATGTGGAGTTGAACCAAGAAGTTTGTAAGGGCAAGGAGATCGCCTACTTCGTGAAGATCTACCCTGAGTAAGGCTAGTCCTCCGTGGGCGTAGGCCGTGATGGAATAGACAAGGTTGCTTCTTCGTGGACCCTTCGTGGGTGGAGCCCTCCATGGACTCGCGCAGCCGTTACCCTCCGTGGGTTGAAGTCTCCATCAACGTGGATGTACGATAGCACCACCTATCGGAACCACGACAAAAATCTCCGTGTCACCAAACTGCGTTTGATCTTCTCCACCTCTCTTTTACATATGCAATTTACTTTCCGCTGCATATACTCTAGAATTGCATGTGTAGGGTGTTACTTGATTTGATCTTGTTTGTGAAACTGCCAAAAACTTTGCATGATCTAAAGGCAGATTTTTTATATTGTCAAGTAGTCTAATCACCCCCCCTCTAGACCTACTTTCGATCCTACAAGTGGTATCAGAGCTTTGGTCTCCATTGCCTTGGTTTCCATTGCATTGGACTCCATAAGCTTGGTTTCACAACCTAGGAGAGTATGGCGTCTAGTGAGGGTAATTATCGTAGAGGTCCTTACTTTGATGGTACAAATTTTGCTAGTTGGAAGCATAAAATGAAAATGCATATTCTTGGTCATAATCCTGCCGCATGGGGCATTATTTGTGTTGGCATGCAAGGTGATTTCTTTGAAGAAGGAAAAGTTCCGGATCGCGAAGCTACACCCGAAGAGTTGCGGATGTTGCAAAACAATGCTCAAGCTTGTGACATTCTCTTCAATGCTTTGTGTCCCGAAGAGTTCAACAAAATCATCCGTCTTGAGAATGCTAAAGAGATTTGGGATACTTTGGTTGAAATGCACGAAGGTACTGAATCTGTGAAGGAATCAAAGCTAGATATTCTTCAAGGTCAACTTGACAAGTTCAAGATGAAGGATGGTGAAGGAGTCGCTGAAATGTACTCTAGGCTTGCTCTCATCACAAATGAGATTGCAGGCTTAGGAAGCGAAGAAATGACCGACCGATTCATCATTAAGAAGATTCTCAGAGCTTTGGATGGAAAGTATGACACCGTGTGCACTTTGATCCAAATGATGCCAAACTACAAGACTCTCAAGCCAACTGAAGTCATTGGAAGAATTGTTGCTCATGAGATGACACTTAAGGATAAGGAAGAGCTTCACAACAAGTCAAGTGGTGCTTACAAAGCTTCAAGTGATGCTCCTACTACCTCAAGTGACAAGCTAGTTTCCAATGAAGAGATAAGCCTAATGGTCAAGAACTTCAACAAGTTCTACAAGAATAGAGGCAAAGAAAGAAGCTCAAAGTCTAGATCATATGATGGAAAGAGATCTTCTAGTCGTGATCGAAACTGCTACAATTGTGAAAGACCCGAACACTTCTCAAATGAGTGTACGGCTCCCCACAAGAGAAGAGAAGAATCTCCAAGAAGAAGAGCAAGAGATGAGTCACCTCGGAGAGAGAGAAGGAGTAGAGATGATCGTTATGAACGAAGACCTTCTCGGAGAAGCAAAGATTCGGAGAGGAAAGACAAGTCATCAAGGAGCTACACAAGAAGAAGACATCAAGCTCATGTTGGTGAATGGGTCTCCGGCTCCGACTCTGACAGTCAATCAGATGGAAGCTATCACTCCGACTCCGACTATAGTCAAGATGAAGGTGTTGCCGGACTTGCACTAGTATCCTCCAACTCCAACCCCTACGACTTATTTGATTCACCAAATGAGGGAATTGGAAGATGCTTCATGGCTAAAGGCCCCAAGGTAACACACCCTGAATTCATTGACTTTGATAGTGATGAGGATGACTTACTTGGTGAAGATGAGCTCTTGCATGATAAATCTAGTGAGCTTAGTAATGATGAAAATGCTAGTAGTCTTTATAGTCGAGAAGAGTCGAATGACAATGCTATGAAGGAGATTGAGCGTCTAACTAAAGAACTAAACACTCTTAAGTTAGCTCATGAAACAACTCAAGAAGATCATAGAGAGCTCCTAAGATCTCATGAGAGGCTACGCTTCGAGAAGCTCACTCTAGAGCAAGAACATGAGTTTCTAAAAGCGATCAATGACGATCTTCGAAAGAAGAGTTCTTCATATCTTGCCAAACGACTTCTCTTGTCTAATTTCTTGCCACCTATTAAGACTAAGCATGACAAGCATAAGAAAAATTCTTCCTCTAGTAGTAACAATAACAATGTTAAATCCAATATTGTTGCTTCTAGTAGTTCTCCTGATTCCACTAACAATGTTTCAAGCCAAGTTACACTTGAGCAAGAAAATAGCTTATTGAAGGAAATCATAGAGAAAGGTGTCTACAAGAGTCTTGCCGGAAGCAAGAACTTTGAGGAGATTGTTCGCAAACAAGGAAGACACCGGAAGAATCAAGGGATTGGTTTTGAGCGAAAGTTCAACGCCGAAGGTGTTGAGTGGGAAGAAGGTCAATACCCTACTCCACAGTTTGTCTCACAAAAGGAGAAGTATGATCCTACTTCTTCCAATGTGGAACAAGCTCAAGATGACCTTCCACCACATGACCACAAGCTAAAGGCCAAGGACAAGCTTCAAGAGGAGATTGATGCATTCATTGAAGCACCTCAAGCCATGGTCAAGTGGGTTCCCAAGGACACATCAAGTTCTACTTCGTCAAGCTCAACTACAACACCAAGGATTCCCATCAAGATGATGTGGATCCCAAAGAAGAAGAACTAGTAGGTTCTTGAGGGTGACTCCGCCAACAAACTTCACTCATATTCATTTTGGCAAGAACTTGTGCAATCAACTTCCACATCATGCACTTGTTCATGGAGTCACAAACCCTCTTGTTGGTAAGTCAAGGGACAAGGTAATCATTGCTTTCATGGACATCATCTTTTGTGCACTTCACTCTATGTCCATGGATATTCTTGTTTGTTCCTTGTGGGACTAACCCATGTAGGTATTGAAAGTGCCCTAATCCAAAGGATTGCTCCCAACTCATGATGATCTACATCAACATTGAGCATCCACATCTTCAGCATCTACATGAAGTCTTCTACGACAACCCAAGGTTAGTGTGACCCTCTAAAAGGGGTTCTCACATCTAGGGGGAGCTTTGCTCTAAAAATTGAGCTAAAACATCTCCAAATGATGTGAACACATAAATGCTTTATGTAAAAGTGGTAACCCCACTTGTGCTTAAACGATGAGTATGACCTATGATCAAATGTTCTCATTTGACTCCTAAGTCAATATACTCATATATAGATGACCTAGTCATCGACATTTTGTGTGCTAGTAGCTAGAGTTTTGGTTGTGCATGTTTGACACATATTTCAGTTGCTATCTTATTGTGTGAGCATGTTGGATGCATGATTTTATCCATTCAAGGACATCCATTTGTTGTTTTGATTGTTTTGGTTTCTTTTTCTGGCCAAATGGATGGACAAGAATGCCTAAGCACCTTCCCTAGCTATCTATGCTTTCTTATCTCAAAAATCTATTCATGCTTATATCACAACTTTGAACAAGTCTTTTTCGGACAGTCCGAGTGAGGAGCACTCGGAACCACCGATTCGTCTAAGGCTGACTTCCAAAACCTTCTAAGTCTATTTCGGTCTGACCGGCTTCTCAATCTCGGTCCAACCGAAACACTTAGATTGATCTAGGTTTCATCTCGGTGAAACCGAGTTCAAAATCTCGGTCTGACCGATATGTGTAACTGCACAGCAGAAATACATCTCGGTGACACCGAGTTTTTCAACTCGGTCCCACCGATAGTACGGGGTTATATATACTGAGGGCTGCGCGCGATCTATTCCTTTCAAACCGTTCGCCCTCCAAGACCCCTGCTGCCGCCGCCCTGATCTAAGGATCGTCGCCGTCGTCGCCTGTGTGCCCTTGCCGCAGGTCTCCGCCGCCGTCAACGGTAATCTTCTCCTCCGTTGCCGCCGTAGAGGGACACCACCAAGTTAGGGTGTGTCTCAATCCCTATTCATGCTCCACTTCTGATTCTTGCATGATAGGACTGCCCTGATTCAATCCACGTTTGATATGATCCCAATACATTGCTCAGATCGTTTAGTTTCGAGGAAAATTCTTAGGTTTAGGTTTCCACGGAATGCATCTCGGTGAAGCCGATTCCTGAAACTCGGACTGACCGATTTGGTCTCTGACCATTGCACTACACAGTTCGGTCTGACTGAGTTGTGAAAATCGGAATGTCCGAAGTGAAGTTTCTATGAAACCCTAGTTTTTCGGTAGGACCGAAACCCATTTCGGTCTGACCGAAAGTGGTGTGTAGGTTCTGTTGAACACTTCGGTTACACCGAAACTTGAAATCGGTTTGACCGAAATACATTCTGTGAAAACTCAAAACTAAGTTTTTAACTCATTTTTTTTTGCAAAAACTTCTGCAGTTGTGATAACTCTTCTATTCTGCCTATACCTTATCTATTCACAGGTCTTTCAGCCATGTCAGATGTCAGTGACAGCCAGAACAGGTCCGAATCACCATTTGCTGAGATTCCAGAGGCAGGTACAAGTCCTGAGGCTAGCAGCTCTAGTGATGATGGTGAGAGGAGTACCCCCAGTGGTCTGCCTCCTGCTGCTACGAGAACCAGGAAGAAGAGAACGTCTGATTCTGAGGATTCCGATTTCGTTGCTGAGGAAGTTACTTCCAAGCCAAAGAGGCAAGTGGTCGCCAAAGAGCTCCAAGGGCAGCAGCCAAAGAAAGGCACGAGCAAAGTGAAGCAGTCTGCAGTTGCCAAGAAGCTAAACTTGGAAGAGCCAGCTCCAAGCAAGGTGAAGAAGACTTCCAAAAGGAAGAGAGTTGTTTATGCTGAACCTCAAGTTGATGATACTGAAGAAGAAGAAGAAGATGCACCCCAGCCTCCTTCTCAGAAAGCTAAGTTCATGGGTGATGCTATTCGGGCTCAAGCCTCCTCCAAGCCCAAGAAGCCTGCTCCAGCTAAGGCAGCTCCAGCAAAGCCTAAGAGGACAACCAGAAGCATTCCAGCTTCTGAGAAGAACAAAGGTGAGATGCCACCTTCTGAGTCAGATGAAGAGCATGTGTTGCTCAAGCTCCGTCCCAGATTGCCACTCCACAATGATGCTCATCCTCAAGCTGAGGATATGAAGGCAAGGAAGGACAAAGGTCTCAGGCTATGGAGACAATCTGATCCATATGCCGTAAGAAGAAGGACTGCTGTGGACCCCAGATTCCACACCAAAGAGCAGCAGGATTTCTATGAGACCGTGCTAATGGATAAGAAGCCCATTGTTGCTGACACCAGGTATGTCGACTGGAAGTACATTGACAGCAGAGAGCATCGGGACTTCTTTCCCCATGTGCATGAGAGCTTTACTGCATGTGGAGTTGCTGACTTTGTGGGTCAAGAACTGACAGCATGGAACGACGAGATGATCATGCAGTTCTATGCCACATCTCATTTCTACCCCGATGGCAAGATCACATGGATGACTGAAGGTCAACGGTTTTCTTCAACTGTTGCAGAATGGGCAGAACTTCTGAACGCTCCAGTGCAGAGAGAGGACGACATTGATGTCTATGGGATTCCTAAGAAGAGTCATGATTCCATGAAGAATATGTACAAGGAGATCCCAGCTGCTGATTTGGAGGGATGGAAACTCGGCTCAGTGTATTATCTCCAGGCAGGTCTGACCACCACTAACACTATCCTGAGGCATACTTTGATGCCTAAGTCAGGTGACCACCGGATGATACGAGGCTATTCTATCAACATGCTGCACATTCTCGATGAGAAGGCACCTTTTAAGGTGATGGACTTGATGGTAGAGACCATCAAGAGGACTGCAGCTGACCAGAAGAGGTCGTGTGGGTTTGCACCGCAGATACAGATGCTTATCAACGCCAAGTTTGGCACGGGCAAATTCATGTTGGATAGGAAGCACTTACCACTGCATCCAGAGCATGAGGACAACGTAGTTGTGATGGATGAAGAGGATCCCACCTCAGTTGAAGGGCAAGCCAAGATCGAAGCTGCAAAGAAAGCCAAAGCTGACAGAGAGGCAGCAGCAGCAGCAGCTAAGCCAAAGAGCTTCGGAGATCAGATTCTTGAAGCAACCCGGAGAATTGAACAACGCCTGGCCAGCATTGAGCAATCTCAGGAGAGCCTTGAGAGGATCGTCGAGGACAAGATCCACGCTCTAGACGTGAAGCTGACTGAGATTCAGGTGTCTGTCAATAAGCTTGAGGCAGACATGGAGGAGACTAGGCAGGAGAGGGCAGAGCTTATGCAGGATGATATAGTCCAGGACTCTCATCGCCAGACTGCTCCGGTTCCCAGAGGATCCAGGTCTGCAGCTATCCCAGTGACAGACTCCAGGGCTACCACTTCAGCACCAGCTACAGCTCCAGCAGTTCCTTCAGCTCCAGCATCCACTCCTCCAGCGCAGACATCCGCAGAAGTCTTCGCCGACGCAGCTATCTCTACACCGACATCGACCCAGACGGGAGCAGCCAGCCGAGCCCGCAGTGACGTTTAGCTCTATACCTTTTCGAACTTTTTGGTAACTTGTTGCCAAAGGGGGAGAAATTGCTATAGATCATAGGGCTTCGAGAGAGAGAGTGCTCTTTCGTCTTTTCGTTCTTTTGCCGTTTTCCTTGAGATACATTGGTTTCTTTTGGTTCCAGATACTTTAAGTGTGCTTGCTACTACGTTTGATGCTACCTTAATGAGTGCTTAGTCATACTATGCTTTAATGTGTGCTTATTGTTTATCATATGCTATTTCTTATTGTATGGCTATTTACTCTTGTCTTGGTGATTGAGTGCATGTTATTCATTCTTATCATTTTGTGCGCTCCACCAAGATGTATGTGATATGGAAGAGTGACCCATAATCCTAATTGATTGTGCATTTGCATTCAAACGCAAATTTTAAATAATGCACAAATTTAGGGGGAGCTCTTGTTTATCACATACTTCTCAAAGCGACGATATTATTCTTTGATTATATCTTTTGTCGAAGCTTTGATCTATATGTTGTCATCAATTACCAAAAAGGGGGAGATTGAAAGTGCAACTAATCCCCGGGTGGTTTTGGTAATTAATAATAACATATATATCATTGAACTAATATTCTCTTGAGAATCATTTCAGAAAAGTTCGATGATGTGGGTATGGAAATGTCTGAAGAAGTGGACCCCTCAAAATGCTAAGACAAGCATTGGCAAAAGCTCAAGACTCCATTTTTGGTTTAGTGATCAAAGATCACATTGAGTCCATAGGAAAGCCAATACTATCAAAAGGGGATGAGGTTGTGTTAATGTTCTCGTTGCTCAAGTGCTTGGTGATCTAACTCCCTCAACTATCAGCACTATTCACTACTTAACACACACCCATAAGTAATCTCGGTCACACCGATTTCTCCAACTCAGTCCCACCGAGATGAACCACTTCAGTTGTTTCTCCAAACCCTAAATTCTCGGTCACACCGATTCTGAGTTTCGGTCTCACCGAAAAAGGGCTGCCAACCTTCTGTGATCAGTTGACATCAATTCGGAATATCCGAGTTTATATTTCGGTCTCACCGAGATGGCAAACCCTAACCTTTGACTCACTTCGGTCTCACCGAGATGGTATTTTCGGTCCCACCGAAAATCCCAACGTTCACTATATTTGAACTTTTGGTCTAACCGAGTTTTCACTTCGGTCTGACCGAGATTGGTCAAATGTGTGTGTAACGGTTGGATTTTGTGTGGAGGCTATATATACCCCTCCACCCCCTCCTCATTCGTGAGGAGAGCCATCAGAAAGTACCACCACTTCTACCACACACTTTCTGAGAAGTGAACCACCTACCCTTGTGTTGAGATCAAGCCATTCCATTCCTACCATATGAAACTTGATCTCTAGCCTTCCCAAGTTGCTTTCCACTCAAATCTTTCTTCCACCACAGCCATATCAGTGAGGAGAGTTGAGTGTTGGGGAGTTTATCACTTGAAGCACAAGAGCAAGGAGTTCATCACCATCAACACCGTCTATTACCTTTTGGGGGGTGGTGCCTCCTAGATTGGTTAGGTGTCGCTTGGGAGCCTCCGTCGTGATGTGGAGTTGAACCAAGAAGTTTGTAAGGGCAAAGAGATCGCCTACTTCGTGAAGATCTACCCCGAGTAAGGCTAGTCCTCCATGGGCGTAGGCCGTGATGGAATAGACAAGGTTGCTTCTTCGTGGACCCTTCGTGGGTGGAGCCCTCCGTGGACTCGCGCAGCCGTTACCCTCCGTGGGTTGAAGTCTCCATCAACGTGGATGTACGATAGCACCACCTATCGGAACCACGACAAAAATCTCCGTGTCACCAAACTGCGTTTGATCTTCTCCACCTCTCTTTTACATGTGCAATTTACTTTCCGCTGCATAAACTCTAGAATTGCATGTGTAGGGTGTTACTTGAACTGATCTTGTTTGTGAAACTGCCAAAAACATTGCATGATCTAAAGGCAGATCTTTTATATTGTCAAGTAGTCTAATCACCCCCCCTCTAGACCTACTTTCGATCCTACAATAGGGGGAGGGAGGAGAGAAGGAGCTCCCCTAGATCCAATCTAAGGGGCGGCGGACACAAGTGGGAAACACTAGATGGGTTTTCCTCCCTAGGTAACTTGGCCCCGAAGCCAAAGGGGTGGGGACCCTAGGGGTGGCACCCCCACCTCCTCTCGCAATGTGGGAAGGGGTGATGGGGGCACACAACCCCTTAGTGGGCTGGTTTGCCCCCTCCCTTTGGCCCATGAGGCCCCCGACACTTGCCGGGGCCCCCCGAAACCCCTTCGGTCATACTGGCCATCACCCGGTACCCCCCGAACACTTCCGGACTCCAATACCCTTCATCCAATATATCAATCATCACCTCCAGACTATTTCGGAGTTCCTCATCACGTCCAGGATATCATCCGGGACTCCAAACAACCTTCGTTAACCACCATAATGACTCAACTATACTAATATTGTCACCAAACGTTAAGTGTGTAGACCATGTGGGTTGGAGAACTATGCAGACATTACCAAGACACCTCTACGGTCAATAACAAATAGCAGGACCTGGATGCCCATATTGGTTCCCACATATTCTACGAAGATCTTCTCGGTTGAACCTCGATGTCAAGGATTCAGATAATCCCATATGTAGTTCCCTTTGTCTATCGGTATGTTACTTGCCCGAGATTCGATCATCGGTATCTCCATACCTAGTTCAATCTCATTACCGGCAAGTCTCTTTACTCGTTCCGTAATACAAGATCATGTGGCCAACTCATTAGTCACATTTCTTGCAAGCTTCTTGTGATGTTGTATTACTGAGTGGGCCCTGAGATACCTTTCTGTCACATGAAGTGACAAATCCCAGTCTTGATCCATGCCAACTCAACAGACACCCTCGGAGGTACCCGTAGAGCACCTTTATAGTCACCCAGTTATGTTGCGATGTTTGGTACACACAAGGTACTCCTTCGGTGTTAGTGAGTTGCATGATCTCATGGTCATAGGAACATATACTTTACATGCAGAAAACGATAGCAATAAACTTGACACGATCATTTGCTATGTTTATAGTTTTGGTCTTGTCCATCGTATCATTCTCCCAGTGATGTGACCTCGTTATCAAATGAAAACTCATTTCAATGGCTAGGAAACCATAGTCATCTTTGATCAACGAGCTAGTCCGGTAGAGGCTGACTAGGGACTACTTGTTGTCTATGTATCCACACATGTATTTGAGTTTCCGATCAATACAATTCTAGCATGGATAATAAATGATTATCATGAACAAGGAAATATGACAATAACCAATTTATTATTTCCTCTAGGGCATATTTCCAACAGTCTCCCACTTGCACTAGAGTCAATAATCCAGTTCACATCGCCATGTGATTAACACTCATTGTTTACATCGCCATGTGACTAACACCCAAAGAGTTTACTAGAGTCAATAATCTAGTTCACATCATCATGTGATTAACACTCAATGAGTTCTGGGGTTTGATCATGTTATGCTTGTGAAAGAGATTTTATATAACGGGTCTACAACATTCAGGTACATATGTACTTCGCAAATCTCTATGTCATATTGTAGATGCTGCTACCATGCTCCACTTGGAGCCATTCCAAATGGTTGCTCCACAATACGTATCCGGTTTGCTATTCAGAGTCATCCGGATAGGTGTTAAAGCTTGCATCGACGTAATCCATTGCATCAAACTCTTTATCACCTCCATAACCGAGAAACATTTCCTTATTAATCAAAGGACAATTTTGACCATTATCCAGTAATCCACTCGTGTGTCACTTTGTACCTCCTTGCCAGACACGTGGCAAGGCACACCATAGGTGCGGTACACAGCATGGCATACCATATAGAGCCTATGGCTAAGGCATAGGGGACGACCTTCGTCCTTTCTCTTTTTCTGCCATGGTCGAGTTTTGAGTCTCACTCAACGTCACACCTTACCACTCAGGCAAAAAAATCCTTCATTTACAGATCCATTTTGAACTCCTTCAAAATCATGTCAAGGTATGTGCTGTACGATGGTCTTATAAGGCCTCTTGATCTATCTCTATAGATCTTGATGCCTAATATGTAAGTAGCTTTACCCAGGTCTTCCTTTGAAAAAACTCCTTTCAAACAACCCTTTATGCTTTCCAGAAATTCTACATCATTTCCGGTCAACAATATGTCATCCACATATACTTATCAGAAATGTTGTAGTGCTCCCACACAATTTCTTGTAAATACATGTTTCTTGCCAACTTTGTATAAACCCAAAAGCTTTGATCACCTCATCAAAGCATATATTCCAACTCCGAGATGCTCGCACCAGTGTGTAGAATGATTGATGGAGCTTGCATACCTTTTACCATCCTCAGGATCGACAAAACCTTCCGGTTGTATCACATACATAATTTCCTCACGAAAACCGTTAAGGAAACTCTGTTTTGCATCCATCTGCCAGATTTCATAATCGAAAAATGCAGCAACTGCTAACATAATTCAGACGGACTCTAGCACCGCTACAAGTGAGAAAGTCTCATCATAGTCAACTCCTTGAACTTGTCGAAAACCCTTTGCGACAATTCGAGCTTCTTAAATGGTGACATTACCATTAGCGTCTGTCTTCTTCTTAAAGACCCATTTATTATCAATGGCTTGCCGATCATCCGGCAAGTCCACCAAAGTCCATACTTTGTTCACATACATGGATCCTATCTCGGATTTCATGGCTCCTAGCCATTTGTTGGAATCCGGGCCCACCATCGCTTCTCCATACCTTGTAGGTTCACCGTTGTCCAATAACATGACCTCTAAGACAGGATTACCGTACCACTCAGGAGTAGTACTTACCCTTGTCGACTTACGAGGTTTGATACTAACTTGATCCGAAGCTTCATGATCATCATCATTAGCTTCCTCTTCAACTGAAGTAGGTGCCACAGAAATATCTTTCTGTGCTACACTACTTTCTGTTTGAAATCAAGGTTTAACAACCTCACCAAGTTCTATCTTCCTCCCACTCAATTCTTTCGAGAGAAACTTTTTCTCGAGAAAGGACCCGTTCTTAGCGACAAACACTTGCCTTCAGATCTAAGATAGAAGGTATACCAACCGTCTCTTTTGGGTATCCTATGAAGATGCATCTGTTTGCTTTGGGTTCGCGCTTTTCCTTCTAAAGCCTTAAGCATCGCAGCCCCAAACCTTAAGAAATGACATCTTAGGTTTCTTGACAAACCATAGTTCATACGGTGTCATGTCTACAGACTTAGATGGTGCCCTATTTAAAGTGAATGCAGCTGTCTCTAATGCATAGCCCTAACAAGATAATGGCAGATTGACAAGAGACATCATAGAATGCACCATATCCAGTAAGGTACGATTACGATGTTCGAACACACAATTACACTATGGTGTTCCAGGTGGCGTCAACTGTGAAACAATTCCACATTGTCTTAAGTGATTGCCAAACTCATGACTCAGATATTCTCCCCCTTGATCGGATCGTATGAATTTAATCTTCTTGTTATGATGATTCTCAACTTCACTCTAACATTGCTTGAATTTTTCAAATGTTTCAGACTTATGCTTCATTAAGTAAATATACCCATATCTACTCAAATCATCGGTGAAGATGAGGAAATAACGATATCCACCGCACGCGTCAATACTCATCGGACCGCACACATCAGTATGTATGATTTCCAACAAGTCACTTGCCCATTCCATTCTTCCAAAAAATGGGATTTTTGTCATCTTGCCCATGAGGCATGGTTCACATGTGTCAAGTGATTCAAAATCAAGTGACTCCAAAAGTCCATTAGCATGGAGTTTCTTCATGCGCTTTACGCCAATATGACCTAAGCGGCAGTGCCACACGAAAGTGGTATTATCATTACCAACTCTACATATTTTGGCATCAATATTATGAACATATGAATCACTACGATCGAGATTCAATAAACCATTCACATTGGGTGCATGACCATAGAAGGTATTACTCATGTAAACAGAATAACCATTATTCTTGCACTTAAATGAATAACCGTAGTGCAATAAACACAATCTAATCATGTTCATGCCTCAACGTAAACACCATATACCATTTATCTAGGTTCAACACTAATCTCGAAGGTAGAGGGAGCGTGCAATGGTGATCACATCAACCATGGAAACACTTCCAACACACATCGTCACCTCGCCCTTATCTAGTCTCCGTTTATTCCGCATCTTTTGTTTCGAGTTACCAATATTAGCAACTGAATCGGTATCTCATACCCAGGTGCTACTAGGAGCACTAGTAAGGTACACATCAATAAGACGTGTATCAAATACACTATTGTTGAAGTCGCTAGCCTTCTTATCTAGCAAGTATTTGGGGGTAGTTCCGCTACCAGTGACCGTTCCCCTTACAATAGAAGCACTTAGTCTCGGGTTTGGGTTCAACCTTGGGTTTCTACACTAGAGCGGCAACTGGCTTGCCATTCATAAAGGTTCCCTTCTTGCCCTTGCCCTTCTTGAAACCAGTGGTCTTGTTAACCATCCACGCTTGATGCTCCTTCTTGATTTCTACCTTCGCGGCCTACCGCGAACAACTCTGGGATCATCTCCATCCCTTTCATGTTATAGTTCATCACGAAGTTCTAGCAGCTTTCTGACAGTGACCGGAGAACTTTGTCAATCACTCTCCTATCTGGAAGATTAACACCCACTTGATTCAAGCGATTATAGCACCCAGATATTCTGAGCACTTGCTTACTGGCTGAGCTATTCTCCTCCATCTTGTAGGCAAAGAACTTGTCAGAGATCTCATACCTCTCGATCCGGGCATTTTTCACAAAAATAAACTTCAACTCCTAGAACATTTTATATGCTCCATGAGGTTCAAAATGCCTTTGAAGCCCCGATTCTAAGCCATAAAGCATGGAGCACTAAACTATCAAGTAGTCACCAAAACATGTATGAAAGATGTTCACAACATCCACAGACGACGCTAGAGGGTTGGTACACCGAGCGGTGCATTTAGGACATAAGACTTCTATGCAGCAGTGAGGACAATCCTCAGATTACGGACCTAGTCCGCATAATTGCTCACAATATCTTTCAACTTAGTATTTCTCTAGGAACGTATTAAAACAGGGAGCTACAGCGCGAGCTATTGGTCTGCAACATAATTTGCATAGGCAACTTAGACTATCATTCAAGATAAAGAGTTCAATTAATCTTATTACTTAAGAAATCCCGCTCAAATCAACATCCCTCTGATTGTCCGAGTGTAACACGATCCAAATTCACCAACCCAAGACCGATCATCACGTGAGATGAGGTGTTTTGAATGGTGAACATCTCCATGTTGATCATATCTACTATATGACTTGTGTTTGAACTTTCGGTCTCTTGTGCTCCGAGGCCATGTCTGTACATGCTAGGCTCACCAACCTTAACCCAAATGTTCTGCATGTGCAAAACTGGCTTGCACCCGTTGTATGTGAACATAGAGTCTATCACACCCGATCATCATGTGGTGCTTCGAAACGATGAACTTTCGCGAAGGTGCACACTTGGGGAGAACATAGTTTTATCTTGAAATTTTAGTGAGGGATCACCTTATAATGCTACCGTCGTCCTGAGAAAAGTAAGATGCATAAAAGGATTAACATCACATGCAAATCATAAGTGATATGATATGGCCATCATCTTGTGCTTTTGATCTCCATCTCCAAAACACCGGCATGATCTCCATCATCACCGGCATGACACCATGATCTCCATCATCGTGCTGCCATCGGGGTTGACATGCCAACCATGCTTCTGTTGGGGAACGTCGCATGGGAAACAAAAATTTTCCTACGCTCACCAAGATCAATCTAGGAGATGCACATCTACGAGAGGAGAGTCGGATCCACATACCCTTGTAGATCGCTAAGCGGAAGCGTTGCTAGAACGCGGTTGATGGAGTCGTACTCGCGGCGATTCAAATCGCGGAAGATCCGATCTAGCGCCGAACGGACGGCGCCTCCGCGTTCAACACACGTGCAGCCCGGTGACGTCTCCCACGCCTTGATCCAGCAAGGAGAGAGGGAGAGGTTGGGGAAGACTCCATCCAACAGCAGCACAACGGCGTGGTGGTGATGGAGGAGCGCGGGACTCCAGCAGGGCTTCGCCAAGCGCTGCGGGAGACGAGGAGGGAGAGAGGTAGGGCTGCGCCAATCGACCGAGGTCAAAACTTGTTCTGGGCAGCCCTAAACTTCACATATATATAGGGGGGAGGTAGGGGCTGCACCCCCATCTAGGGTTTCCTCCCTAGGGGTGGCGGCAGCCCCCCAGAACCCATCTAGGGTGCGGCCAAGGGGGGGAGAGAGAGGGGGCGCCCTAGGGTGGGCCTTAAGGCCCATCTGGACCTAGGGTTTGCCCCCCTCCCCTCTCCATGCGCCTAGGGACTTGGTGGGGGGGCGCACCAGCCCCCTTGGGGCTGGTCCCCTCCCACACTTAGCCCACGCAGCCTTCTGGGGCTGGTGGCCCCACCTGGTGGACCCCCGGGACCCTCCCGGTGGTCCCGGTACATTACCGATATCGCCCGAAACTTTTCCGGTGACCAAAACAGAACTTCCCATATATGAATCTTTACCTCCGGACCATTCCGGAACTTCTCGTGACGTCCGGGATCTCATCCGGGACTCCGAACAACATTCGGTAACCGCGTACATACTTTCCCTATAACCCTAGCGTCATCGAACCTTAAGTGTGTAGACCCTACGGGTTCGCGAACCATGTAGACATGACCGAGAAAACTCTCCGGCCAATAACCAACAGCGGGATCTGGATACCCATGTTGGCTCCCACATGTTCCACGATGATCTCATCGGATGAACCACGATGTCAAGGATTCAATCAATCCCGTATACGATTCCCTTTGTCTATCGGTACAGCACTTGCCCGAGATTCGATCGTCGGTATACCGATACCTTGCTCAATCTCGTTGCCGGCAAGTCTCTTTACTCGTTCCGTAACACATCATCCCATGATCAACTCCTTGATCACATATTGTGCACATTATGATGATGTCCTACCGAGTGGGCCCAGAGATACCTCTCCGTCATACGGAGTGACAAATCCCAGTCTCGATTCGTGCCAACCCAACAAACACTTTCGGAGATACCTGTAGTGCACCTTTATAGCCACCCAGTTACGTTGTGACGTTTGGTACACCCAAAACATTCCTACGGTATCCGAGAGTTGCACAATCTCATGGTCTAAGGAAAAGATACTTGACATATAGAAAAGCTTTAGCATACGAACTACACGATCTGTGCTAGGCTTAGGATTGGGTCTTGTCCATCACATCATTCTCCTAATGATGTGATCCCGTTATCAACGACATCCAATGTCCATGGTTAGGAAACCGTAACCATCTATTGATCAACGAGCTAGTCGTTTAGAGGCTTACTAGGGACATGGTGTTTGTCTATGTATCCACACATGTATCTGAGTTTCCTTTCAATACAATTCTAGCATGGATAATAAACGATTATCGTGAACAAGGAAATATAATAATAACCAATTTATTATTGCCTCTAGGGCATATTTCCAACAGTCTCCCACTTGCACTAGAGTCAATAATCTAGTTCACATCGCCATGTGATTAACACTCACAGGTCACATCGCCATGTGATCAACATCCAAAGAGTTTACTAGAGTCAGCAATCTAGTTCACATCAATATGTGATTAACACTCAATGTGTTCTGTGTTTGATCATGTTATGCTTGTGAGAGAGGTTGTAGTCAACGGGTCTGCAACATTCAGATCCCTATGTACTTCGCAAAACTTTATGTCATATCGTAGATGCTGCTATCACGTTCCACTTGGAGCTATTCCAAACTGTTGCTCCATTATACGTATCCGGTATCTCCACTTAGAGTTATCCGGATAGGTGTTAAGCTTGCATCGACGTAACTCTTTACGTCGAACTCTTTATCACCTCCATAACTAAGAAACATTTCCTTACTCCTCTAAGGATAATTTTGACCACTATCTAGTAATCCACTCCTGGATCACCTTTGTACCCTCTTGCCAGACATGTGGCAAGGCACACATCAGGTGCGGTACTTAGCATGGCACACCGTACAGAGCCTATGATAAAAGCATAGGGGACGACCTTCGTCCTTCCTCTTCCTTCTGCCGTGGTCAAGTTTTGAGTCTTACTCAACTTCACACCTTACAACTCAGGTAAGAACTCCTTCTTTGACTGATCTATTTTGAACTCCTTCAAAATCATGTCGAAGGTGTGTGTTTCTTTTGAAAGTATCATCAGGCGTCTTGATCTATCTCTATAGATCTTGATGCCCAATATGTAAGCAGCTTTATCTAGGTCTTCCTTTGAAAAACTCATTTCAAACAACCCTTTATGCTTCCCAGAAATTCTACATCATTTCGGATCATCAATATGTCATTCACATATACTTATCAGAAATGTTGTAGTGCTCCCACTCACTTTATTGCAAATACAAGTTTCCACCAAACTTTGTATACCCAAAAAAACTTTGATCACTCCATCAAAGTGTATATTCTGACTCCGAGATGCTTGCTCTAGTCCATGGAAGGATCGCTGGAGCTAGCGTATCTTTTAGCATCCTTAGGATCGACAAAACCTTTCTGATTGTATCACATACAACCTTTCCTTACGAAAACTGGTAAGGAAACTTGTTTTGTCATCCATCTGCCAGATTTCATAAATGCAGCTAATGCTAACATGATTCCGACGGACTTAAGCATCGCTACGGGTGAGAAAATCTCATCGTAGTCAACTCCTTGAACTTGTGGAAAAACTCTTCGCCACAAGTCGAGCTTCATAGACGGTGACATTACCGTCCACGTCCGTCTTAGTCTTAAAGATCCATTTGTCTCAATGGCTTGCTGATCATAGGGCAAGTCCACCAAAGTCCATACTTTGTTTTGATACATGGATCCTATCTCGGATTTATCGGCTTCTAACCATTTGTCGGAATATGGGCCCACCATCGCTTCTCCATAGTTCGTAGGTTCATTGTTGTTCAACAACATGACATCTAAGACAGGATCACCGTACCACTCAGGAGTAGTACATATCCTTGTCGACCTACGAGGATCGATAGCAACTTGATCTGGAGCTTCATGATCACTATCATTAGTTTCCTCTTCAACTGTCGTAGGTTCCACATAAACATCTTTCTGTGTTGCACTACTATCTGGTTGAAGTGAGGGTTCGACAACCTCATCAAGTTCTATCTTCCTCCCACTCAATTCTTTCGAGAGAAAACTCCTTCTCGAGAAAGGACCCATTCTTAGGGACAAACATTTTTGCCCTTGGATCTGAGATAGGAGGTATACCCAACTGTTACCTTTGGGTATCCTATGAAGATGTATTTGTCCGCTTTGGGTTCGAGCTTTTCCCGGCCGAAGCCATAAGCATTGCAGCCCCAAACATTAAGAAAACGACAACTTTGGTTTCTTGCCAAACCATACGACGTCGTCTCAACGGACTTAGATGGTGCCCTATCTAAAGTGAATGCAGCTGTCTCTAATGCATAACCTTAAAATAACAGCGGTAGATCGGTAAGATACATCATAGATCGCACCATATCTCATAAGGTTCGATTACGATGTCCGGACACACCATTACGCTGTGGTGTTCCAGGGGACTTCAACTGCGAAACAATTCCACAATGTCTTAAGTGATTGCCAAACTCATAATTCAGATAATATCCCCTTGATCAGATCGTAGGAACATGATCTTCTTGTTATGATGATTCTTAATCTTCACTCTGAAATTTTTTGAACCTTTCAAACGTTTCAGACTTTTGCTTCATTAAGTAAATATACCATATCTACTCAAATCGTCAGTGAAGATGAGAAAATAACGATATCCACCACACGCCTTAATTCTCATTGGATCACATACATCAGCATGTATGATTTCCAACAAGTCACTTGCCCGTTTCATTGTACCTGAAAACGGGATCTCAGTCATCCTGCCTATGAGGCATGGCTCGCATGTGTCAAGTGATTCAAAATCAAGTGATTCCAAACATCCATCAGCATGGAGTTTCTTCATGCATTTTATGCCAGAATGACCTAAGCGGCAGTGCCACAAGTAAGTGGTACTATCATTATTAACTCTACATCTTTTGGCATTAATATTATCATCATGTGTATTGCTATAATCGAGATTCAATAAACCATTGGGTGCATGACCATAAAGGTATTATTCATGTAAACAGAATAACCATATTCTCTAACTTAAATGAATAACCGTATTGCAATGAACATGATCTAATCATATTCATGCTCAACGTAGACACCTGATAACATTTATCTAGGTTCAACACTAATCCCGAAAATAGAAGGAGCGTGCGATAGTGATCTTATCATACTTGGAAACACTTCCAACACACATCGTCACCTCGCCCTTAGCTAGTCTCCGTTCAGTCCGTAGCTTTTGCTTCAAGTCACTAATAATAGCAACTGAACCGGTATCCAATACCCAGGTGCTACAAGGAGTACTACTAAGGTACACATCAATAACACGTATATCAAATACACTTTGTTGAAGTTGCCAGCTATCATATCTACCATGTATTTGGGGTGGTTCCGCTACCATGTGACCGTTCCCCTTACAATAGAAGCACTTGGTCTCGAGGTTTGGGTTCAACCATGGGTTCCTTCATCAGAGCGACAACAGGTTTGCCATTCATGAAGTTTCCCTTCTAGCCCTTACCCCTTTTGAAACCAGTGGTCTTGCTAGACCATCAACACTTGATGCTCCTTCTTGATTTCTACTTTTGCGGTACTAAGAACCGCTAATAGCTCCGGGATCATCTCCATCCTTTGCATGTCATAGTTCATCACGAAGTTCTAGTAGCTTGGTGATAGTGTCTAGAGAATTCTGTCAACCACTATCTCACCTGGAAGATCAACTCCCACTTGGTTCAAGTGATTTTAGCACCCAGACATTCTGTGCACATGCTCACTAGTTGAGCTATTCTCCTCCATCTTTTTTGGCAAAGGAACTTGTCAGAGGTCTCATACCTCTCAACACGGGCATGAGCCTGAAATCCCAATTTCAGCTCTTAGAACATCTCATATGTTCCATGGCGTTCAAAACGTCATTGGAATCCCGATTCTAAGCCGTAAAGTATGGTGCACTAAACTATCAAGTAGTCATCAAGACGTGTCTCTCAGGTGTTCACAACATCCACAGACAACGTTGTAGGGGTTTGCACATTGAGCGGTGCATCAAAGACGTAAGCTTTCTGTGCAGCAGTGAGGACACTCCTCGGACTACGGACCCAGTCCGCATCCTTGCTTACAATATCTTTCAACTTAGTCTTTCTCTAGGATCGTATGAAACAGGGAGCTACAACGCAAGCTATTGATCTACAACATAATTTGCAAAGGCAACTTAGACTATTGTTCATGATAAGTGAGTTTAACTAATCAAATTACTTATAACTCCCACTCAAATTGACATCCCTCTGGTCATCCGAGCGTGACATGATCCAAATCCACCAACCCAAGTCCGATCATCACGTGAGATGAGGTGGTGTCAATGGTGAACATCTTCATGTTGATCATATCTACTATATGACTCATGCTCGACCTTTCGGTCTACCGTGTTCCGAGGCCATGTCTGTACATGCTAGGCTCGTCAAGTCTAACCCGAGTGTTCTGCATGTGCAAAACTGGCTTGCACCCGTTGTATGCGAACGTAGAGTCTATCACACCCGATCATCACGTGGTGCTTCGAAACGACGAACCTTCGCAACGGCGCACACTCGGGGGGAACACAATTTTATCTTGAAATTTTAGTGAAGGATCATCTTATAATGCTACCGTCGTCCTAAGCAAAATAAGATGCATAAAAGGATTAACATCACATGCAAATCATAAGTGACATGATATGGCCATCAACTCGTGCTTTTGATCTCCATCTCCAAAGCACCGGCATGATCTCCATCGTCACCGGCACCACACCATGATCCCCATCATCATGATCTCCATCATCGTGTCGCCATCGGGGTTGTCGGCGCCCACCATGCTCTTACTACTATTGCTACCGTTTAGCGATAAAGTAAAGCATTACAAAGCGCTTAATGATTGACACGCAGGTCACACAAAAATTAAAGACAACCCTATGGCTCCTGCCGGTTGCCGTATGCATCGACATGCAAGTCGATATTAACTATTACAACATGATCATCTCATACATCAAATATATCTCATCATGTCATTGGCCATATCATATCACATACATACCCTGCAAAAACAAGTTAGACGTCCTCTAATTTGTTGTTGCATGTTTTACGTGGCTGCTATGGGTATCTAGCAAGAACGCTTCTTACCTACGCAAAGCCACAACGGTGATATTCAAGTTGCTATTTAACCTTCTACAAGGACCGCCTTGTTCTATTCCGATTCAACTAAGATAGGAGAGACAGACACCCGCCAGCCATCTTATGCAACAAAAGTCACATGTCTGTCGATGGAACCGGTCTCATGTACGTGGACATGTAAAGTTGGTCCGGGCCGCTTCATCCCATAATACCGCTGAATCAAGAAAGACTAAGGAGGGCAGCAATTTAAACATCAACGCCCACAAACCCTTTTGTGTTCTACTCGAGAAAGCATCTACGCAAGAACCCAGCTCATGATGCCACTGTTGGGGAACGTCGCATGGGAAACAAAAATTTTCCTACGCTCACCAAGATCAATCTAGGAGATGCACATCTACGAGAGGAGAGTCGGATCCACATACCCTTGTAGATCGCTAAGCGGAAGCGTTGCTAGAACGCGGTTGATGGAGTCGTACTCGCGGCGATTCAAATCGCGGAAGATCCGATCTAGCGCCGAACGGACGGCGCCTCCGCGTTCAACACACGTGCAGCCCGGTGACGTCTCCCACGCCTTGATCCAGCAAGGAGAGAGGGAGAGGTTGGGGAAGACTCCATCCAACAGCAGCACAACGGCGTGGTGGTGATGGAGGAGCGCGGGACTCCAGCAGGGCTTCGCCAAGCGCTGCGGGAGACGAGGAGGGAGAGAGGTAGGGCTGCGCCAATCGACCGAGGTCAAAACTTGTTCTGGGCAGCCCTAAACTTCACATATATATAGGGGGGAGGTAGGGGCTGCGCCCCCATCTAGGGTTTCCTCCCTAGGGGTGGCGGCAGCCCCCCAGAACCCATCTAGGGTGCGGCCAAGGGGGGAGAGAGAGGGGGCGCCCTAGGGTGGGCCTTAAGGCCCATCTGGACCTAGGGTTTGCCCCCCTCCCCTCTCCATGCGCCTAGGGACTTGGTGGGGGGGCGCACCAGCCCCCTTGGGGCTGGTCCCCTCCCACACTTAGCCCACGCAGCCTTCTGGGGCTGGTGGCCCCACCTGGTGGACCCCCGGGACCCTCCCGGTGGTCCCGGTACATTACCGATATCGCCCGAAACTTTTCCGGTGACCAAAACAGAACTTCCCATATATGAATCTTTACCTCCGGACTATTCCGGAACTTCTCGTGACGTCCGGGATCTCATCCGGGACTCCGAACAACATTCGGTAACCGCGTACATACTTTCCCTATAACCCTAGCGTCATCGAACCTTAAGTGTGTAGACCCTACGGGTTCGCGAACCATGTAGACATGACCGAGACAACTCTCCGGCCAATAACCAACAGCGGGATCTGGATACCCATGTTGGCTCCCACATGTTCCACGATGATCTCATCGGATGAACCACGATGTCAAGGATTCAATCAATCCCGTATACGATTCCCTTTGTCTATCGGTACAGCACTTGCCCGAGATTCGATCGTCGGTATACCGATACCTTGCTCAATCTCGTTGCCGGCAAGTCTCTTTACTCGTTCCGTAACACATCATCCCGTGATCAACTCCTTGATCACATATTGTGCACATTATGATGATGTCCTACCGAGTGGGCCCAGAGATACCTCTCCGTCATACGGAGTGACAAATCCCAGTCTCGATTCGTGCCAACCCAACAGACACTTTCGGAGATACCTGTAGTGCACCTTTATAGCCACCCAGTTACGTTGTGACGTTTGGTACATCCAAAACATTCCTACGGTATCCGAGAGTTGCACAATCTCATGGTCTAAGGAAAAGATACTTGACATATAGAAAAGCTTTAGCATACGAACTACACGATCTGTGCTAGGCTTAGGATTGGGTCTTGTCCATCACATCATTCTCCTAATGATGTGATCCCGTTATCAACGACATCCAATGTCCATGGTTAGGAAACCGTAACCATCTATTGATCAACGAGCTAGTCGTTTAGAGGCTTACTAGGGACATGGTGTTTGTCTATGTATCCACACATGTATCTGAGTTTCCTTTCAATACAATTCTAGCATGGATAATAAACGATTATCGTGAACAAGGAAATATAATAATAACCAATTTATTATTGCCTCTAGGGCATATTTCCAACAGCTTCTACTACTATTGCTACCGCTTAGCCATAAAGTAAAGCATTACTGAGCGTTTAATGATTGACGCGCACGTCATACAATAATTAAAGACAACCCTATGGCTCCTGCCGGTTGCCGTATTCATCTACATGCAAGTCGTGATAAATTATTACAAAACATGATCATCTCATACATCAAATATATCTCATCATGTCCTTGGCCATATCACATCATAACATACCCTACAAAAACAAGTTAGACGTCCATTAATTTGTTGTTGCTTGTTTTACATGGCTGCTATGGGTATCTAGCAGGAACAATTCTTACCTACGCAAATCCACAACGGTGATTTGCAAATTGCTATTCAACCTTCTACAAGGACCGTCTTCATCGAATCCGATCCAACTAAGGTGGGAGAGACAGACACCCGCCAGCCATCTTTATGCAACAAGTTGCATGTCTGTTGATGGAACCGGTCTCATGTACGTGGAGATGTAAGGTTGGTCCGAGCCGCTTCATCCCGCAATACCGTTGAATCAAAATAAGACTAGGGAATGAAGCAATCTGAATATCAACGCCCACAAACTCCTTTGTGTTCTACTCATGATGTCATCTACACATAGGCCTAGCTCTTGATGCCACTATTGGGGAACGTTGCTTGGGAAACAAAAAAAATCCTACGAACACCCAAGATCTATCTAGGAGATGCACATCTACGAGGGGAGAGTTGGATACACATACCCTTGTAGATCGCTAAGCAGAAGCGTTCAATAATGCGGTTGATGTAGTGGTACGTCTTCGCGGTCCAATCACGATCCGTCCCGCGAACTCCGATCTAGTGCCGAATGGATGGCACCCCCGCATTCAACACACGTACGGCTTGATGACGCCTTCACCTCCTTGATCCAGCAAGCGAAGGTGAAGTACTAGCTCGAGTCCTCCAATAGCACAATGATACGTCTCTCATTGTGCTATTGGGTATGTACCAGTAGCTATGTGTTTGATCTCTCTCTCTCTCTCTCTCTCTCTCTCTCTCTCTCTCTCGTGTTCTTGAGATGGCACGATCTTGATGTATCGCAAGCTTTGCTATTATAGTTGGATCTTATGATGCTTCTCCCCCTCTACTCTCTTGTAATGGATTGAGTTTTCCCTTTGAAGTTATCTTATTGGATTGAGTCTTTAAGAATTTGAGAACACTTGATGTATGTCTTGCGTGGGATACCCGTGGTGACAATGGGGTATTTTTCGATTCACTTGATGTATGTTTTGGTGATCAACTTGCGGGTTCCGTGACCTAGGGAATCTATGCATAGGGGTTGGCACACGTTTTTGTTTTGACTCTCCGGTAGAAACTTGGGGGCACTCTTTGAAGTTCTATGTGTTGTTTTTGAGATTGTGTGATGCATATCGTATAATCGTACCCACGGATACTTGAGGTGACAATGGAGTGTCTAGGTGACATTAAGGTTTTGGTTGATTTGTATCTTAAGGTGTTACGTAATCTATGATAGACCGAACAGAAAGAATAGCTTCGTGTTATTTTACTATGGACTCTTGAATAGATCGATCAGAAAGAATAACTTTGAGGTGGTTTCGTACCCTACCATAATCTCTTCGTTTGTTCTCCGCTATTAGTGACTTTGGAGTGACTCTTTGTTGCATGTTGAGGGATAGTTATATGATCCAAGTATCTTATTATTGTTGAGAGAACTTGCACTAGTGAAAGTATGAACCCTAGGCCTTGTTTCCTATCATTGCAATACCGTTTATGCTCACGTTTACCACTTGCTACCTTGCTGTTTTTAAATTTTCTTATTACAAAAACCTATATCTACCATCCATATTGCACTTGTATAACCATCTCTTCGCCGAACTAGTGCACCTATACGATTTACCATTGTATTGGGTGTGTTGGGGACACAAGACACTCTTTGTTATTTGGTTGCAGGGTTTTTTGAGAGAGACCATCTTCAACCTACGCCTCCCACGGATTGATAAACCTTAGGTCATCCACTTGAGGGAAATTTGCTACTGTCCTACAAACCTCTACACTTGGAGGCCCAACAATGTCTACAAGAAGAAGGTTGCATAGTAGACATCACACAACGGTGTGATGGCGGTGGTGGAGGAGGAATTGCGGCGAAGCTTCGCTAAGCAGTACACGTTTGAGGAGAAGAGCTACGGGAGAGGAGGGGCAGCGCCAACGAGTGTAAGAATGCGCATGGGTGCGGCTGCCCTCTCTCTAGCTCTCTAAATATACGGGAAAGGGAGGAGAAGAGGGGCGCCCCTAGATCCAATCTAGCGGGCGGCGGCCACAAGAGGGAAACCCTAGATGGGTTTTCCTCCCTAGGTAACTTGCCCCCCAAGCCAAAGGGGTGGGAACCCTAGGGGTGGCGCCCCCACCTCCTCTGGCAACGTGGGAAGAGTGAGGGGTCGCACAACCCCTTAGTGGGCTAGTTTTCCCCTCCCTTTGGCCAATGAGGCCCCCCGACACTTGCCGAGGCCCCCGAAACCCCTTTCGGTCATGCTGGCCATCACCCGGTACCCCCAGAACACTTCCAGACTCCAATACCCTTCGTCCAATATATCAATCTTCACCTCCGAACCATTTCGAAGTTCGTCATCACGTCCGGGATCTCATCCGGGACTCCGAATAACCTTCGGTAACCACCATAATGACTCAACTATACTAGTATCGTCACCAAACGTTAAGTGCGTAGACCCCGCGGGTTCGAGAACTATGCAGACATGACCGAGACACCTCCAGGGTAAATAACCAATAGCGGGACCTGGATGCCCATATTGGTTCCCACATATTATAGAAATATCTTATCGGTTGAACCTCGATGTCAAGGATTTAGACAATCTCGTATGTAGTTCCCTTTGTCTATCGGTATGTTACTTGTCTGAGATTAAATCGTCTGTATCTCCATACCTAGTTCAATATCATTACTGGCAAGTCCCTTTACTCGTTCCATAATACAAGATCTCGTGGCTAACTCATTAGTCACATTGCTTACAAGCTTCTTGTGATGTTGTATTACTGAGTGGGCCCTAAGACACCTCTCCGTCACACGGAGTGACAAATCCCAGTCTTGATCCATGCCAACTCAACATACACCCTTGAAGATACCTGTAGAGCACCTTTATAGTCACCTAGTTACATTGCAGCATTTGGTACACACAAGGTACTCCTCCGGTGTTAGTGAGTTGCATGATCTCATGGTCATAGGCACATATACTTGACATACTGAAAATGATGGCAATAAACTTGACACGATCATATGCTACGTTTATAGTTTGACATGATCCATCGTATCATTCTCCCAACGATGTGACCACATTATCAAATGACAACTCATGTCAATGGTTAGGAAACCATAGCCATCTTTGATCAATGAGCTAGTCTGGTAGAGGTTGACTAGGGGCAACTTGTTCTCTATGTATACACACATTGTCGGATTACGGGCTCCGCAAACCCAAAGAAGTTCGAACACAGGGACATGAACAAAGAACTCTCCCACTCACGTCTACCTAGCGCCACACCCTCGCCCGGTGATAAGATTCAAGCAAGCAACAAGTAAAAGCACACACGAGATTACCCAGGTTCAAGCCACCTTGCGGTGTAAAACCCTACTGTCGGGACCCCGATCCTAAGTCACACTGATCTAGCCTGTAACACATCATATCACTTTGAGGCCTCATGCACGGTATCCCCACGGGTGCCACCTTACCTGGCCCGGGACCGTTTGCGTATTTTGGCTCACGTATATGATAGTGTCGCTAGCATCCATATGATAGAGAACCCGGGCCGACATGACTAGTTGTAAACCAAAAGTGGCACTAAATTACAGAGACAGGCATACATGACCCAGCAACGAACATGTCGGTCATCAAGGTATGAACCCAAGTCGTAGCAAGCTACAAGGACTTAAAGGAACAATGTGTGACATTTCCCTGAAGGGACAGACACAGGAACGAAGAAAGACACATGCCAGCTAGCCTAAGGGTTCCGGAGCAGTAGCAAGCTACCAAGGCTCAGTGGAAGCACTAGGAGGCATTTCCCAGTAAGATAGCTACCAAGGGTAAACAACTAGGTGTCGGATCCCACACATAGCAATACACATTACACGTACGCATAACATGCAAGTATGTGATGTACAACATGACATCACAACATAACTCAACAACTCATGTAGATAAAGGCACAGAAGAGCCATCATAACATTTGTTACAAGAAGTTGGTCTCATGACCCAACATACAGAGCATACAGGCAACGGAAGCATAACATGTCTGAGTACACACAACTACAAAAGAAATGGACTGAGAAGCCTGACTATCTACAAGACCCTCCCAAGCGTACAAGATCGTAGCTGAGGTAACAAGCTAAACGTCGAAGTCCACGCGGAACTACTAGTGAGATTGAAGTCTCTCTGCAAAAACATAAATTAAGCAAACGTGAGTACAAAGGTACTCAGCAAGACATACATCAGAACTAACTACATATGCATCAGTATCAACAAAGGGGTGGTGGAGTTTGACTGCAGCAAGCCAGCTTTGACTCAGTGGCTATCCTGAACTACGACTGCAAGTAACTCTTTTGAGGTGGCGCACACGAGTCCACATATTCACCAATCAATACACCACTATGGATCCGCTCCCGTCTCCCTACGAGAACGCCATCCATAGCACTCACACTTGTCTTGAGCATTTTAGAGTATCCACTTCAAGGTGTCTATGTACCACGTAAACATCCAAGATGTCCATAACCGCAGACCCGGCTATTCGAATAGATCATGTTAACCCTGCAGGGGTGTACTTCTTCACACATGCTCTCGCCACTTACCGCCATGTACACGTCGTGTATCTCGGCAACCTTCAAGTGGAAGCCTGGCGAGGGTGTCGGTCACGACCTGACTAACCACACAAGACTCTAGTCCAGGTTTATCGCCTATTTGGGTTCCATCTGTAAGGAGATCTGGCCGAGGTGTCACTCACGGCCCCAAACGATGTGTACAGGGTTGCCAAGCCCACCAAACGGGCGACGCTTGGTACACCCGGCCATGATGCTTAGTCTTTGCCAAGCCCACCTGTACCGGGTGCCACTTGGTAGACTACTAACACTACCTACAAACACCAGAAACTAGTTGCAACTCCTGGACAAAGATCGAGTTGATTAATAAGTCGAGAGGGGTCGAGTTACCGAAACCCAATGTGTGGTAGTAGCTAGTCATTGAACAACTTACACGGAACTCAATTCTTAAGGACGGTTCCAATGAGACAACCCACCATGTACTCCTACATGGCCTCTCTCCGCTACCTTTACCAAAACGTGTTCACACACTTAGCTCTCGATAGTAGGACATGTTCACCACATTCTACTTCATCCCCGACGAATCAGACCCGACACAACTCTAACCATAGCAGGCACAACAAGCAAGCATGAATGCGTAGGCACATCATGGCTCAAACAAATCCTACTCATGCTAGTGGGTTTCAACTATTTACTGTGGCAATGACAGGTCATGTAGAGGAAAAGGGGGTTCATCTACCGCAGCAAAAGCAGTTGAGACGTTGTTGTCCTAATGCAGTACAAGAGAGCAAGAGCGAGAGAGTGGGATTGCATCGGAATGAACAAGGGGGTTCTGCTTGCCTGACACTTCTGAAGATAGTGTAGCTCTCCATCAGTGTCCTCGAACTCATCATCGGAACAACCGTCTATAGAGAGGGGACAAGCACCGGCAAACAAGAGGGAACAGAATCAATGCAATGCAGAATATGATGCATGATCATGACATCGCAATATGCTGTGATTGAGCTAATGCAACTAAAACCAGAAGGTTTTGAGCTATTTTGAACCCAAGGTTCAAGTTTAAAGTCAAATTATGAATTTATAAGTGCATTATCATGTTTTGATCTAACAGCAAGGTTAAGTTGTTTAAACATGCATGAAACTAGTACAGATGGATAGATTGGATTTTTCTGATCATTTTTCATATATAATTCTTTTCATTCAGAGTTATAGATTATTTTCTATGATTTTCTGGAGTTTATAACATTTTTTGGAATTTCCTGGTTATTTTAAAAAAGCTAAATCCAGAAAATGCTTTATTGCATCAGCACTACGTCACTGTGACGTCAGCGAGTCAACATGTCAACCCTGACGGCTGGGACCCACATGTCAGCTGCTCAGTTAATTAACAGAATTAAACTAACCTAATTAGTTAACTAACTGACTCTGGGACCCATCTGTCATTGTCTGAGGGTATTAACTAAAGGCACCGTTAGCCACTAATGATGTTGCCACGTCGGCGGCTAACCGCCGGTGGCACACATACGCGGCGGCGTCGATCGTCCTGGCATTTCAGACGACGGGAGGAGGTGGGATTGGGCCTATTGGAACGCCCGCGTTGCGGCACGTCCAACGGTGGCCGCAGCTGGGGCCTGGGTGAAGCAAGTCGGCGACAACGACGGCAAAGGCGGCTGCCGGAGCACGGGCAACGGTGGAAGTGGCATCGCAGCACGCAAACAGGCGAGTTTAGGCGCTGGGGGGCTCTACGGTTCGCGGCGAGATCAAAGGGTGCTCGCCCGTGACCAAATGGTCACCGGTGCCATGTCGGCGATGAGGCCAGGCGGAAGCGCGATTCGGTCGGCAAGGGGGGCGATGGCTACAGGGTGTAAATGATCTCGGGGAGAGGGGCCTAGGAAGCGGGAGTTCACGATGGTTGCAGATGTTGTCTACCTGGACTCGGGGAAGGCTCGGAGTAGGCAGCACGGTGGTGGCGATCTCCGGCCTCCGGGCTTGAAGATGATGGAAGAGACGGCGCCACGGTGCTTCCCTGGTAGCTTGGCTCGGTGTGGACGAAGAGGACTGCGAGCCGAAGCGTTTGGACACGATTGTGGGGCGAGGGGTCATCGATGGACGCGGGGGCAGCGATCGGCGGCGGCGACCGCACTCGGGTGTGCTGCGGGGAGAGAGCAGAGGGGAGGGAGGAGCACGGAGAAAGTGAAAGAGGGGCTAGGGAGGCTCGAGGCATCTCCAACGGCGCAAGGACAAGGCCTCGCGAGGGCCAGGCAGGCAGCTGCATGCCGGCGCGCGCGGGCGTCGTGCGCTGCTTCCCCTCAGCCTACTGGCAAGAGGAGGAAGACGACGGACGGGGAAGCGGTGGTGGGTTGGGCCAGCCAACTGGGCCACCTGGTAAGTCAGGTGGTCTTCTCTCTCTCCGCTCTAAATCTGTTTTTTGTTTCTCCTTTCTATTTGTTTTCTGTGTTCTGATTTAGTTTAGGCACTAAACCATTTTTATTAAATTCTGAAAATAATTATGGGCACTAGCTGAATTATTCCAAAGGCCCTCAAGTGATTCAAGAATATTTGGAGCATTTATAATATTCATAGAATTCAAATGCCCCAATTCAAATACATTATGATTTAATTCAAAAATCCAGGAATGACCTAGAAACATGTTCATCATATTTGGTAGAGGTTTTCACCTTTGTCAAAAATCATGAACATTTTCAAAGGGCATTTTGGGATCATTGAAGATGATTTTATTTTTGACCCTAGTTGAATTCATTTGGTGCTAGGGTTTGATCATCCCCATTTCAAGTTTAAATAAAATTTAAACATGACGCAACAACCAATCTAGTCCAAGTGCAAAGCAAGCTAGGGATGTGACAGCTCACCCCCACTAAACAAGAATCTCGTCCCGAGATTCAAGACGTTAGGTGAAAAGGCGGAGGAAACATAAGGCCACACAATCTTCACGATCCAGATTGCACTCCTCAAATATGTTCGATCCATTGCATCATCTTGGTCTTGACGTCTTCGCTTTCGAGAACTTCGTACAAGGCGATGATGACAGAAAGAACTCTATAGGAATCAATCTTCTTGAAGGACGAACAACTCAAGATCAACTCATGGAGTGAGACGTAAGAGCATCTCTTGAGCTGAGATGCAACATACATCCAGAGGGATGGGAAACTAACAGACAACAAAGGTTCAATTTGGTAGGTAATAACTCCACACTTAAAGAAGATGGTGAACGATGTCGCCAGACGGGGCACCTTACAAAAGGTGACCCGTAGGATTATCCCCTTAAGTGGCAAAGAGAATTACTTTTGATACATAGATCACTCAAACACTCTACAGCATACTAAGGCAGTTCGCAAACGACTGTTTGACGGAGTTCGAGAGAACGACAAACTCCGACTAGAATGGATGATGTGGACTATCTTGTTGAAGATAACGCGATTAGTGATTTTTGCTTATCTCCAGAAATGGATGGGACCCATGGTAGGACCACTTTTGAAGATGATCCTAAACAACAGGTGCTGAGGTGCAAGTTGGGAACAAAATGCAAATGTTGGAAATGTTCCAACCATCATATCTGCTTGAGATTCAGATCCGGTTGGTTTCAGGATATTCCAGACTTTGCATGTGTGAAAACAAGGGTTGCAACACAATTCGACGAGATAAAGTTGCGAGATTCTCGGGAGATGAACTATGATAGCAATCTCCAAAACATGAGCGGGTTCTGCTACATACCTGTGAACATGTTGTCCAAGACAAAGGTGACCACATAGTAGTCTTACAATAAAATACTACCGAGTTCAGGTTGGGAACCATTATTGAGGATAACGAAGTCTTTACACGAGTCCATGGATTAGATCCCAAGCATAGACTTCTCTTCCTTGAACAAATCAATCAGTGGCTTGGTGTGCTAGGTAACACATATAGAATGGAGGCGGCCAACCTATTAAACCATAGAGTACCTCGCACATGCATGACTGACTTGGGATGATTCCTACAGGAAGCAAAACAAGCTTTCTCAAATTCACGGTGGCAACTTACACCAATTACACATGAATGAGGGAAAATCTCTTCTCTCATCCAACATATACCTCATGAACGGGACACGAAGGCAATGCTTACAAAGTTTCCAACACTAGCTTAATGTCCAACAAAATCATGGAGAAGATAAGGATGTTGTCGATGGGCTCAACAATAGTTCATCCAGGTTCCCATATAAATGGAATTCCACAATTAAGTGAACAAGGTGATCGCATTGGTCAGACCAAAAGATGTAATGGTGTATGCTCGAGGGATCAACCACGAGCAAGACAACATTACGAACATCATTGGTTCTGATTTGATTTGAGGATAGCCCACACTCAATCCAAGTTTGGACAAGACAATAGATCCAATAACCGATCACAAGGACCAATTGATGAAGATATCATCGTTCTTCAAAACACACACAAAAGATATCCCTTCACAATGAACTATGTTAGATCAAGCTTTTATCTTCCAACTCTCCAACGTTGTTGTTTAGCTTAACCAACTAGCTCAGGGTATCCAACACAGATTCTTGGAGAAGGGGAGGTTTATAAGAGAACCAACTTGATCACGAGCTCAACATAACGGTTAGGGAACAACCCGGTAATACTTCTGAGCAGATATTCAGAAAATCACGAACCACCGATATGTTATGAAGCTCGAGAACAATCTTGCTTTTCAGGGCAAGATGATATGATCAGAAGAGCGAGAGATTGACACAATCCTAACTCATTGATCGAAGAGTGCACCAGAAAAATGGACTAGGTAGCACGATCAATCTTAGAATGGTTATTCAGTAACCAACATGCTAAGAATGAGTTTATTGTCCATTAACTACCAAGCAACGGAGTTGCTAGGAGTATTGATTTCACACATCACAATTCACTTGTCAGTATTCCGGTTGCAATAACATGGAGACCGAGGAATAAACGATGATGGCGAGAAGTATCACTGTATCAAGAGTTCACGAGAGGTTGTGCAATTCCCATGACACACTTGACATGCAAGAGGGCAACACTCCAGGGTAGAACAGATTAAAGCTGGATTGGCATTCTAAACTGTGGAGTACAACTACTTTGACCCAGTCCTGGACATGGATAAGGTACTGGATTTTGTTTCTCCTGGTCATTCCGAAATAGAATGGCTCGACGGACCGCAAGGGTAGAAGGCATCGATGAACACGAATGCCCAAGTACTCCTGACTATCAGCTGATAGACAGGATCATAATATAACTAAAAAGGGACAACTCAAAGGAACATATAACTTTCTGAGTTGTGGATGCATAGATTAGCATGTCGAACGAGTTGAACATATTTCTTCCGAATAACCCATGTAGAAAGGTAGAATTGGCAGAGTCACAATGTGGAATGGAGAACTCATCAAGAGCACTCCGGTTGTGATCTTTTGGTTCAAAAGAACTTCTGCCATAACGGTTCATGGTATTGGAAGAACGATTCACCACGGACCTCGAGGACTATCACAAGGTTACTAAAACCCTAAAGGAACTAGCAAACACTATCAACATGAAGCAAGTAGGGTGAATCTCGGGTTCAAGAACCCAGGAATAGAATGCCTACTAACTAAATGGCATCATGGGATGCTTTCAAGAATGACGGCCAGAATTCATCACACTAGGTATATAAAACATTGCTACATTACTGGGTGATTCTCTAAGACACCTAGGGTCATAGTAATAGCTCCAACCTATATGTCGAGGCAACGGAGTACCTCAACACACCGACTAGTGTGGTTAATCTGGCCTAAAAGGACATTAAGAACAGGTAGGGATGATTTGCAAATACATCAGATTGTTTAGAGATCTGGGATGACTCGGACAGCATAACGGCTGTAAATGCTTGAAAATGATTTGAGATTCGTGCAAAAAGGTAGCATAACCACTGAACATCATAATGTCAAGGTTCTCAGACCAACTGTTTAACACACTGAAGTAGTAGAAACTTAACTGAGAGTTGAATCCACCATTAACATGATCCTGATAGATAGAATGAGAATCCTAGTTCTTAATCCCCGTAGAAAAGAAGAGGATGAATCGGATCAGAAGGTCATAAGGTAAAGAAGTAAAAAGAGCCTTACGTTCCCTTCCACAATCAATTCCCTTATATAACTAAAGAATTTCTAGACACGACTTCGACCAGTTTGGCTTGGTAATCCTACAGGCAGTCAGGCTCTGATACCAAAGCTGTCGGCACCCCGATCCTAAGTCACATTGATCTAGCCTGTAAAACATCATATCACTTTGCGGCCTCACGCACGGTATCCCCACGGGTGCCACCTTACCTGGCCCGGGACCGTTTGCATATTTTGGTTCACGTATATGATAGTGTCTCTAGCATCCATATGACAGAGAACCCGGGCCAACATGACTAGTTGTAAATCAAAAGTGGCACTAAATTAGAGAGACATGCATACATGACCCAGCAACGAACGTGTCGGTCATCAACGTATGAACCCAATTCGTAGCAAGCAACAAGGACTTAAAGGAATAACGCGTGACATTTCCCTGAAGGGACAGACACAGGAACGAAGAAGGACACATGCCGGCCAGCCTAAGTGTTCCGGAGCAGTAGCAAGCTACCAAGGCTCAGTGGAAGCACTAGGAGGCATTTCCCTGTAAGATAGGCTACCAAGGGTAAACAACTAGGTGTCGAATCCCACACATAGCAATACACATTACACGTACGCATAACATGCATGTATGTGATGTACAACATGACATCACAACATAACTCAACAACTCATATAGATAAAGGCCCAGAAGAGCCATCATAACATTTGTTACAAGAAGTGGGTCTCATGACCCAACATACAGAGCATACAGGCAACGAAAGCATACCATGTCTGAGTACAGACAACTACAAAAGAAAAGGGATGAGAAGCCTGACTATCTACAAGACCCTCCCAAGGGAACAAGATCGTAGCTGAGGTAACAAGCTAAACGTCGAAGTCCACGCGGAACTACTAGTGAGACTGAAGTCTCTCTGCAAAAACATAAATTAAGCAAACATGAGTACAAAGGTACTCAGCAAGACTTACATCAGAACTAACTACATATGCATCAGTATCAACAAAGGGGTGGTGGAGTTTGACTGCAGCAAGCCTGCTTTGACTCAGTGGCTATCCTGAACTATGACTGCAAGTAACTCTTTTGAGGTGGCGCACACGAGTCCACATATTCACCAATCAATACACCACTATGGATCTGCTTCCGTCTCCCTACGAGAACGCCATCCATAGCACTCACACTTGTCTTGAGCATTTTAGAGTATCCACTTCAAGTTGTATATGTACCACGTAAGCATCCAAGAAGTCCATAACCGCGGACCCGGCTATCCGAATAGATCATGTTAACCTTGCAGGGGTGTACTTCTTCACACATGCTCTCGCCACTTACCGCCATGTACACGTCGTGTATCTCGGCAACCTTCAAGCGGAAACCTAGCGAGGGTGTCGGCCACGACCTGACTAACCACACAAGACTCTAGTCCAGGTTTATCGCCTATTCGGGTTCCATCCGCAAGGAGATCCGGCCGAGGTGTCGCTCACAGCCCCAAACGATGTGTACAGGGTTGCCAAGCCCACCAAACTGGCGACGCTTGGTACACCCGGCCACGGTGCCTAGTCTGTCCCAAGCCCACCTGTACCGGGTGCCACTTGGTAGACTACTAACACTACCTACAAACACCAGAAACTAGTTGCAACTCCTGGACAGAGATCGAGTTGATTAATAAGTCGAGAGGGGTCGAGTTACCGGAACCCAATGTGTGGTAGTAGCTAGTCATTGGAAAACTTACAGAAAACTCAGTTCTTAAGGATGGTTCCAGTGAGACAACCCACCATGTACTCCTACATGGCCTCTCACCGCTACCTTTACCAAAACGTGTTCACACACTTAGTTCTCAACAGTAGGACATGTTCACCACATTCTAATTCATCCCCGACGAATCAGACCCGACACAACTCTAAGCATAGCAGGCATAACAAGCAAGCCTGAATGAGTAGGCACATCATGGCTCAAACAACTCCTACTCATGCTAGTGGGTTTCAACTATTTACTGTGGCAATGACAGGTCATGCAGAGGAAAAGGTGGTTCAGCTACCGCAGCAAAAGCTATTGAGACGTTGTTGTCCTAATGCAGTAAAAGAGAGCAAGAGCGAGAGAGTGGGGTTGTATCGGAATGAACAAGGGGGTTCTGCTTGCCTGACACTTCTGAAGATAGTGTAGCTCTCCATCGGTGTCCTCGAACTCATCGTCGGAACAACCATCTATCGAGAGGGGACAAGCACGGGCAAACAATAGGGAACACAATTAATGCAATGCACAATATGATGCATGATCATGACATGGCAATATGCTGTGATTAAGCTAATGAAACTAAAACCAGAAGGGTTTGAGCTATTTTGAACCCAAGGTTTAAGTTTAAAGTCAAACTATGAATTTATAAGTGCATTATCATGTTTTAATCTAACAGCAAGGTTAAGTTGTTTAAACATGCATGAAACTAGTACAGATGGATAGATTGGATTTTTCTGATCATGTTTCACATATAATTCTTTTCATTTGGAGTTGTAGATTATTTTCTATGATTTTCTGAAGTTTATAACATTTTCTGGAATTTCCCAGTTATTTAAAAAATGCTAAATCCAGCAAATGCTTTATTGCATCAGCACTACGTCACTATAACGTCAGCAAGTCAACATGTCAACCCTGATGGTTGGTACCCACATGTCAGCTGCTCAGTTAATTAACAGAATTAAACTAACCTAATTAGTTAACTAACTAAGTCTGGGACCCATCTGTCATTGTCTGAGGGAATTAACTAAAGGCGTCGTTAGCCACTAATGATGTTGCCAGGTCGGCGGCTAACCGCCGGTGGCACACATACGCGGCAGCGTCGAACGTCCCTGCATTTCAGACGACGGGAGGAGGCGGGGTTGGGCTCATTGGAACGCCCGCGTTGCGGCGCGTCCAATGGTGGCCGTAGCTGGGACCTGGGTGAAGCGAGTCGGCGACAACAACGGCAAAGGCGGCTGCCGGAGCACGGGCAATGGCGGAAGTGGCGTCGCAGCATGCAAACGGGCGAGTTTAGGCGCTGGGGGGGGGGATCTACGGTTCGCGGCGAGATCAAAGGGTGCTCGCCTTTGGCCAAATGGTCACCGGGGCCACGTCGGCGACAAGGCTAGGCGGCGGCGCGATTTGGTCGGCAAGGGGGCGATGGCTACAGGGCGTAAACGATCTTGGGAGAGGGGGTTAGGAAGCGGGAGCTCATGGTGGTTGCAGATGTCGTCTACCTGGACTCGGGGAAGGCTCGGAGCAGGCAGCACGGCGGTGGCGATCTCCGGCCTCCGGGCTTGAAGATGATGGCAGGGACAGCGCCACGGTGCTTCCCCGGTAGCTTGGCTCGGTGTGGGCGAAGAGGACTGCGAGCCGGAGCGTTTGGTCATGATTGTGGGGCGAGGGGTCATCGATGGACGCGGGGGCAGCGATCGGCGGCGGCAACCGCACTCGGGTGTGCTGCGGGGAGAGAGCAGAGGGGAGGGAGGAGCACGGAGAAAGTGAAAGAGGGGCTAGAGAGGCTCGAGGCGTCTCCAGCGGCGCAAGGACAAGGCCTCGCGAGGGCCAGGCAGGCAGCTGCGTGCCGGCGCGCGAGGTCGTCGTGTGCTGCTTCCCCTCTGCCTACTGGCAAGAGGAGGAAGACGACAGAGGGGGAAGCGGTGGTGGGCTGGGCCAGCCAACTGGGCCGCCTGGTAAGTCAGGTGGGCTTCTCTCTCTGCTCTAAACCTGTTTTCTGTTTCTCTTTTCTATTTGTTATCTGTGTTCTGATTTAGTTTAGGCACTAAACCATTTTTATTAAATTCTGAAAATAATTATGGGCACTAGCTGAATTATTCCAGAGGCCCTCAAGTGATTCTAGAATATTTGGAGCATTTATAATATTCATAAAATTCAAATGCCCCAATTCAAATACATTATGATTTAATTCAAAAATCTAGGAATGACCTAGAAACATGTTCATCATTTTTGGTAGAGCTTTTACCTTTATCAGAAATAATGAACATTTTCAAAGGGCATTTTGGGATGATTGAAAATGATTTTATTTTTTACCCTAGTTGAATTCATTTGGTGCTAGGGTTTGATCATCCCCATTTCAAGTTTAAATAAAATTTAAACATGATGCAACAACCAATCTAGTCCAAGTGCAAAGCAAGCTAGGGATGTGACACCTACGTCCTGCTTGAGTGGATTAGCCTCAGGGGGGGCTTGAGTATGAACAAGTACATTGGTTCTTGAGCTCAGGATGTGAGCTCAAGAGGGTCAGGAGGCAAGTGTTCTTGTTCCTTGAAGCGAAGGTGGGGTGTTCAAGATGAGGTCAATCAGATGCCTCCACAATGGAAACCCTAGCTACTTATATAGGCGGCCAGGGTCCTCTACCCCCGAAATGTTTAGGCGGGAAGGGATCCCACAACGGCCATTTTGAGTGGGAACACAAGGACGTTCCTATCCTGACAAAAGCGGTCTTCGCCTGCAAAGAGATCAGACGATGACGTGGTGGTCGGCTCGGTGGTGACATCCTCCCTGTCGTCCTTGTGTTCTTTGGTTTTGTTGCACGGAAGGGGAAACCTTTGTCTCGCCCCTCGGGAACCTGCGCCTGCGTTGTCTCCTTTGCACCAAAATGGCAACTGCGCCGCTGGCACGCGCTAGCACCCACTGGCGCGGTGCGTCACTGCTCGCCTCACTGCCTCCTCGTGAGGCAGGCTTGGCCTTGTGTTCTCCGCCCCTCCGGAGTAGCCTAGCCGAGGCCGCTCCTGAGAGGGTCTTGTTGTCGTTCTCCTCGCGAGGCTTAACCCCTCACGAGGGTCTTGAGCAGCTGGTTGATCAGCTGGTCCATACCAGGCCGTAGTAGGAGCATGTCGCGGGCCGCAGGAAGGCAAGTCTGGGTACCCTGGTTCCCAGGACACCGACGGTAGCGCTCGGGCCCAAGGCGCGGACAGAGTTGGCTTCAGGGGGAAGCCTTAGTCGAGGACGAAGCGCCACGGGCCCCAAAAGACTGCGGGCCTGGCTGGCGCGTGATGGTTGGATGGGACGTGGGCGACTCCGCTCCCCACGCAGTCTTGGTGATTGTGTGACTTGACATCTCCCTGGCGCGGACGACAGGGTCATCATGGCCGTGCGCGAGGGACTGGCGATTGGGCTCCTCCGCCCTACAAATGGGACTAGGGGGGAGCCCCCAAGCCATCTTCAAGCCAGCGCCATCTGCTTTCTTGTTCACTCCCTGTTCTTCTTCTCTCTGCGAGGTCTGCATGGCGCCACTGAGGAAGTTGTCCGCCGCGGAGAAAGGGAAGGCCTCGAAGGAGCTGGCCTCGCCGCCACCGAAGAGGGGCCGTGGCCGCGGTGGGCGAGGTGGCGCGGGACACAGTCCGGCGTTTGTGCGTCCTCCGCGCCCACATCTCCACTCCTTCGATGTGTCGTCGGAGTTCGTGGTGTGGGCGCAGAAACCTGGCGGCTTGTGGCTCCGGCTCACCCGCTCGTTCGGCAACGTGCTGCCGGCCGGAGGCCCCGGTGGCCTCTGGCTGCAGACCGATGACTGCTGCAGTGGTGCTTCCTGGGTGGAGGTCGACGTTGCACCCTAAGGCGACATGTTCCTGGAGCGCTGCTGGCGGTCGTTTGCGCACGCGCCGGCTGTAGGGGAGGTGCACGCTCCACTTCAGGTATGACGGTGTCTCAACGCTGTTCGTCGGGGTCGTCTCAAAGGAAGGGAGGCGCCTTTGGTGCTGTCCCGAGGCCAACAACAACGAGGAGGGTGGCGACGGCGTCCGGAGGAGCAGCTCTTGCTCTGGAGACGAGCTTGTTCTTGGTGGGCGCCGCGGGTCCCCCCTCTGTGGCAGCAGTAGCTTCTCCAGCAGTGGCGGTTACACTGAGCCACGGCGGTACCGAGCTCGGCTCGGCTATGGGGGAGAGTTGTCGCGCCGCCCTGGTGAAGCGGGAGGAGCTGGAAGACTCCGATAGAGTGGGGGCAATGGTGTCGAGTTGTGGCTTAGCGGGTCAACCTCTGCTTCTTCTTCTTTCTTCATTTCCTTCCTGTATCGAAATTTTAGTTTGCCTCGAGAAGGCATGTAATGGACTATGGCATATGTATGAAACGAGAACTTGCTATTATGTTTTTTGTCTGGATGAGATTACTTAGCTTATGTGTTGCGACGTCTTAAGGCGAAGTGCTCCTGACTCATCGGCGTCATGAGCCCCCGACAGGTCATGAGGGTGGCTGAGTTCGGGGGGTCCTGACCTGGGGAGCCCCCTAGTATGAGTGAGCCGCTGCGGTGTGGGGACCGCGACTTAGAAGTCGAGATCACCGAATGCACGTGTACAATGATCCCAGTGATCAATGCTCACTGAACACACAGAAGCTGAATAACAAGAGTCTTACATCCATACATATCGTCTTACACAAATTTAAGGCCATTATGGCCAAGTCTTACATAGATAAAGCCTCACGGGCTGAATAGCAAACAACTTAAGTAGCGGAAGTCTTCGATAGTAGGTAGAACCCATGCCATCTTCCTTAACCCTACAGGCATTCTAACTGGGAAAGCGTCATAGTTCGCATGTTCGTCTCCAAAGAACTCTTCCACAAATTCCTGTTCCTCCATGCCTGGCCAATTTAAATAACCAGTGGCAAGCCAATGAGTACTTTTAATGTACTCGCAAGCAACCGATGATGTGGTTCAAAATTATAATGCAACTGAACAATAATGAGCAATCTAGCAATGGGCTAGAATAAATATTCTACCAACAAGTTTATGCATCAATAACTCGCGTAACCTTGAAGACAGGTTACCGATAACAACATGAATATGTTTCAACTCATCGAGTCAAGTCACCACCTTGACTCATCACACACATACTTTCACCGATGAAGTAAAATTCTGGACATAGTTTAAGTAGCACCACCCAACTGTCCATGACCGTGGACACGGCTATTCGAATAGTTTTACACTCTGCAGAGGTTGCGCATTTTACCCACAAGATCCGGGGAACTTCCGTGTCATCCACGACCCGCGGTACCTCAAGTACCCGGGGTAAGCACCCGGTCATTACCTTTCCTTAGACGACACTAACATAGAGTCCACTCGTTGGTACACGGCCATCGGGTACAAGACAATAGATCACGGGACTTGCCCTAATTTCAATGTCACGCGTACCCGAAGGGACCAACGGTGTATCCGGTGCCCTGTGAAAACAGTCATGATCGTCTATCCAAGCACGACCCCGTCTCGGGAAAGACCTCAAGTCTTCCCGTCACTAGTAATGCGGGCACCATGCTAGTATCGACCTAAGTAATGAATAAAGCCCCGTCCTATAAGGGGTAGTGTGGTTGCACATGTTTGGTTGGGACGGTAGTCACACATAAATCTAATCCATTATTTCACCCATGCACAAGATTTACCGGCACATCACTTCTTCCTCAAGTGATGACCTAATTTCAACATCACCCTCGGGCATTAGGGGCACCCGATGGGTTCATGCAAAGATTTCAACCACGAAGGTTCATATCACACATGCATCACTAAGCATCATTACTAACTATTAGCATGTCATCTAGCACATAGCAAGATCAAGATCATGGCAAGCATCATGTGATGGTTTCAACTAGGTTACCATCGTAACCCTATCATCATGCATCGGAAACAAACGGGTTCCGAAGAACAAGTGCATCATGGTCAAAGGGCTGCTTGCCTGGATTGACTTGATCTTCAAAGTCTTCAAATCCTTCTCCTTCTCCTTCTTCAGCAACTTCGTCGAATACGGTATCTATACGTCGCATAATAACAACGGAAAAATAAGACCTCAAATAAAACAGAAAAATCAAAGTGCTCAGAAAAATGTCAACTCATTTTTGTAAAATACTAGAGGGATTTCTAAGATGGGGAAAATTCTTAGTTGGAGATTTGGAGTAACAGAATGGAATCTATTGATTTTAGAACAGGAGTTTTATTGCTCAAATTTGAATTTAAATTGAACAGAACAGAAAAGTTTTATGGATGTGTGTGAAAGTTACACCATTAAATAGATTGGAATATTACATGAATTTAGGAGTTGGAATTATTTCATTTGGACCAATATTCATTTCTGTAAAAATGTTTGAACTAATTACAGAAAGAATAAAGAAAAATGCTCATGTGCAACTGGGCCAGAGGGGCCACAGTGCACGGCCCAGGGCAAACCAGCCCAGCCGCACAGGCGCCAGCGCGCATGTCAGGTTTTCAAACCTGACAGGCGGGGCCCGGCGGTCAGTGGCTGAGAGGAGGGGGAGAGAGGGGTGAGGATGACAGGCGGGGCCCGCCTATCATCTCCAACCTCACGGCCACGGCGACGGCGAGCTCACCGGCAAGGATTCCGGCCACGGCGACGGCAACGGAGGGCAGGGACGTGATCAGCGTTGAGTGGCGGATGCAGGGGAGGTGGTGCGACACGCCGGGGAGGTCGGGTTCGCCGGCGGCGAGGTGGGACGCGGAGGATCGTCGGGAGGTTATCGCTTCGGCCGTTTCCGACTGCAACAGAAGGGGGAAACAGAGGGGAAAGGATCAGTGTTGCTCGACGGTTCTAGATCGGGCAGAAGGAGGGGCGGAGGAGGCCCGTACTGCGAGATCACCGGCGGCCCGACGCGGCGGAGCTCCGGTCGATCCCGAGCACTGGGACCTTCAGGGGAAGAACTGGTGGTGCTGGGGGACTGAAGGAGGTGTGGTGGAGCTGCTGATGCTGTTGGAGAGGCTCGGGGGGTCCTTTGTATTGGGGAACGGCGGAGCCCCGTGTTCCAATGCGCCGGCGAGCTCCTGCTCGACGCTACAGCGCACGGGAGGCAATGGGAGTGAGTCCACGACGTTGCATGATGAGCTCCACGTCCATTTGGGGTGAGAGGAGGAGCGGGGAACCTTTCAGGCCGTGCGCGCGTGTGAGCCCGAGGAGTGGGTGCCGCGGGCGGCTGGTGCGTGTGCGACGACGGCCACTGGAGGGCGCAGGAGGAGGGGGGATAGCGCCGGGGTGGTCGCGGACGTCGAGGGGCATCGACTGGCGCGAAGGAGGAGCCCGAGGCTGTCGGGGGTCGGCGATTGGCTGGAGCTAGAGTGTGGTGGCGCAATGTAGCGTGCTCCAGAGCGCCCTTATCGCATGCCACGGCATGCCATTGGGCCTCTGGACGCGCCCACCGTGTCTGGGGGGTCCAGGGTGATGCAAGCAGTCGGTATGCAGCCTTGGATGCTCTGGGGAGTCAAGGAGAGAGAGAGGAAGCTAGCGACTTGGTGAAAAATGGCTGTCCAGTAGGGTGAACTAGGGTTCTTACCCCTCAATCATGGAGCTGGGGACTTGGGGAAGTTACTGGAGGTAGCTAGTAACTAGATGAACATGTGGTAAAAAGTTGAGGCCAAGGAGAAGAGTAAAAGTGATCAAGAAGAGGGTTTTGGTAATTTTGCAGAAGGTGTTTGATCAGTGTTTGGTCAAGCAAATGATTTCCACTTGCCTTGACACTTAACAAGATTGAATAACATGTGAAATTAGGGTGCTTCACCAAATTTGGGCTCATTTGAGGAAACTAGCCAATGTAACTTTGGTGAACCCTAGAAATCAACATAAATGGCTTCATCTTGTTTGAGTCAAGCAATTCATCTCCTCTTGATGCACCACTTGGTGTAGTTTCATCATTTGGGGTATTGATCATGCCCACAAAGTTTGAAGCTCCAGATAAAAAGTTGGTAATGTAAAGTTGTTCAAATTTGCATTTGAACACAAAGGGTTTTGGGGTGATCTGATCAAGTTGCTCCATTCCAAATCTTGTGCCATTTGGTCTAGATGCCTTATTAGGCCATTCTAGCATGTGCACCAAATTTGAGAGCATTTGGACAAGTTTGGCAATGTAGAGTTGCTCAAACTCTAAATATGGACAAAATGGTTATGAAGGGTTTTGAGGATGTTTTCTTGCTTCCCAAGGCATGGGACTTGGCAAGATCATCAAATATGTCATATATGACATGATAAAAGTTCCCTGGAATTTTTGGAGAACATTTCCTTTGTAAATATTTCAAAAGCTTGAAATATCCAGAAAGGGTTTTAGAGGGATTAGCCCATTATTTTGAACATGACCAAGTGTTGAAACTCTTATATATGGACAATATATGTCCTCTGATTCTCCCTGAATTTTGGCAAATATTTCTGAAATAGGTAAATAATTTTTCCCCATTAAAGACCATTTCTGGCCTTAAAAAAAGCTTTTAAATAAAATAGGAAAATAACTTTTAAAATTATACTTTTGTGGCTTCTGGGAGTCCTATGACTACTAGGTCTCTAATATACTTTTTGAAATAATTTTCTCTCCCTAAATCAAGTACTTGCAGTGCAAATCTCAATTCAGGGGTTTTTGGAAAACTAATTTTATAAAATACCTTTTTGGCCAAATTAATTTTGTAAGAAAATACTATACTGTTATATAACACTTGGCATGATCATTAGGCAGAAGTTTTAGGTATGAGGGTGAATTCTACAAGAGGGAATAGTTGACTTTAATGAGCACATGAAAAAGCACATGAAGAAAACTCAATTCAAATAAAAGCCAAATGATGCCAAAAAAAAATTGCAGGTCCAAATTTTCATGCTTCATTGATGCAAATAACATGTTACAAAATGCAGGGTGTGACAGACCTACCCCCCTTACAAGAATCTCGTCCCCGAGATTCCTAAACTAGGGCTTAAAAGAAATCGGGAAACTCGGATCTAAGGTAGTCTTCACGTTCCCAGGTTGCTTCTGCTTCGGTGTGGTTGCTCCACTGGACCTTGAAATACTTGATGGTACGGCTTCGCGTCCGTCGTTCTGTTTCGTCCAGAATACGAATGGGCTTCTCGCGGTAGGTCAAATCAGGTTGCAGATCAATGGCTTGGTGATCAACATCCTTGTAGAGATTGGGCTTGTCTGGAACTTGGAGACATTTCCGGAGTTGTGACACATGGAATACATTGTGCACATCGGATAGCTCAGGTGGTAGTTCCAACTGGTAAGCCACTTCTCCTCGTCGTGCAGTGATCTCGAACGGTCCAATGAACCTTGGTGCGAGCTTCCCCTTGACATGGAAACGCTTGGTTCCCTTCAGAGGAGTTACCCGCAGGTACACATGGTCCCCGACATGGAAACTCATGTTCCGATGGTGGGTGTCAGCATAGCTCTTCTGCCTTGACTTGGCTGCCTTCAAACATTCTCTGACTAGTTGGACTTGCTCTTCTGCTGCGCGGAGAATATCCGGTCCAAAGACTAGTCCTTCTCCAGTCTCTGACCAGTTGAGGGGTGTGCGGCATCTGCGTCCGTACAACACCTCAGATGGTGCCATCTGAAGGCTTGACTGGTACCTGTTGTTATAGGAGAACTCGGCAAAAGGGAAACAATCTTCCCACTTGGCTCCATAAGCCAGGGCACAGGCTCGGAGCATGTTTTCGAGAATCTGATTGACTCGCTCTGTTTGACCTCCGGTCTGTGGGTGAAAAGCCGTGCTGAAGGACAACTTGGTTCCCAAGGCTTCTTGGAACTTCTTCCAGAACCTCGAGGTGAACTGGGTTCCTCGATCTCACACAATCTCCTTGGGAACGCCGTGAAGACTTATGATTCTGTCGATGTAGAGAGCTGCCAGCCGGTTGCCATCATAAGTGGTCTTGACAGGAATGAAATGGTCCACCTTGGTCAAATGATCAACTATGACCCAGATAGAGTCATGTCCTCTATTCGACCTTGGTAAACCAGTGATGAAGTCCATTCCGACTTTATCCCACTTCCACTCAGGAACTTTGAGTGGTTCAAGCAATCCAGCAGGTCGCTGATATTCAGCCTTGACCCTTTGGCACACATCACATTTTGCAACATAAGTCGCAATCTCTCTTTTCATCCCGTGCCACCAGAATCGTGCCTTCAAGTCATGGTACATCTTGGTTTCTCCGGGGTGGATGGAATACGGAGTGTCGTGGGCTTCCTGCAGAATCAGGGTCTTCCGCTCTGCGTTGTTTGGTACGCAGATGCGGCCTTTGTACCAAACAATCCCGTGCTCGTCTTCAGAGAATCCTGGGGTCTTGCCTAGCTTCTTCTTCTTGATGCCTTCAATGCTTGCGTGTCCATCTTGTGCCTTCTTGACTTCGTCCATCAGGGTTGGTCTGACTTCCAAATGATCCAGAAATCCAGGGGTGACCAATTCCAAATTGAATTGTTCGAGTTCCTTAAACAAGGCAGGCTGCCTTTCTTGAATAATAGCATTCAAAGAGCAAGCTTTCCTGCTTAAGGCATCGGCCACCACGTTAGCCTTCCCGGGGTGATATTGAACACTGAGGTCATAGTCTTTGATGAGTTCCAACCATCTCCGCTGCCTCATGTTCAATTCCTTTTGGGTGAAAATGTACTTCAGACTTTTGTGGTCTGTGTAGATCTCACACCGTTTCCCTAGGAGGTAATGCCGCCATGTCTTCAAAGCATGAACCACTGCCGCTAGCTCAAGATCGTGAGTAGCGTAGTTCTCCTCATGGGGTCGTAGCTGCCTGGAGAGGTATGCTATGACTCGGCCTTCCTGCATCAGAACGCTTCCCAATCCGGTTCGAGAGGCATCACAATATATCACGAACTCCTTGTGAATATCAGGTGTTGCCAGAACTGGGGCGGTGGTCAATCTCTTCTTGAGCTCTTGGAAGCTTTCTTCGCATTTTGGCGTCCACTCGAACTTCTTGTCCTTCTTGAGGAGCTGAGTCATTGGCCGTGCAATGCTAGAGAATCCTTCCACGAATTTGCGGTAATAGCCCGCTAGTCCGAGGAAGCTTCTGACTTCCTTGACGGTCGTTGGAGATTGCCATTGGGTCACAGCTTCGATCTTTGCGGGATCAACTGATAATCCTTCCTCGGTCAAGACATGACCTAAGAATCGAACTTTATGCAGCCAGAACTCACACTTGCTGAATTTGGCATATAGTTGGTGCTCCCGAAGCTTGTCTAGGACCATCCTCAGATGCTGCTCGTGCTCTTCCTCCGACTTCGAGAAGACAAGAATGTCATCAATGAAGACAACAACGAGCTTGTCCAAATATTCCGTGAAGACTTTATTCATGAGATACATGAAGTAAGCTGGGGCATTGGTTAACCCGAAGGACATGACCGTGCACTCGTAACGGCCATATCTGGTCATGAATGCCGTCTTTGGAATATCTTGGGGTCTGATCTTCAGCTGGTAGTACCCAGATCTGAGGTCGATCTTGGAGAACACCTTGGCTTCGCTGAGCTGATCAAACAGATCTTCGATCTTGGGAAGCGGATATTTGTTCTTGATTGTAACTTCATTGAGGGAACGATAGTCAATGCATAAGCGGATGGTACCGTCCCTCTTTGCCACAAACAGAACAGGAGATCCCCAAGGGGAGGCACTTGGGCGGATAAATCCCTTCCTCAGTTGCTCTTCTAGCTGCTTCTTCAACTCAGCTAATTCTTTCGTCCCCATTCTATAAGGCTTCTTATAGATGGGTCCTGCTCCGGGCACGAGCTCGATGATGAACTCAATGTCACGGTCAGGAGGCATTCCCGGTAGTTCATCCGGAAAGACACCAGGATACTCACATACCACCGGTACTTGCTCTAGCCCAACTTCAGACAGACAGTTGACTTGAGCGGCTTGAGCGGAAGAGGAGTGGGAAGCAAACTTGACTTCGACTCCTTGGTCATTGGTCACAGTGACTGTCCGATTGGCACAGTCTAACAAGCCTTGGTGCTTACTGAGCCAATCCATCCCTAAGATCACATCCAAGCCTTGCGATCTTAGGATGATGAGGTCTGCTAGGAAGTCTACACCGTTAATGGTAATACTGACTCCTTTGCAGCCTATCTTGGCTCTCATCTCGGCTCCGAGGTTTGTACCACCATAGGGTTATTCAGGGGTGTAGGGGTCATGCCACTTTTTAATGCAAATCTTTGAGTGACAAATGAATGCGTTGCTCCAGAATCAAACAAGACAGTTGCAGGGGCTGAGTTGACAAGGAACGTACCCAACACGACGTCCGGGTCTTCCTGGGCTTCTTCAGTAGTGACGTGATTCACACACCCCTTCCCATGGTTAGGTGGATTGCGAGGAGCTGGGTTCCTCGGTGGCATCCCACGGCCTTGTCCCTGGTTCTGCGCATTGGGGCGCGGGGCATCAGGCTTCTTGTTGGGGCACACCCTTGAGATGTGTCCGGGCTGACCACATCCAAAGCAAGTGACTTGGTTTGGATTGATCTTGTTGCCACCACTGGTATTGGGGTTGAAAGCTGGCCTTGGGTTGGCATACTGCTGAGGCTGAGGGTTGGAGCGAGGTGCAGGAGCTCTTGGTTGCTGATAGGTTGGCTTGGCCGGGGCTGACTGCCACGGACGAGGCTTCTGGTTGCTGGAACTTCCCTTGCTGACCATCTTGCGCTTGCGAGTGTCTTCCAAAGCACGCCGCTTGTCTTCAAGCATAAGTGCCTTGTTTACCAGGTCAGGGAAGGATGGGTAGTCGCACACGACAAGTGAGTATTGCAGAGTCTGATTGAGGCCTTCCATGAAGTGCTCCCTTTTTACAGCATCAGTGCTGACATCTTCAGGGGCATACCTTGACAGAACACTGAACTTTTGCATGTACTCCTTGACAGTGCCACTTCCTTGCTTTAGGGCTCGGAACTCACGCTTTTTGATAGCCATGATTCCGGAAGGAATGTGGGCCTTGCGGAATTCTGCCTTGAAGTTGACCCAAGTGATGTCTTGTTCAGCATGCATGGCCTTGAATCCATCCCACCAAGCTCTAGCAGTCCCCCCCGAGGCAGTGGGCTGCATAAGCCACCTTGTCGCGGTCTTCGGTGCATCCGACTAGTTCCAGTATTTCCTCAATGGAGCGGATCCAGTCGTCTGCATCCAGGGGTTCAGCAGTCTCGATAAAGGTTGGTGGTGCATGCTTCTTGAACTCTGCCAATGTGGAACGTCCATTGCCATTCCCCGCCGGCTGGCGGTTGTTGGTGACAGCTTGAGCAATCAGCTGAAGGGCTGCAGTGTTGGCTTGGCGTTCCTCTCAGAATGCTTGGAGAAGCTGAGCCATGTCTATGTTCGGAGGAGGTGGTGGTGGTGGAGCTTGGTCGTTGGTTTGGTCGTGGCCTGCCTCTGGCTGAGCGGATGCTCCGGCTTCAGGCTGCTTGGTAGAGGTACCAGTACGAGTTACAACAGGCATCCTGTTGGAGCGGTAAAAGGTCTCATGACTTGGAAGAGGGAAAGCAAGATAGATGGGTGCCTAGTAAGGGGGTGGGTATGACACTAATCAAATCATCCAAGGGCCGGAAGGCCAAAACACATTCATTTAAAATCCAAATGGGTGATGTAGTCGTTTACACATTCCCGAAGGAAGAATACGACATTCATCCAGAGACAACAAAAGCGAACACTAGATGGTTTCATATGAACCATACAAGGACTCGACTGCGCATAGGGGTTACACGACCTATCCTACCGTAGAGGTCACGTCTGGCATATCCGAGTAGTGAATAATGCCTAAGCGGCGGAATGCTCGGTCGCGTATTCCGGCTCCTCTGGGTCTTCCTCCTTGTCTTCATCTGTTTGGGCCCCCTTGTCACTTGAGGGTGTGGGGGAGTGGAGGAGTTGAATACGACGGTGCTTCGTTGGTGGTGCAGGGAAAAGCTTGCGATATTCCCTTGCCGTCATCCGGCGTCGCCGAGGTGGTTCTTCATCCTTGGAAGATACATCCTCGGAGGGCCTTCCGCCTCGGTATGCGATAGCGGACTGTCTAGAAGGTGCTCCTTCCTTCTTGACCCTATTTGTCTTCTCTTGAGCTCGACGAAGAAGTGCCTTGGTCTTGTGAAGTTCTTCTCGAAGCTTCATTGATTCCGAGGCCAAGTCTTGTGCCAAGCTGTCGTCACATAGACTGAAGTAGGTCTGGAACCGAAGCGAGAGTGCTTCCTTCAGTGGAGGGGCTAGTGCGCTGCTTTCTTCTTCACCTTCCTTTCGGTAAGGTAAGAAGCGAGTTGTCATCTTGGCTGCCATCTCCGGAAGAAGTCCGCGGAGACGGGTTAGTACCTTGAGTGCAGCAGCCTCGACAGCGAGTGGTAGTGTTGCCATCTGGGGTCCCTCGAAGAACCAACTTGTGGGAGGATTGTTTGCCTTCACGATTACTTCCACATGGTACTCCACCTCAGTGTCGCTCACCCAATGCTCAAGGTAGGTGAGGATGGGTGCTCGGTGGAACTGACACTCCTGGAGGCTATCCTCGAGAAGTAAGGGAAACCCAGTGGTCAGGTGCTCTTCGGGTACAGCGGCCATCTACAAAGGTGGAATAGGAGGGGTTAATAAGCTGATGAAATCTCAGGTTTAGAAAAGAAGAGAGGTTTAGAAGGTTTTTTGAAAAAGGGTCTCATCTAACTAACACCCATGCTAACTAAGGCTTCCTACAGTCAGGATGGCTCTGATACCAGCTCTGTGGGGACCCCGACTTAGAAGTCGAGATCACCGAATGCACGTGTACAGTGATCCCAGAGATCAATGCTCACTGAACACATAGAAGCTGAATAACAAGAGTCTTACATCCATACATATCATCTTACACAAATTTAAGGCCATTATGGCCAAGTCTTACATAGATAAAGCCTCACAGGCTGAATAGCAAAAAACTTAAGTAGCGGAAGTCTTCGATAGTAGGTAGAACCCATGCCATCTACCTTAACCCTACATGCATTCTGACTGGGAAAGCGTCCTAGTTCGCATGTTCGTCTCCAAAGAACTCTTCCACAAATTCCTGTTCCTCCATGCCTGGCCAATTTAAATAACCAGTGGCAAGCCAATGAGTACTTTGAATGTACTCGCAAGCAACCCATGATGTGGTTCAAAATAATAATGCAACTGAACAATAATGAGCAATCTAGCAATGGGCTAGAATAAATATTCTACCAACAAGTTTATGCATCAATAACTCGCGTAACCTTGAAGACAGGTTACCGATAACAACATGAATATGTTTCAACTCATCGAGTCAAGTCACCACCTTGACTCATCACACACATACTTTCACCAATGAAGTAAAATTCTGGACATAGTTTAAGTAGCACCACCCAACTATCCATGACCGTGGACACGGCTATTCGAATAGTTTTACACTCTGCAGAGGTTGCACACTTTACCCACAAGATCCGGGGAACTTCCGTGTCATCTACGACCCGCGGTACCTCAAGTACCCGGGGTAAGCACCCGGTCATTACCTCTCCTTAGACGACACTAACATAGAGTCCACTCGTTGGTACACGGCCCTCGGGTACAAGACAATAGATCACGGGACTTGCCCTAATTTCAATGTCACGCGTACCCGAAGGGACCAACGGTGTGTCCGGTGCCCTGTGAAAACAGTCATGATCGTCTATCCAAGCACGACCCCGTCCCGGGAAAGACCTCAAGTCTTCCCGTCACTAGTAATGCGGGCACCATGCTAGTATCGACCTAAGTAATGAATAAAGCCCCGTCCCATAAGGGGTAGTGTGGTTGCACATGTTTGGTTGGGACGGTAGTCACACATAAATCTAATCCATTATTTCACCCATGCACAAGATTTACCGGCACATCACTTCTTCCTTAAGTGATGACCTAATTTCAACATCACCCTCGGGCATTAGGGGCACCCGATGGGTTCATGCAAAGATTTCAACCACGAAGGTTCATATCACACATGCATCACTAAGCATCATTACTAAATATTAGCATGTCATCTAGCACATAGCAAGATCAAGATCATGGCATGCATCATGTGATGGTTTCAACTAGGTTACCATCGTAACCCTATCATCATGCATCGGAAACAAACGGGTTCCGAAGAACAAGTGCATCATGGTCAAAGGGCTGCTTGCCTGGATTGACTTGATCTTCAAAGTCTTCAAATCCTTCTCCTTCTCCTTCTTCAGCAACTTCGTCGAATACGGTATCTATACGTCGCATAATAACAACGGAAAAATAAGACCTCAAATAAAACAGAAAAATCAAAGTGCTCAGAAAAATGTCAACTCATTTTTTTAAAATACTAGAGGGATTTCTAAGATGGGGAAAATTCTTAGTTGGAGATTTGGAGTAACAGAATGGAATCTATTGATTTTAGAACAGGAGTTTTATTGCTCAAATTTGAATTTAAATTGAACAGAACAAAAAAGTTTTATGGATGTGTGTGAAAGTTACACCATTAAATAGATTGGAATATTACATGAATTTAGGAGTTGGAATTATTTCATTTGGACCAATATTCATTTCTGTAAAAATGTTTGAATTAATTACAAAAAGAATAAAGAAAAATGCTCCTGTGCAACTGGGCCAGAGGGGCCACAGTGCACGGCCCAGGGCAAACCAGCCCAGCCGCACGGGCGCCAGCGCGCATGTCAGGTTTTCAAACCTGACAGGCGGGGCCCGGCGGTCAGTGGCTGAGAGGAGGGGGAGAGAGGGGTGAGGATGACAGGCGGGGCCCGCCTGTCATCTCCAACCTCACGGCCACGGCGACGGCGAGCTCACCGGCGAGGATTCCGGCCACGGCGACGACAACGGAGGGCAGGGACGTGATCAGCGTTGAGTGGCGGATGCAGGGGAGGTGGTGCGGCACGCCGGGGAGGTCGGGTTCGCCGGCGGCGAGGTGGGACGGCGGAGGATCGTCGGGAGGTTGTCGCTTCGGCCGTTTCCGACTGCAACAGAAGGGGGAAACAGAGGGGAAAGGATCAGTGTTGCTCGGCGGTTCTAGATCGGGCAGAAGGAGGGGCGGAGGAGGCCCGTACTGCGAGATCAGCGGCGGCCCGACGCGGCGGAGCTCCGGTCGATCCCGAGCACTGGGACCTTCTGGGGAAGAACTGGTGGTGCTGGGGGACTGAAGGATGTGTGGTGGAGCCGCTGATGCTGTTGGAGAGGCTCGGGGGATCCTTTATATAGGGGAACGGCGGAGCCCCGTGGTCCAATGCACCGGCGAGCTCCTGCTCGACGCTACAGCGCACGGGAGGCAATGGGAGTGAGTCCACGGCGTTGCTGGACGAGCTCCACGTCCATTTGGGATGAGAGGAGGAGCGGGGAACATTCCAGGCCGTGCGCGCGTGTGAACCCGAGGAGTGGGTGCCGCGGGCGGCCGGTGCGCGTGCGACGACGGCCACTGGAGGGCGCAGGAGGAGGGGGTACAGCGCCGGGGTGGTCGCGGACGTCGAGGGGCATCGACTGGCGCGAAGGAGGAGCCCGAGGCTGTCGGGGGTCGGCGATTGGCTGGAGCTACAGTGCGGTGGCGCACTATAGCATGCTCCAGAGCGCCCTTATCGCATGCCACGGCATGCCATTGGGCCTCTGGACGCGCCCACCGTGTCTGGGGGGTCCACGCTGATGCAAGCAGTCGGTATGCAGCCTTGGATGCTCTGGGGAGTCAAGGAGAGAGAGAGGAAGCTGGCGACTTGGTGAAAAATGGCTCTCCAGCAGGGTAAACTAGGGTTCTTACCCCTCAATCATGGAGCTGGGGACTTGGGGAAGTTACTGGAGGTAGCTAGTAACTGGATGAACATGTGGTAAAAAGTTGAGGCCAAGGAGAAGAGTAAAAGTGATCAAGAAGAGGGTTTTGGTAATTCTGCAGAAGGTGTTTGATCAGTGTTTGGTCAAGCAAATGATTTCCACTTGCCTTGACACTTAACAGGATTGAATAACATGTGAAATTAGGGTGCTTCACCAAATTTGGGCTCATTTGAGGAAACTAGCCAATGTAACTTTGGTGAACCCTAGAAATCAACATAAATGGCTTCATCTTGTTTGAGTCAAGCAATTCATCTCCCCTTGATGCACCACTTGGTGTAGTTTCATCATTTGGGGTATTGATCATGCCCACAAAGTTTGAAGCTCCAAATAAAAAGTTGGTAATGTAAAGTTGTTCAAATTTGCATTTGAACAGAAAGGGTTTTGGGGTGATCTGATCAAGTTGCTCCATTCCAAATCTTGTGCCATTTGGTCTAGATGCCTTATTAGGCCATTCTAGCATGTGCACCAAATTTGAGAGCATTTGGACAAGTTTGGCAATGTAGAGTTGCTCAAACTCCAAATATGGACAGAATGGTTATGAAGGGTTTTGAGGATGTTTTCTTGCTTCCCAAGGCATGGGACTTGACAAGATCATCAAATATGTCATATGTGACATGATAGAATTTCCTTGGAATTTTTGGAGAACATTTCCTTTGTAAATATTTCAAAAGCTTGAAATATCCAGAAAGGGTTTTATAGGGATTAGCCCATTATTTTGAACATGACCAAGTGTTGAAACTCTTATATATGGACAATATATGTCCTCTGAGTCTCCCTGAATTTTGGCAAATATTTTTGAAATAGGTAAATAATTTTTCCCTATTAAAGACCATTTCTGGCCTTAAAAAAAGCTTTTAAATAAAATAGGAAAATAACTTTTAAAATTATACTTTTGTGGCTTCTGGGAGTCCTATGACTACTAGGTCTCAAATATACTTTTTGAAATAATTTTCTCTCCCTAAATCAAGTACTTGCAGTGCAAATCTCAATTCAAGGGTTTTTGGAAAACTAATTTTATAAAATACCTTTTTGGCCAAATTAATTTTGTAAGAAAATACTATACTGTTATATAACACTTGGCATGATCATTAGGCCGAAGTTATAGGTATGAGGGTGAATTCTACAAGAGGGAATAGTTGACTTTAATGAGCACATGAAAAAGCACATGAAGAAAACTCAATTCAAATAAAAGCCAAATGATGCCAAATTTTTTTGCAGGTCCAAATTTTCATGCTTCATTGATGCAAATAACATGTTACAAAATGCAGGGTGTGACATGCGGGCTGCCGAGGGCTTGTGCCCTTGGGCTCGCTTAAGAGTGCCGAGCGTGGATTAAGGTGCCAAGGCCTGAGCAGGCTCGACAGAATAGGTCATGTGGACTGAGAAGCCCGATGCCAGAGCCTGAGCAGGCTTGGCCAGGTGAGGTCACGAGATCGCGGCAGCTGAGAGCCGAGACCGACCGTATCCCAGCCCCCACGCACGAGGTGCACGAAGGAGAAGAAGCGGCGCAGCCCCTGCCTGAAAAGTTGAACTTAAAATCGGCGAGAAAAACTCCAAGTAAGACTCCCAACCAAACGCAAGAAACACGAGAACTTCATAGCACGGGGTAGAGGAAGGGCTGATAGCCAAGGAAGTAGAAAATGCTGACAGCCAAACACCAAGCCTGAAAAGGAAAAAAGGTCGCGTCCGACCCCTACACTACGTCTTCTTCCCAGCGCGGAGCTCAGGACTTCCACTGGGACGTGGGTGGGAGCCCCGTCTGATGGCCCACAGGCAACACTCAGGAGACTCCGAGGCGTGTATAGCCCCAACTCATTATTACGTGAGAGTGTCACGAGCGGAGACCTTCACGTGCACGGAGCCTTGATTACGGATAGAACCTCCTGAGGTGCTGAATGTTCCAAGAATTCTGTATAGGTACCCCATCCTGCGTCTCCACGCGCTCATCACCAGGCCTAGAGACATGGGCGATTCTGAACTGGCCCTCCCACATGGGGGAGAGCTTGTGTAACCCCTCCCTGGAGAGGACCCGCCTCAGGACCAAGTCACCTACTTCAAGTGTTCTTGTGTGGACGCTGCGGCAGTGGTACCGCCACAGCGCCTGCTGATATGGAGCTGCCCTGAGCGCAGCTCGGCGGCGGCCCTCCTCGCTGAGCACGAGGTCCATCCGCCAGGCGGCGTCCTGGCATTCCTCATTGAAAGCCAAGACCCGTGGGGAGCGGTGCTTGACCTCGTGAGGGAGGACCGCCTCCGCCTCGTAAACGAGGAAGAAAGTTGTTTCTCCCATGGTTTTGGTTGCGGTTGTATGGATTGACCACAACATGGACTGGAGCTTGTCGATCCAGCCCTTGCCGCAAGACTCGAGCTTTTTCTTAAAGTTGCGCGTCTTGAGGCCATGCAAGACTTCTGCGTTGGCACGTTCGGCCTGACCGTTGCTCCTGGGGTGAGCCACCGAGGCGTAGCAAATTTGCGTTCCAAGGTTAGCACAATATGACTTGAAGAGATTGCTTGTAAACTGCGAACCGTTATCCGTGATGATGCGGTTGGGGACCCCGAATCGCTTCACGAGACCCTTGATGAACTTGACCGCCGACCCAGCAGGGATCGCGCGAACAGGCTCCACCTCCGCCCACTTGGTGAACTTGTCGATGGCGATGTACAGGAAGCGGTAGCCCCCCCCCCCCCGCCTGGTGAAATGGACCCAGGATGTCCAATCCCCAGACCACGAAGGGCCAGGAGAGCGGGATCGTCTGGAGGCCCTATGCTGGTTGGTGGATCTGCTTGGCATGAAACTGGCACGCCTCACAAGCCTGCACAAGCTCCATGGCATAGCGGAGTGTTGTGGGCCAGTAAAAGCCGCTGTTGAAGGCCTTGCCCACGAGGGTGCGGGACGACGAATGGTGGCCGCAGTCTCCGCCGTGGATGTCAGCCAACACCTCGCATCCTTGCTTCATCGAGATGCACTTTAGTGAGACGTCATTAGGGCGCCTCCTATAGAGCCCGCCGTCTTGGATGCAGTAAGTCGAGGCCTGCCGAGCCACGCACTTTGTGTCTTCCTCCTTGTCTGGCAAGGTGTCGTGTAGCAGATACATCTTGAGCTCTTTGGTCCAGCAACCCTCCTCGTGTTCCGCGACGAGTAGCAGGCGGGCTCCGGAGGTCGGCCCACAGGGCGGAGCTCCGGCTGCGGGCGCCGCAGGCAGCCCCTCCCGAGGGGATGCCGGCTCAGGAGCACGCGGTGCTGCCGACGACTTGAGCAACCGCTCATCGAAGACGCCCGGCCTCTGGGGTTCCCGCCTGGAGGCTCGTTTGGCGATGTCGTCCACCTCCTTGTTCGTGCCCCTTGGCACATGCTGCAGCTTCAGTCATTGGAACCGCTTTTCCATCTTGCGCACCTCCTCCAGATATGCCTCCATGTGCTCGTCCTTGGGATTATATTCCTTGTAGGAGAAGTTGACGAGGAGTTGCGAATCGCCTTTAATGGTGAGGCGCTTGACCCCCAGTGCAGCGGCGGCCTAGAGCCCAGCAATCAGGCTCTCATACTATGCTATGTTGTTGGAGACCTTCTCGCCTCGCTGGAAGCAAAGCTGCACGACATAGTACAACTTGTCCTGAGTGGGAGATACTAACACGGCGCCAGCTCCTGCGCCAAGGTGCGAGAAGGCGCCGTAGAAGTACACCACCCATACGTCTGGGGCCAGCGAGCAATCCTCTCTAGCCCCTTGTTCCGGTGCGTCGGTCCATTCTTCCACAAAGTCTGCCAGAGCCGCTCCTTTGATCGCTCGCGTGGTGCTAAACTCCATCCGGAACGCATGTAGCTCAATGTTCCACTCAGCGACCCTCCCGATGACGTTCGGGCCCCGGAGCACCTTCTCGAGAGGGTACGACGAGACAACCTTTATGGGGTGGCCCTGGAAGTAATGGCGCAGCTTTCTAGAGGCAACAAGGAGCGCTAGGAGCAGCTTTTGAGGCATCGGGTAACGCGAGCACGCGTCGCGCAGTACGGTGCTGACGAAGTACATAGGGTGCTCCACGAGGGTCGGCGCCGCAGGATCTTTAGGCGCTTCAGGAGTATTGGGTGCTTCTTGCTGGACGGCGGGGTCATCAGCAACCGTGGTCAAATCTACCCCCGGAGCTGCGTCAGGGGGCGACCGGATCTCCTGAGGATGCTGACTTGCCCCGCGGCCTTGCGCTTCGGGGCCACTCCTCGCGCTCCACCACCAATGCCGCACTGGCGGAGTGAGGTGTAGCGGCGAGATAGAGAATCATGGGCTCCAGGGGTCTTGGTGCCACCATAACCGGCGGGCTGGTGAGGTATTCCTTGAGACCCCAGAAGGCGGCGTCGGCCTCCGGAGTCCACTCGGAGGGCCCTTCATCTTCATGAGCTTGAAGAACGGGAGGGCGCTTTCGCCAAGCTTAGAGATGAAGCGCCCCAGGGACGTCACGCATCCCACAAGGTTCTGCATCTCCTTCAGGGTCATAGGCGGCTTCATTCTTTCGATGGCTTTGACCTTCCCCGGATTAGCTTCAATGCCCCGGTGCGAAACTAGGAACCCTCGCAACTTGCCGGAGGGTACACCAAACACACACTTCTCCGGGTTGAGGCACAGCTTCACTTTGCGCAGGTTGGCGAATGTTTCTTCTAGGTCCTGGATGAGAGTGTTGGCCTCTCTGGACTTGACCACGATGTCGTCGACGTAGGCCTCCGCGTTCCTCCCGAGATGAGGGCCGAGGGTGATGTGCATCAGGCGCTGAAAGGTGGCGCCCGCGTTCCTTAGCCTGAAAGGCATGCAGGTGTAGTAGTAGACCCCGCAACGGGTCAGGAACGCCGTCTTCTCCACATCCTCCACCACCATCTTGATCTGGTGGTAGCCCGAGAAGGCGTCGAGGAAGCAGAGTAGGTCGCACTTAGCCGTCGAATCCACGATTTGGTCGATGCGCGGGAGAGGGAACGGGTCCTGAGGGCATAACTTGTTGAGGCTAATGAAGTCGACGCACCTGTGCTCCTTGCCTCCTTTCTTCGGGACGATGACAGGGTTGGCCAGCCACTCCGGGTGTCGTACCTCTCGGATGGCGCCTGCTTCCTCTAGCTTCCAAACCTCCTGAACGATGAAGGCATGCTTCTCCGGGGGCCTGCCTACGTGCTTTCTGCTTGATAGGGCGCGCGTTGGGGCACACCGTAAGGTGGTGCTCGATGATGCGCCTAGGCACGCCGACCAAGTCAGCGGCCTTCCAAGCGAACACATCCTTGTTAGCCCCGAGGAAGCTAACCAACGCTGCCTCTTGCCCTGGGTCCATGCGCGTGCCGATGGTGAAATTGGCTCCTGAGCCCAACTCGTCAGCAGGCACCTGCTTCGTCTCGGCTGGGTGCTGAGAGAAGAGCTACTTCTTCTAGGCTGGCGCAGATTCCGACATCTCCGGAGCCCCCTCCGTACCTGAATGGGTCGCGGCTGCAACCCTGTAAGCATGCCCGAGGACCTGAAGGGCAGCCTTGGGGTCCCCTTCGACGATGATGACGCTGCTGCTCCCGGGCATCTTGACGACGTTGTAGCCCGGGTGAGTCACCGCCGTGAACTTTGCCAAGGCTGGGAAACCAAGGACGGCGTTGTATGGTAGGTGGATGGGCGCGACGTCGAAGTCGATGAGCTCGGTCCGGTAGTTAACGGGTGTGCTGAAGTTGACCGGGAGGCAGACCTGGACGAGCGGGACGGCTGAGCCCACGACCCCCGAGAAGGGCTTGGTGGGGAGGAGCTGCCTGTGGGACACGGGCAGATGACCAAAAGCCTCCGCGGAGAGGATGTTGAGCCCGGCGCCGCCGTCGATGAGGGTCCTTCTGACAGCCACCCCGCGTATGGTGGGGGTACATACCGTAGGGAGGACGTTCGTGCTGGCTGCAGCAATGGTGCGGTCGCCGGGGCCAAAAGCGATGGCGTGCCCTTGTGCGTCCCGCCCCCGCGGGACCTCCTGCGGCTGGGCGGTGGCCCCGATCCGTCGAAAATGTGACTTGATGTGCCGGGCCGACACCGGTGCTTGGGATCCTCCGATGATGCAGGCGACCCCACGGCAGGGCAACCCCCACCGGCAGCGCCCAACAGCTCGTCGACATGGGCCACCCAAGCATCGAGCTCCTCCATGGGTGGCCGGTGCCGGAGCAGCTTCTGCGCTGCTAAGAGTGCTGCCGGCAAGGCCACGGGGAGTGAAAATGGTGAAGCAGGCCGCTCCCCGGTGGCCCAGCTGGCGAAAAGGTCGTCGGGGGAGAGGGCGGAGCGCCCATGGGTGGCGCGATCCACCAACGCCGCTCGGACGACGGGGACAACACCAGCCTCCACGCGGATGCGGCAGGCTGCGGCCATCATGGCGGCGTGGGGCAGGAGAGGGGAGGCGAGGTCGTCGGAGAGGCGAGATTTCGACATGCCCCTTACCTGGTGCGCCAAATGTCAGATTACGGGCTCCGCAAACCCAAAGAAGTTCGAACACAGGGGCGTGAACAAAGATCTCTCCCGCTCACGTCTACCTAGCGCCGCGCCCTCGCCCGGTGATGAGATTCAAGCAAGCAACGAGTAAAATCACACACGAGTTTACCCAAGTTCAGGCCACCTTGCGGTGTAAAACCCTACGTCCTGCTTGAGTGGATTAGCCTCTGGGGGGCTTGAGTATGAACAAGTACAGTGGTTCTTGAGCTCAGGAGGAGAGCTCAAGAGGGTTAGGAGGCAAGTGTTCTTGCTTCTTGAAGCGAATGTGGGGTGTTCGAGATGAGGTCAATCAGATGCCTCCACACTGGAAACCCTAGCTACTTATATAGGCGGCCAGGGTCCTCTTCCCCAGAAATGTTTAGGCGGGAAGGGATCCCACAACGGCCATTTTGAGCGGGAACACAAGGACGTTCCTATCCTGACAAAAGCGGTCTTTGCCTGCAAAGAGATCAGACGATGACGTGGTGGTGGGCTCGGTGGTGACATCCTCCTTGTCGTCCTTGCAGTCTTCAGTCTTGTTGCACCGAAGGGGAAACCATTGTCTCGCCCCTCGGGAACCTGCGCCTGTGTTGTCTCCTTTGCACCAAAACGGCAACTGCGCCGCTGGCACGCGCTGGCACCCGCTGGCGCAGTGCGTCACTACCTCCTCCTAAGGCAGGTTTGGCCTTGAGTTCTCCGCCCCTCCAGAGCATCCTAGCCAAGGCCGCTCTAGAGAGGGTCTTGGTGTCGTTCTCCTCAGGAGGCTTAGCCCCCTCGCGAGGGTCTTGAGCAGCTGGTCGATCAGCTGGGCCATACCAGGCCGTAGTAGGAGCTCGTCGCGGGCCGCAGGCAGGCAAGTCTGGGTACCCTGGTTCCCAGGACACCGACACACATGTATTTGAGTTTCCGATCAATACAATTCTAGCATGGATAATAAACGATTATCATGAACAAGGAAATATGATAATAACCAATATATCATTGCCTCTAGGGCATATTTCCTACACATATACACTAGAGCCACATATTGCATGGCAAAATTAGATAGCACAATTCACTAGAATTTGTTAAGGAAAGGCAGGAGCAGCACACACAACGGGTAAACCGAGCAAGCTTAACCAGCGTAGCTAGCAAATGGCAAGGTGCTCCTCCAAGATTTGGGGGCCGGCACGAATGGTAGCCGTCGTGACCTCATCCACCCGTGCGGTCGCAATTTGCTTCTCCGCTGCCAAATGCCCCTTGAGCTCCTGGCTATAATGTGTGCACCATGGCTTAGGCGGCGCTTATTTGGTGGAGGGGTCGGTGATTTGGGTGGAATGTGTCGCGCCGGCGGTCGGGGCATGTGGGATGTGGAAGGAGGAGGAGGATGGGGGTCGGGTGTGTATTACATGCCTGGATAGATGAGGCCGAGGAGCGTGAAGGAGGGTCGCCGGCAAGGGGGTGGCGCTGCAAGCAAGGAGTGAAGGTTTCAACTTGGAAAGGAAGGCGGAAACATGGGAAATGTGGCTTTTGGTAAGGGAGAAGGGGCGGGGAGGTAGATATTTCTGCGGAAGCCGAAAATTTTGAATCGGTTTAGCGGAAAAACTGGCATCCAAAGTGTCATCAGACACAGTACCTTATTCAGAACTGTGTACGATATGTGAACATCACAAATGATTCACATAGCTTAACCCGTGTGTGATGAGTTTGAACTTCAAATTTTTTTGTTCCAATTTCCTTGGTTACAGTGGTCATCCACGTCATAGCATAATTTGGGTCAACAGCACAACCACACTTCTTAATCGAGCAAGTTCAGCAATTAAATAGAGCTAGCTAGCCTGTTACTCTAACAAATTAAAGACTGGCGCTCTTAATTAAACAAACCAAAGAGTACTACTACGGCTGGTGCTCGTCGATCTCCGCCGCCTCCTCCATGTCCAGCTCGTGCTCGACGGTCTCGTGGGAAGGGGAACCATGGTATCCATCGCACCATACTCGGCAAGCATCTCGCCATCCGCATCCTCCATCTCTTTGGAAAAGGCCACCATGAGCTGGGTGTGGGTGGCCAAGATCTAGGCTTGGATGGGCTCCATCGTCGCAAGGTATGCGGCGGAGGAACGGACGGCTGCTCGAACACTCTCGGTGATTGCCAACTCTTTGGCCCTGGGTTGCCGACCATTGTCAGAGAAGCTTCGTTCGATTTGTGCGGTGACCACCATGAGCTACGCGTGGGCGGCCTCCATCAGGGCTAAGACCGACGGTGCAGAACGGATAGCTGATGTACCGCTCTCGCCGGTTGCTATCCCCGTGGCAGATGTTGCTGCCGCCACCTGAGAAGCAACATCGGTCGTTTGGGCTGCCTTGGCCGCCCGGTCATAGATTGCGGCCGCGCTCATGCACATTGTTAGCATGCACATGGCGGATGCATCCACGCTCTCGCTGGAGTGGGCCACCGAAGTTTCCATCACAACGCGGGTCCACGTCCCCATCTTTCACCGGCGACGATTGAACAGTGAAATGATATTTGGGGAGCGAGCTAGTGTGCTTGACACGCCGGCTGTGGACTGTAGCCGACGCACCTTCTCGCGTAAGCCATAGGCGTACTATACACCAACGGTGCTCCATGATATTTTGCACTGCATCTCACACGGTTGGTGATAATAAACTGTGTGGGATCTACTTGATGTTTCATCTTGATTTGAATTACATAATGGGGTCACAGTGGCAATGGACGGTGTTTGAATTGCTTGACCTTTTATCTGCAGTGAACATGCAACTATATGTGTGTCATAAAAAAATTGGAATTATTCAGGGTTCATTTGGAAATTTTATACACTAAATTGGTTTTCTATCCATTTCAGGTGCACAATTAAAAATTATAGAACATGCACATGCTCTGGTGCACCAACATGGGTTGCAAAATCATATATTTGTCCATGGGTTTATGCTTATGTTCCATGGAAGAAATGGGGGTGAATTTCGAACACCACGACACCGTGGCTCTCTGGCAAATGCTGAGGTACTTGCTTTTGTAATTCTTGTAAATCCAGAACCCGTCTGAATTTCATGAACCTTGGCATGCTATCATGGAATGGCATCAACATACTGGGGTAAAAAATATTGTCCCATTTGGGGCAGGTTATGGTATAAGCTTCTCACAAACCAGAGATTCTCACAAGAAGCCTCATGGTTCCGTTAGGGAAACGTGTCACCTTTGTGGACAAAACGATATTCGTCGCCTCTTCTTCCTTTCAATTTTTTTCCTGGTGTCAACATAGAACAACAGGAGTGTCGTGTTAAATTTTGGATTTTTCGGGGATCGTTTGGACATTTTTATACGTTAATTGAGTTTTCTAGGCATTTATGCGCATAATTCAAAATTGAACTACATACACATGCTCTAGTCCATAAAAATGGGTTGCAAAATCAAATGTTTTTCCTTGGTTGCAAGATTAGGTTACATGCAAGAAATGAGAATGAATTTCAAACACCTTGACACTGTCGCTCGGCCGCTAACATTGAGATAAATGGTTTTAAAATTCTAGTAAATCGAATACTCGTCTGAAATTCATGAAACTTGACATGATATCATGGAACGGCAGCGACATGCTGTGGTAAAAATATTGTCCCATTTGAGCAGGTGTGGGTATAAGCTTCTCGCAAACTAGATCTTCTCTCATAAACAAGCTTGATGGTTTCGGTAGGGTATGTGCCACCTCTTCTTACTTTTAGAATGTTTCTCATGTAAACATAGAACAACATGAGTGTTGTGTCAATTTTGGGGATTTTTCGGGGTTCGCTTGGACATTTTTATACATTAACCGAGTTTTCTATGCATTCATGTGCATAATTCAAATTTTAACTGCATGCACATGCTCTAATGCATATAAATTAGTTGAAAATTCAAATATGTGTCCTTGGTTGCATGCTTAGGTCCCATGCAAGAAATGGGGATGAATGTCTAACCCCCTGCCACCGTCACTCGGCCGCAAACATTGAGATACACGGTTTTTAAATTCTAGTAAATCCAAAGCTCGTCTGAAATTCATGAAACTTGGCATGCTATCATGGAGCGGCATCAACATGTCGTGGTAAAAGTTTTGTCCCATTTGGGGCACGTTTGGGGATATGCTTCTCACAAACCAGAGCTTTTCACAACAAGCCTGATGGTTTCGGTAGGGAACGTCCATCCTTTGGGGACGAAACAATATCCATTGCCTCTTATTGCTTTCAAAAAATTTCTCGTGTCAACATAGAACAACAGGAGAGTTGTGTCAATTTTTGGGATTTTTCAAGGCTCGTTTGGACATTTTATGCATTAATTGAGTTTTCAATACATTTATGTGCATAATTCAAATTTGAACTACATGCACATGCTCTAATGCATATAAATTGGTTGAAAACTCAAATCTATGTCCTTGGTTGCATGCTCAGGTCCCATGCAAAAAATGGGAATGAATGTCAAACACTCTGCCACCGTCACTCGGCCGCAAACATTGAGATACCTGATTTTTTAAAGTCTAGTAAATCCAAAACTCGTCTGAAATTCATGAAACTTGGCATGCAATCATGGAGCGGCATCAACATGTCGTGGTAACAATTTTGTCCCATTTGGGGCTGGTTTGGGTATATTGTTCTCACAAACCAGAGCTTCTCACAACAACCATGATGGTTTCGGTAGGGAATGTCCCACCTTTGGGGCAGAAACGATATCCATTGCCTCCTATTGCTTTCAAAAAAAATCTCGTGTCAACATAGAAAAACAGGAGTGTTGTGTCAATTTTTGGGATTTTTCGGGGTTCGTTTGGACATTTTTATACATTAACTGGGTTTTCGAGGAATTTATGTGCATAATTAAAATTTGAACTACAAGCACATGCTCTAATGCATATAAATTGGTTGAAAATTCGAATATGTGTCCTTGGTTCCATGCTTAGGTCCCTTGCAAGAGATGGGAATGAATGTCAAACACCCTACCACCGTCACTCAACCGCAAACATTGAGATACATGGTTTTTAAATTCTAGTAAATCCAAAACTCGTATGAAATTCATGAAACTTGGTATGCTATCATGGACCGGCATCAACATGCTGTGGTAAATTTTTTGTCCCATTAGGGGCAGGTTTTGGTATAAGCTCCTAACAAACCAGACCTTCTCACAACAAGTATGATGGTTTCGGTAGGGAATGTGCCACCTTTGGGGACGAAACGATATCTGCTGCCTCTTATCTGCCACCTTTGGTAATTTTTCGGGATTCATTTGGACATTTTTATACATTAACTGGGTTTTCTAGGCATTTTACATGCATAATTCAAATTTGAACTACATGCACATTCTCCGGTGCATATAAATTGGTTCAAAAATCAAATCTTTGTACTTGGGTGCATGCTTAGGTCCCATGCAAGAAATGGGAATGAATTTCAAACACCTGGGCACTGTTGTTTTCCGGCAAAACGTCGAGACACTTTGTTTTTAAATTCTAGCAAATCCAAAACTCGTCTGAAATTCATGAAACTTGGCATGCTATCATGGAATGGCACCCGACATGTTGTGGTATTTTTCGTGTCCATATAGAGAGAAGGCGCACTCGAATAACATCCAACAAAGGCATTTTGAAACAAATAGTTGTCACTCTAACATCGCAAACGTTTGTATAATTCAAATCATGTGCGTTATCTTAACCATTCACGTGACGCCACGTGTCTTGGTTTTAATGGCTATAGGAGGTGCCGTGCGGGCAGCTGCTTGACTGAACGGGAGGCGTGCGAGCGCAGTCCAGTGCGGAGGCTGTACGAGAAGCGTGCAAGCAGTCATCCAATGTGCAAGCTCACCGGGAAGCATGCGAGTTGTACGCTGCGCAGGCTCACTGGGAAGCGAGCCCTTTGACTTCCATGGCCGCCCGCCTTCCTCTCCATTAATGACGCCCGAGCCACTGCTTAAAACAGGCGGCCTTACTATTCACCTCCCATTCCCCTCCCTCCCGCAGACCTCCACCAACGGCATGGCACAGAAGGATCATCTGCCGCTAGTCTTCAAGTTTGGTGAGGTCGACTCCAAGCCAGAGGAGATAGAAAATAAGGAGGAATGGAGCCTCATGGACATGGCCTAAAATGAGCTGGCCGCGGCGGTTGCTTCCCCTGCTCCCGTCCCAGCTCCCATCTCCGTGCCCGCGCTAACGACCATCCCCATAGCATTGACGGTCTGGTCACCGAGCACTATAGCAGAGCTGGAAGCTAGGGGCGTCAGCGAGGTCTCCAGGGACCAGCGCGAGCTCATGTACATGCCAGTGCCAGCGCCCATGCTCGTGCCCGTGCGCGCCCCTCCATCCACCGTAGCGCTGGTCCCCGTGCATTTGGCTGCACCCGCCGCGCCCGTGCCCGTGTGCGCGCCCCCCTCAGCAGCATGGGACACCACCGTCGACCGCTACCTCTCAGCGCCGCCAGCTGCCATCCTTCCATGCCCCGCCCGTCGATCGCGCAACGACATGATGTTTGATTTACAAGAAAAGAACATTCTGTGCTGCATTGAAGACTTCAACAATGGCGTCCCGGTGGATGACAACGATGACGATGGCGCGGCACACCGCCACCGCCGCCGCTGAAAATAGTTTTTTTCTTGGGTTTAATATTGTATCTCGATCATATGAATATAAATTCGCAGTATGACTGAATGAAAGATATGGTTTGAGTGAACTTGTTTTATTTCTCTCTTAATGTACAGACTTATCAAACGATTTCCTTTTGAAAAAAACGTCAATGATTTTTAAATATAAAACACTCATCGCAAACGTTTTAGTTAGAACACACGTATGCAACTAAAATTCAGTAATTAAGCATAGATTTCATTCATAGATTAAGCAGTTGTTCTTTATACAAAGAGTTCAACTCGGCAAGCTGAACCGACCCGACTTTTCACCAGTTGTTGCCAACCACGTACTGAAATAGCTAGTTCTACTTCATATACTAGCCAATTTTAAGTACGTTGTACAGTTCCACCACATCTATAGTCAGAAGAATTGAACAAGATAGCCCCTAAATACTACTACTGCGGAGTGGCTTTGTACTACTTCTGGCAGCCTTTCCTCTGCCGAGCGCGCTCAGTAAGAGGCAGAGGAGGAGGAGCCTACCGATGAGCTGGACAACTGCAATACGGTGCCTGCCGCTGCTGCACCTTCAGCGATGCTCACCTCGAACGCCCTCTGCCGCTCCAAACGACCCCTCTTGAAGCAGTGGTTCTCCACGTAGATCTCTTGATTCCTCGCCTCCGAGGCGTGTGTCGCGGCCACGGCGGCGGTAAGGCCCTTTGCGTGCTCGACGAGGCGCTCCTCCTCCTCCTGCAGGAACTCGGTATAGCGTGCAAGGTCACGGACGCACGTGCGGGCATCCACCTCTGCCTCCCATCTTCGGGCGGTGGTGGTGGAGCGGGTGATGACCCCGGCGGTCGATGGTGGGCTGGCGGCCACGACCACCACCTCCCGCCTTTGGGCCGCAGTGGTGGAGCGGGCGATGGCCCTGGCTTTAGATGGTGATGTGGTGGCAACGGTGGCCGGCAACAGCTGCCGACGGGCAGCGGTGGAGTGTGTGGTGGGTGTTCCGCGCACACCCAATAGGGACGCCACGCGCACTACACTATGTCGGGGACTGGGCCTCTGCCACGGTGTAGCGTCCCAGCTGGAGTTGTCCTATGATGACGACGGAGTGGCTGAGCGACGACGGCGGACCGGTACCATTGGTGATTGTGGGAGAAGCAGACGAGATAAGCTACAGGGAGGGAGGGGAAAATGCGATGTAGGACTCGCTGGCCGTGCGGGTTTATATAGCAGGCTGGTAAGCATTGGGATTTTGGGGGATTTCACCAAGTCGGGCAGGAAGCTTGCACGGGAACCTGAGAGGTTGCGCGGGAACGGGCTCACGGACGATTCATTGGCGCCACAGTTTGGCCAAAAGAATGCCCCCACGCGCTGCGCAAGCTTGCACTGTAAGCCGTCTGCGGCAGCGGGGCGACAAGACGTGCGAGAGGAGGACGAGAGGCCACATACACATACGGTTAATAAAAAAATGTTTGCGATTTAATTACCTACTATACCCCCCAATACGTCTCCAACGTATCTATAATTTTTGATTGTTCCATGCTATTATATATTATGTTCTGGATGTTTAATGGGCTTTATTATACACTTTTATATTATTTTTGGGACTAACCTACTAACCCAAGGCCTAGTGCAAATTGCTATTTTTTTGCCTATTTTAGTGTTTCACAGAAAAGGAATATCAAACAGACTAAAATGGAATGAAACTTTCGGGAGAGTTATTTTTGGAACCGTATCTACACAGAAGACTTGGAGTACACGCGAGGGAACGACAGAGGCGGCCACGAGGGGGCAGGGCGCGCCCATGGGGGGGGGCAGGCGCGCCTCCCACCCTGGTGGGCCCCCTCTGGCTCCCCTGGTGCCCTTCTTCCTCCTATATATATCCACGTACCCTGAAAACATCGAGGCAACAGAAGAAACCCTAATTCCACCGCCACAACCTTCTGTTCCCCTCAGATCCCATCTTGGGGCATGTTCCGGAGGTCGCCGGAGGGGGGATCGATCACGGAGTTCTTCTACATCAACACCATAGCCTCACCGATGAGTTGTGAGTAGTTTACCACAGACCTTCGGGTCCATAGTTATTAGCTAGATGGCTTCTTCTCTCTTTTTGGATCTCAATACAAAGTTCTCCTCGATCTTCGAGGAGATCTATTCGATGTAATCTTTTTGCGGTGTGTTTGTCGAGATCCGATGAATTGTGAGTTTACGATCAAGATTATCTATGAACAATATTTGATTCTTCTCTGAAATCTTTTATGTATGATTACAATATCCTTGCAAGTCTCTTCGAATTATTGTTTGGTTTGGCCTACTAGATCTATAGTTCTTGCAATGGGAGAAGTGCTTGGCTTTGGGCTCAATCTTGCCGTGTCCTTTCCCAGTGACAGTAGGGGCAGCAAGGCACGTATTGTATTATTGTCATCGAGGATAAAAAGATGGGGTCTATATCATATTGCTTGAGTTTATCCCTCTACATCATGTCATCTTGCTTAAGGCATTACTCTGTTCTTATGAACTTAATACTCTAGATGCATGCTGGATAGAGGTCGATGTGTGGAGTAATAGTAGTAGATGCAGAATCGTTTCGGTCTACTGGTTACAGACGTGATGCCTATATATAATGATCATGCCTAGATATTCTCATAACTAGGCGCTTTTCTATCAATTGCTCGACAGTAATTTGTTCACCCATCGTAGGATTCTGCTATCATGAGAGAAGCCACTAGTGAAACCTATGGCCCCGGGTCTGTCTTTATTATATTACTTTCTCTTAAATTTCTATTGCCATTGCTTATTTGCTTTATTTACTTTCTGTTCTTATACCAAAAATACCAAAAATACTATCCTATCATATCTATCAGATCTCACTCTTGTAAGTGACCATGAAGGGATTGACAACCCCTTATCGCGTTGGCTGCGTCGTTCTTATTTGTTTGTGGAGGTGCGAGGGACTCGCACATGGTCTCCTACTGGATTTATACCTTGGTTCTCAAAAACCGAGGGAAATACTTACGCTATTGTGCTGCATCACCCTTTCCTCTTCGAGGGAATACAACGCAAGCTCGAGAAGTAGCAAGAAGAATTTCTAGCGCCATTGTCGGGGAGATCTATGCAAAAGTCATATACCAAGTACCTATCACAAACCCTTATCCTTCGCATTACATTTTTTGCCTCTCATTTTCCTCTCCCCCACTTCACCCTTGCCGTTTTATTCGCCCTTCTTCTTCCGTGTGTTTTATCGCATTGCCTTGCCATCATGGCTAGCACGCCTATCATTTAATTTTAAACAAAGGGATGAAGAAAATCTAAAAGATGCCTGGTATAGAATTTGCAATGCTCAAAATAGATCTACTAGGAAGCTTTCCACTTCCGTGCTTCTTCATAATTTTTATGTTGGCAAAACTCCTTGGAATAGGCTTATTCTTGGTACCATTACCGGAGGAAATTTCTTTGATAGTCATACTCTTGATTTCTATAATGCTTTGATAGATTTGTTCGGGACACACTCTACCCCGGAGGAGACACAAGTTTTTAATAAGATTTGTGAAGTAACATTTTTTTTTACAAAAGTCTCTTGAACCTCTTAAGAGTATTGGCGGAAATTTACATCGCATGAATATGTTGATCACCCTTTGCAATAAGCGGTTGGATTATTTAGATCTAAAAATTTCTGAATGTGAAGGAAAACGAGAACCTCCCGGATTCAAGCGTGATCCCGTTAAAAGAAAAAAAACCCGAAGATGGCAATACCTAGATCTATTCTTGTATCGTGCCTAGCTAGGGGCGTTAAACGATAGCGCATGTTGGGAGGCAACCCATTTTTTTTGCTTCTGTTTAGGGATAAATATTGCATCTAGCTTCTGTTTAGATGTGGTTTTGTGTTTTAATTAGTGTTTGTGCCAAGTAGAACCTTTGGGAAGACTTGTGTGAAGTTTATATGATCAAGCTGTAAAAAACATAAACTTCAGCGCTCACGAGATTGGCTGTAATTTTTTACTCGAGAGTGCTTTTTAGTTGATTCTTTTTGCAGATGATTAATAGACAAATTCCTCACGTCCACCAATTTGTTTCAATTTTTTAGAGTTACAGAAGTATTCGAAAGTTACATATTACTACATATTGTTCTGTTTTTGACAGATTCTGTTTTTCGTGTGTTGTTTGCTTATTTTGATGAATCTATGAGTAGTATCGGGGGGGCGGGGGTATGAATCATGGATAAGTTGGCATACAGTAGGTTTAACACTAATATAAACAAAGAATGAGATCATTACATTATCTTTGAGTGGTGGTTTGTTTTCTTATACTAACGGAGCTCACGAGATCTTTGGCTAAGTTTTGTGTTGTGAAGTTTTCAAGTTTTGAGTATGGCTTTGATGGACTATGGAACAAAGAGTGGAAAGAGCCTAAGCTTGGGGATGCCCAAGGCACCCAAGGTAAAATTCAAGGACAACCAAAAGCCTAAGCTTGGGAACGCCCCGGGAAGGCATCCCCTCTTTCGTCTTCATCTATCGGTAACTTTACTCGGGACTATATTTTTATTCACCACATGATATGTGTTTTGCTTGGAGCGTCATGTATGATTTGAGTCTTTTCTTTTTAGTTTGCCACAATCATCCTTTCTGGACACACCTTTTGAGAGAGATAAATATGATTTAGAATTTATTAGAATACTCTATGTGCTTCACTTATATCTTTTGAGCTAGATAGTTTTGCTCTAGTGCTTCACTTATAACTTTTAGAGCACGGTGGTGGTTTTATTTTGTATAAATTATTGATATCTCACGCTTCACTTATATCTATTTGAGAGTATTTTAGAACAACATGGTAATGTGCTTGGGTTATAAAACTAGTCCTAATATGATAGGCATCCAAAATGAGTATAGTAAAAACTTGCATACAAGTGCAATGAATGATAGGAGAAGTTTGATACTTGATGATTGTTTTGAGATATGAGGATGATGATATTAGAGTCATGCTAGTGGAGTAATTGTGAATTTGAGAAACGCTTGTGTTAAAGTTTGTGATTCCCGTAGCATGCACGTATGGTGAACCGTTATGTGACGAAGTTGGAGCATGATTTATTTATTGAGTGTCATCCTTTGTGTGGTGGTCGGGATCACGCGATGGTTAACTCCTACCAACCCTTCCCCTAGGAGCTTGTGTTGAATACTTTGTTTTGATAACTCGTAGAGTTTTGCAATAAGTATACGAGTTCTTTATGACTAATGTTGAGTCCATGGATTATACACACTCTCACCCTTCCACCATTGCTAGCTTCTCTTGTACCGCGCAACTTTCGCCGGTACCATAGACCCACCATATATCTTCCTCAAAACAGCCACCATACCTACCTATCATGGCATTTCCATAGCCCTTCCGAGATATATTGCCATGCAACTTTCCACCGTTCCGTCCATATGACATGCTTCATCACCATTCACATAGAGTCATATTTTGTTCTAGCTTCGAGTTTAACCTTTGAGTTGTAAGTCAATAAAACTGTGATGACCTTCATTATTAGAGCATTGTCCCGTGTGAAGAAAGGCCAAAAAATAGGTATGGCCCAAAAAAATAGAGAGGGGCTAAAAAGGGAAAGCCCCTCCAAAAAAATGAGAGAAAAGAGAGAAGGGACAATGCTACTATCCTTTTCCACACTTTTGCTTCAAAGTAGCACCATAATCTTCATGATAGAGAGTCTCTTGTTTTGTCACTTTCATATACTAGTGGGAATTTTCATTATAGAACTTGGCTTGTATATTCCAACGATGGGCTTCCTCAAATGCCGTAGGTCTTCATGAGCAAGCAAGTTGGATGCACACCCACTTAGTTTCTTTTGATGAGCTTTCATACACTTATAGCTCTAGTGCATCCGTTGCATGGCAATCCCTACTGACTCACATTGATATCTATTTATGGGCGTCTCCATAGCCCATTAATATGCCTAGTTGCTGTGAGACTATCTTCTTCTTTTGTCTTCTCCACAACCACCGCTCTATTCCACCTATAGTGCTATATCCATGGCTCACGCTCATGTATTGCATGAAAGTTGAAAGGTTTGAAAAAATATGAGTATGAAACAATTGCTTGGCTGAAACCGGGGTTGTGCATGATTTAAATATTTTTTGTGATGAAGAGGGAGTGTAGCCAGACTATATGATTTTGTAGGGATAACTTTCTTTGGCCATGTTATTTTGAGAATACATGATTAAGTTGTTAGTATGCTTGAAGTATTATTATTCTTATGTCAATATAGACTTTTGTCTTGAATCTTTCAGATCCGAACATTCATGACACAATAAAGAGAATTACATTGAGAATTATGTTGGTTAGCATTCCACATCAAAAAAATTGTTTTTATCATTTACCTACTCGTGGACGAGCAGGAATTAAGCTTGGGGATGCTTGATACGTCTCCAAAGTATCTATAATTTTTTATTGTTCCATGATATTATATATTCTGTTTTGGATGTTTAATGGGCTTTATTATACACTTCTATATTATTTTGGGACTAACCTACTAACCCAAGGCCCAGTGCAAATTGCTGTTTTTTTGCCTATTTCAGTGTTTCGCAGAAAAGGAATATCAAACGGAGTCCAAACGGAATGAAACCTTCGGGAGAGTTATTTTTGGAACCGTATCTACATAGAAGACTTGGAGTACATGCGAGGGAACGAGAGAGGCGGCCACAAGGGGACAGGGCGCAACCGGGGGGGGGGGGGGGGG
>LR738714.1:125445901-125531419 GCA_902687465.1 Secale cereale
GGGGGGGGGGGGCAGGCGCGCCCCCACCCTGGTGGGCCCCCTCTGGCTCCCCCAGTGCCCTTCTTCCTCCTATATATATCCACGTACCCTGAAAACATCGAGGCAACAGACGAAACCCTAATTCCACAGCCGCAACCTTCTGTTCTCGTGAGATCCCATCTTGGGGCCTGTTACGGAGCTCCACCGGAGGGGGGATCGATCACGGAGTGCTTCTACATCAACACCATGGCCTCACCGATGAGTTGTGAGTAGTTTACCTCAGACCTTCGGGTCTATACTTATTAGCTAGATGGCTTCTTCTATCTTTTTGGATGTCAATACAAAGTTCTCCTCGATCTTTGAGGAGATCTATTCGATGTAATCTTTTTGCAGTGTGTTTGTCGAGATCCGATGAACTGTGGGTTTATGATCAATATTATCTATGAACAATATTTGATTCTTCTCTGAAATCTTTTATGTATGATTATAATATCCTTGCAAGTTCTTTGAATTATTGGTTTGGTTTGGCCTACTAGATCTATAGTTCTTGCAACGGGAGAAGTGCTTGGCTTTGGGTTTAATCATGCGGTGTCCTTTCCCAGTGACAATAGGGGCAGCAAGGCACGTATTGTATTGTTGCCATCGAGGATAAAAAGATGGGGCTTATATCATATTGCTTGAGTTTATCCCTCTACATCATGTCATCTTGCTTAAGGCGTTACTCTGTTCTTATGAACTTAATACTCTAGATGCATGCTGGATAGCGGTCGATGTGTGGATTTTCAAACCTTTATGATTAACTGTTGCATGTACATGTAGTTCAAATTTGAATTGCGGTCATTAAATGGCTATAAAATCACTTAAATGTATTAAAAAGGTCAAGTGACCCCTGAAATTTTCCAAATTTTGACATGACAGTTGTATTAGTGCACGTTAACTGTAAAAACAATTGAAGTCCACAAGAGGAAGCTATCGTCTGTTCATCATCAAAGATGCATTCTTTCCTCTCGGAACCACGAGACTTCTAGTGAGTTACTCCAGTTTGTGAGTGGTGTGTGTCCAAACTTCCGTCAAATAGGCCAATTTTTTTTGCACAACATCTTGGTGGCATGCCATTACGTCTAGCAAGGTTTCATGTATTTACGATCTTTTCTTTATTTTATTTTGGAATTTAAATGCCATTGCACTCGAAGCTTTGTGTCCAAGCTGTGACACCAATATGTTTGAAATTTCCTTCAAATTTACTACAGATGGAATTAACTCGCACACAAGTACACAAATATGAATTTTCAAACCGTTATGGTTAGCTGTTGCATGTACATGTAGTTCAAATTTGAATTGTGGTCATTAAATGGCTAGAAAATCAGTTAAATGTCTTAAAAAGGTCAAGTGACCCCTGGAGTTTTCCAAATTTTCACATGACAGTTGATTAGTACTCCAAATTTTCTTCTACATTTAAAACACCATCCATTGGCACTGTACTCCAAATTCGTCTTTCACAGCTAATACAAAATATCAACAACATCACACACACGGTTTGTTATAGGAATCGTTTGCGATGAAAATTCATGGTTCTATTTAAGTCTTCCTCCATAAGCTTCGCCGACTTCGTCTGCTCTACTGGTGGTCACCCCAGAATCCTCGAATCCCCGATCCCCATTCCTGCAACCCCTTCTAGCAAAGAACGATGTCGTGGAAACACTTTGTGAGGGCCCGTACGGTGACCGCATCCTTCCCGAGTGCTGCCGCCTGCGCCGAGAGACCATCCACATCAGCATTGAGCGCAGCCACATCCATTGAGAGGGTGTCTGTGGCAGCCGACAGGGCAGCTGCAGCAGTCGAGATGGTTGCAGCAACTACTGCAATGACGGTTGCAAATGCCGACAACGCTGGAGATGCCAATTCCGCGCCACCAATGTCGCCCTGGCCCGGGTTCAGGCCATCCGCACCAAGATCAAGGACAAACAAGCCAAGATATTCTAGGCCACCTCGCAATCCAGGAATCAACCCACGTCCAAAAATGCGGCGAAGGCCATTGAGCACATGCTTCCTCATGAGATTGCCGAGCGGGAGCTGGAGATGCAGGAGGCGGCGAAGATCAAGGAGCTCCGGGTGGAGTAGTTGCGCGTGGCTGAGGGCGAGGTAGAGAAGAGCCTGTCCGTCAAGGAATCGGTGGTAGAGTACCAACGCGAGCTCTGGCGTGGCCACTACTACGAGTACTACAACCTTGACGGCGGCACCAAGGACAAGGATGACAACGCGGTCGACTTCAGCCGGGGGTACGCAGAGTCCACGAACGGCGGCATGTCGCCAAGACAAGTCATCGACATCTCATCTTACACCGGTGAGGATAGGGTGGCGCAGCGGCGTCTTTGTTAAAATTATGTGTACTTAGCCTTTGTTTATAACATTGGTCTATTCTTAGAGCAATGTTTAGGTTAACTGGCTCTGTTTAATTACTAAAATTACTCAATTCAGTAAGTGTGGTATTTGTGCTGTAGGCTCTTGTGTGTGCCCAAATTAGCAAGCGATGTTAAATTATGCATTGAAGTTGATGAGGACAGTACCCAGGGAAATTGCCACCAAAATTTGAATGATCAAACTCATTGCATGCACATAATGTAGAAGAATGGTTTGCGATGCACACATTTGTTCAAAGTGAAATGGTGTCCGGCGGCACCGCGTGCAAAGTTTCCCTCTACCTTCCGAAAATTTTCGACTGCCGCTGAAATATCTAACTCCCTCCGCCTTTCCCATCCCCTTTTCTCCACGACCACAAGTCACATTTCCCCTTGTTTCCTCCTTCCTTCCTTCCCAAGCTATAGCTGCTTCCTCGCTTCCCTCCTCGCTCTCGCCGTCTCGCATCCGACAGCTTAGTCACCATGGTCTTCTTAAGTGACCTGTCCAACGGTTCCTCCTCCGACGACTCTTTCAACACCCGGGTATGCCCCTCTTATCTCTCTTGGGTTATGATTTGGAATGAAGGATTTTAACTAGGTGGTCAATTTGAGTCATTTCTTCCTCTTGTAGCTCCCTAGGACCATCAGTTGCAACAAATGGAGCGGGGTGGCTCAAGATCTGCCTTCTCGTTGTCACCATCAATATCCATGCATGAAGTTAGTTGAGTTTGAATCTATGGACAGTGGGAGGAAGTTTCTGGCATGTGCAGAGAAGGTTAGCCCCACTTTCGTTGTTACAAATCATTTGTTAGATGTGATTCAGACACTGTCACTATGCTATGTTATTCTGGATGTGATTAAGACAGTGTCACAATTTCTACCTAGTATATAAAAATGTTGCCATCTCATCAGCGGTGCACTATAAAATTATTTAGCACCGCTTCGGCAGTTTGTGCAACCAATTTTTGTCCACACATCTAAGGAGACAAGCAGTGAAATACTAAAACTTTATGGCACGAAGGAACTGGGTGTCGGAGCAACTAGGTGCTCTGGAGTCTATTTCCCTAATTTTTTCCTCTACATCGGCTCACCAGTGCAGGGCACCGGTGCCAAATGTACCAACAGTTGTATTGACACCGGTTTTGGTGTACATAGTGGCCGTCCTTAGTGCTATTAGTTCTATGTCACTAAATTTGTACATGTACACACCTGTTAGTATCAATTTGTTGTCATCCAAACACTGTCACCATGTTGTTGCAGTTATATTTAGCTTCCTCATAAAATGTTCAATTTGCTATCTATAGTACATGACTAAGAACTTGTAGCGTTGTTGAAGTTAATTATAGCTTATGGTGTTTTTGAATTTGGTTGTTGTCTCAGTACCAATTATTTCATTTGCACATTGATCTTTTTAAGAAGATATGCCATAATTAACTTGTTTCCTCAGGTTTTCAAAATATGTATTTGGCGATTTCCTATGTTGCTAGAAAACCATTTTCCATACAATTGTTACTGATTTAGTTTTAAATATTATAGGATGAATTGAAGTGTTCTTACCTGGAGTGGGTTGATTAAGAGTGGCCACAGTCTTTGAAGATGTGCCAAGAAAATCTCTGGAGCATGTATGAGGAAGAGAACAGAGACATGCTTAGAGAAAGTGTTGTCAACGCTGAAGAATATTTCAAGATGTGGGAAAAAGGAGGAAGATGGAGAATGAGCACAGATTTTAAAAATTAGACTTTGCTAAGATGGTGTTGGCGAAGGAGGAGGCACTTTCCAAGATGTGGGAAAAGGAGGAAGATGGAGAAACAGGTTCTTACTGAATAAAAGCAGAGATGGAGAAGAAAAACCTGTCTGAGCATGCATCAGTCGATTAGGGAAATGAATATATTCTAATATTGTTCTTATAAAGGTGAACTAGGTATATGATGTATTGTGTTGTTTTCAGGTAGCTATCGTACTGTGATGTTAAAATATATTTATGTTGCTGATATGAAATTGGCAAACAACTGTTTGATATGAAATGTGAATTTGTGTAATATAGGCATTATTAATTGTAAACTATTAAACCTGCCAATTGTTCATCTGGATTCACTATGTGGGATATGCAGACGAACGGAAACGTTTCTCATGGATTGACTGTGTGAGTTGTGCAGACGAACATAAATGTTTCTCTGGGAATCACCATATGGGATGTACCTACGAACGGAAACAATTGGGCTTGTTGATACGTCTCCAATGTATCTATAATTTGTTTATTGTTCCATGCTATTATATTATCAACATTGGATGTTTTATATGCATCAATATACTATTTTAAATTATTTTTGGGACTAACTTATTAACCTAGAGCCCAGTGTCAGTTTCTATTTTCCCCTGTTTTTGACTTTTTCAGAAAAGGAATATCAAATGGAGTCCAAACGGAATAAAACTTTCACAATGATTTTTCTTGGACCAGAAGGCATCCAGAAGACTTGTTGATGAAGTCAGAAGAGTCCCGAGGAGGCCACAAGCCTCTAGGGCGCACCCTAGGGGGCGCCCTGAGGGCTTGTGGGCCTCTCGGGAAGTCCACCGACCTCAATCTATATCTACTATAAAAGAGAATAGATATTCTTAATTTTGTTTGGTCCATAGTAATATTTTTGGTTTGGTGTGGTTCATAGTAGCCCAAATTTCCTTTGGTTTGGTCCATAGTAATATTTTTATATAGCCCAAATTTATGTTCGTGTTTTCATATAGGTCTTTTTGGTATGTGAAAGCATATGGAAGCCGAACTATGTACGAACACAACATGTACTCATGATCTTCGGGTTGTAATGGGGATCCTGCACGTCCAAATATGCATGCATCCCCTAAAAAATCACATATGCATGCATCCCCTCAAAAAATCACATATGCATGCATCGAGCCAGAAAACCACATGTTGCACAATTCAGAAAGCAAGCTGTCAGCTCAAGCAAGCGCGTCCATACCGATTGGTAAGATCAGGATCAGAAAAACAAATTGTTTGACGCATCATGATATGACAAAGCTAGCTGTATGTGCTCAATCATCTAGCATCAACCGTAGCGACAGCATGGCTGCCACACAACATCTGCCTGCACACTATAGCGTTTAGAAGATGTCATGCGCTAAGAAATTTTGGTCCAAACACATGAACACACATTTTAAATAGGGCGCTATAGCACACTATAGCGTTTATAAGTGGTCCATCGCAAAGAGGCTTGCACGCTATTTAAAACTATGGACGATATCAAGCTGTACTAGCAGCTACGGCGGCCACAACTGAATCTTGGCAATGGCCACATCAATTAGGAGACTCCGTCTGATCGTGCATTGGCATGCGAGGATTTAGTTCTCCCGTTGCAACACATGTGCATTTGTGCTAGTCTTTGGCCTATAAATTCCCAAGTATTCCAGAAACCCTGGAGGCATTCACGAAAATAACTTTCCACCACCGCAGGTCTCTGTTCCATCCCATCTTGGGGCCTTTTCCGGTACTCCGTCGGAGGGGGATTCGATTATGAAGGGCATCAACATCAACCATGCTACCCCACCGATGATGTGTGAGTAGTTTAACATAGACCTACGGGTCCATAGCTAGTAGCTAGATGGCTTATTCTCTGTCTTTGATCTTCAATACAATGTTCTCCTTGATGTTCTTGGAGATCTATTCAATCTAATCTTCTTTTGCAGTGTGTTTGTTGAGATCCAATTAATTGTGGATTTATGATCAGATCATCTATGAATATTATTTGAGTCTTCTCTAAACTATTTTATGCGTGATTAAGATATCTTTGTATTTCTTTTCGATCTATTGATTTGGTTTGGCCAACTAGATTGGTTTTTATTGCAATGGGAGAGGTGCTTTGTGATGGGTTCAATCTTGCGGTGTCCTCACCCAGTGACAGAAGGGCTTGCAAGGCACGTATTGTATTATTACCATTAAGGATAAAAAGATGGGGTTTATTGTCACGCCCAATATGCGACCCTATCCTCGAGGAACTCGAAGGTCCCACCAAGGATAGAAGCGCATATTGAAGACGCTTTGCAAGGTGGATATCATTACATCAAACTATTACATAATATATGGGGATACATACATAGGCACACACATGCCACATGATTACAACAAATATCATACAGAAGAGAGGCATTCGACTACGGATGAAAAACAAACGAAAAACACGAATGACATCCACCCAGCTAGCCCAGGTTGCCGACCAGGAACCTATCCCCTGATCAAAGAAGAAGAAGCAGAAGAAGAACTCCAAAACAAGCAAACGTCACTATCATGTCATAGTCATCGTATTACCTGTACATGCAACTGTTGTTGTAGTAATCTGTGAGCCACGAGGACTCAGCAATCCCATTACCATGGGTATCAAGACTAGCAAAGCTTAATGGGTATGGAAAGGATAAGTGGTGAGGCTACAACAAGTGACTTAGCATTTGTATGGTGGCTAACTTACCATTTCAAGAGAAAGATGAGAAGCTACGCATACGGTTGCCAACTAGTAATGATCAATAAGTGATCCTTAACTACCTACGAGTCAAGCATAACCCCATTGTGTTCTCTTCCCGAACTTGATTGAAAAGAGACGATCACGGTTACACACATAGTTGGTGTATTTTATTTTTGATTTGGTGTCAAGTTCTCTACAACCGGATATTATAAATTTCCAATCTTCCACATAACCGCGGGCATGGCTTTCGAAAGATCAAACCCTGCAGAGGAACACTGCAGGGGTGTCCCAACTTAGTCCATCACAACCTCTCACGACCAGCGGAGGAACAACCTCCATCCTGGAACAACCCGGTCAAACTCGAAATCTCGGTTCACAAGACATTTCGACGATGGTAAAACAAATCCTGCAAGACCTACCAGCGTGCCGACACCCTGATAGTAGCCGCGCGTATCTCGTCTCTGGCCACGACTGGATGAACACTACGCACGGCAATCGAAGGCCCCAGTTAACTGGGTGGCACCGCAAGTGGCTCTAGTTTGGACCAACACTCAGTACTGGCCCGGGTTGTTAATTAAGTCCTCGGGGCCCGAGAAGTCCCTATGCAAGTTTTAGTTATTATTAGGTAAATGGTAAAACCAATGTTGCGCCTTGTTGGAGGAGTTTTATTCAAAGTGAACTGTCAAGGGGGGCCCATAAACCCCGACCGTGTTTGGAACACCAAATCAAGGAACATAACACTGGTTTAGTGGAAACTAGGGCGGAAAGAGTGGAAAAAAACACCAGGCAAAAGGCCGAGCCTTCCACCCTTTACCAAGTATATATGAGCATTAATTAAATAAGAGATATTGTGATATCCAACATATCCATGTTCCAACATGGAACAACTTGCAACTGCAACTGCAACTAGCAATGCTATAAGAGGGGCTGAGCAAAGCGGTAACATAGCCAAACAACAGTTTGTGGGATGGTGAAAAGGTTAGAGGTTGTTGCATGGCATATTGGGAGGGTCGATAAACAAGTGGTAGAAAGCATGGCATAGCGATAGCATCGAGACAACTAGCATAACAAAGATAGTAGTGAGATCCAAGGTGATGATCATCTTGCGTGAGATCCCGCTAGGAAGAAGATCGAGTCCATGAAGAAGGCACTACTAGAAAAAGGGGTATAGATGGGATTGACACTAATGGCGCACCAGACAAGCGGTGCGCCATTAGTATATACTAATGGCGCACCACCTTCTGATACACCATTAGAGTTGAAACTACTAATGGCGCACCTGGCCCAGGGTGCGCCATTAGTATCAATTTTTTTTCCTTTTCCAAACATACTAATGGCGCATCCAAACACAGTGCGCCATTACTAGTTGTAACTAGTAATGGCGCACCTGTCGGAAAGTGCGCCACTACTGTTGTTTTTTTATTATATTTTTTATTCTTTTTTTGCAAAACTACTAATGGCACACTATTCCATAGTGCGCCATTACTTGTTTAAACTAGTAATGGCGCACTGTGGAACAGTGCGCCATTAGTATGTTTTTTTTTGCAAAACTACTAATGGCGCACCACCAGAAGGTGCGCCATTAGTAACCTGGATTACTAGTGGCGCATTTTGAGTGGGTGCGCCATTAGTAAGTGGGCACCAACAAGATATTTTGGACAGCCACTCCTACCCACACTCACTTTCTCCCCACTTCATTCTCTCCACCTCCTCCTTGTCTCGGGTGCCTCCTCTTTTTCACCTCATTTCCACCATAGATTCATTCAAATTAAGTGGTTAAATTACCTTGTTTTGATAGGTATGTAAGGGGGGAAGCTATATTTATGTTGTTCTCCCTACAACAATGTGCACATGCACTTTTTATGGCCTAGCTAGATCTATGTATGTTCGTGGTGTTGCATATGTTTGTGGTGTTGCATATGTGTTTGTGTTTGGAGGTGTACCGGTATTTGAAATGCGATAGTTGCCAATATTTTCCCGGAATGTTGATTCATTTCCATTTCGGCGAGAATTTTGGCATTAAGCATTCTTTTTGGTCCTATTTTTAGGGGAAGTCATGCCAAATTTTTTCTTGGTTCTAAAATATCGTTTTGCTCTACCCCGCAGGCGACCATGGTCCGCACGATGACCTAAGGCATCGTGAATAGGTTTTTGAGGTCCGCGAAGGCTGAGATGCTTCAAAAGAACGAGACGGAGATAAGATGTCCGTGTCGAAGATGCAAGTTGAAGAGCCTTATTGCGGACCAGGATTCCGGGCAGGTGCGGGACCACCTCCTCTTGCGTGGTTTCATGGATGGCTATCAGTGGCAAGGTGATGAAGATGACTACGAAGTCGTCCATGGGGGCCGGGCAAGAAATGAGGAAGGGCAGCAACACACCCACCGTGGCTCGGGCGGGCGAGAAGACGAAGAATCCCCTGGAGATGATCACGACGGTGATGCTGTACACAGTCATCTTGTAGAAGATGCAGGACATGATGATGAGGAAGATGCCGGAGCAGACGACGGGCATGATCATGAAGATGATGATGCCGGCGGAGCAGATGACGCTGGACCATCGATGGGCTGGGTGCAGGACCCTCATATTCAAGAGCTGCTTCTCAAGCAGACGGATAACGCAAGAGCTGCCGCCCGAGAGAAAGCCAAGATGGATCAACTTGAGTTAGACGCGGTTACTCCATTGTATGAAGGATGCAGGCCCGAGGATACTCGCCTGAAAGTAACGCTCATGGCTCTGGAGATGAAGGTAAAACACAAAATGACCGACGCATGCTTCGACGAGAACATGTCATTCTGGCACGAACGTCTTCCCAAGGGGAACAAGTGCCCGACCAGTTTCGAGGAGGCGAAGAAAATTGTGTGTCCTCTGGATTTACCACACGTGAAATACCATGTGTGCATGAACAATTGCATCATTTATCAGGACGAGCACGCGGAGTCTACCATATGTCCGGTGTGCGGCGTCACTCGATACAAGAAGAGGAAGAAAGCTCCTCGAAAAGTGGTGTGGTACTTTCCGATCACTCCTCGTCTGCAGCGGTATTTCGCGGACCCTAAGGTAGCAAAGCTCCTGCGTTGGCATGCGGATATGGAGGAGAAGAAGCGAGAAGATGACGCAAATGATCCGGAGATAGATAAAAAAGACAAGATGCTGAGTCACCCTAAGGATGCGAGCCAGTGGCAAGCGTTGAACTTCGAAGACCTAGAATTTGGGAACGATCCAAGGAACATCGTGCTGGGCTCGAGCACCGATGGAGTCAATCCATTTGGCAGCCAGAGAAGCACACATAGCACCTGGCCTGTGTTTGTGTGGATGTACAACCTTCCCCCATGGTTGTGCATGAAGAGGAAGTACATTCACATGAGTATGCTAATTGAAGGACCGAAACAACCAGGGAACGACATCAATCTGTATCTGGGGCTGCTGAAAGAGGAGCTTGACACGCTGTGGAAAAGCCAGCCAATACGTGGGACACCGCAGAGAGAGAATATTTCCATATGAGAGCCGCGCTGCTCACGACGATGCACGACTAGCTCGGTTATGGATATGTCACGTGGCAGGTGGTCCACGGATTTTCTAGATACGTCAGGTGCATGGATGACAAAACGTACCGCCAGCTAGATAGAGATCCCGGGTCTTCGAAAACCGTGTTCATGGGACATCAAAGGTGGCTTCGCGACGATGACCTGTGGAGAAAACACAAGGATCTATTCAATGGTGAAACCGAACCCCGAGGACGCCCGCGTACGAGGAGCGGCGAGGAAATAGACGAGCTGTTGAAAAATTGGAAAGATTGCCCACTGCCGGGAAAGAAGCAAAAGGCGCCAGAGCCGGGAAAGAAGCAAAAGGCGCCAGAGCCGCTGCCGAAGGTATGGAAAACGAGGTCTGTTTTCTGGGACTCGCCGTACTGGAAGATCCACCGTGTGCCTCACAGCCTTGATGTAATGCATATCACGAAGAACGTGTGCGAGAGTCTGGTTGGTACCCTGCTTAACATGCCAGAGAGGACCAAAGATGGGCCGAAAGCAAGGGCAGACTTGAAATCAATGGGCATCAGGCAGGAGCTTCACGCTATATATGATGATGATGATGATGATGATGAGGCGAAGCAGGACACGGAAAGTCGTCGCTAAGGCAAAAAGGCCTAGAAGACCGGAAATGACAACCCTCCTGCGTGCTTCACTCTAAGTCAGGAGGAGATCGAGCAGTTTTTCACCTGCCTCGTAGGAGTAAAACTTCCTTACGGTTACGCGGGGAAGATAAGCAGATACCTAGACCCAGCGAAGCTGAAGTTCAGCGGGATGAAGTCTCACGACTGTCACATGCTGATGACGCAGATACTTCCAGTTGCACTCCGTGGGATCATGGACGCACACGTCCGTGAAACCCTATTTGGCCTATGCAAATTTTTTGACGTCATCTCTCGGAAGTCGGTTGGCGTGAGGCAACTCAGAAGGCTACAGGAAGAGATCGTGGTGATACTATGCGAGCTTGAGATGTACTTCCCGCCCACATTCTTCGACGTTATGGTGCATCTGCTGGTCCATATCGTGGATGATATCCTCCAACTCGGTCCGACGTTCCTGCACAGCATGATGCCGTTCAAAAGGATGAATGGTGTCATCAAAGGATACGTTCGCAACATGTCATGTCCAGAGGGAAGCATAGCCAGGGGCTTTCTGACCGAAGAGTGCATCTCCTACTGCATGAATTATCTAGGCATCGAGAACCCCGTTGTTCTGCCCATCAACAGCCACCTCGGCAGGCTCGCTGGATGGGGTCACCGTGAGGGTCGCCGCGAAATGCATGTCGACTTCGAGGGTCGACTCGCCGACTTTGAAAGAGAAAACCTAGTCGCGCTACAACACATAGACGTGGTCGATCCTTGGGTGGTAGAGCACAAAACCTTTATTGAGAAGACATACAATGACCTAGGCCAACAGAGGACGGACGGAGATATAATCAAAGAGCACAACTCATGTTTCACGCGTTGGTTCAAGCAGAAGCTTCTGTCGTACCCTTTACATGAGGATTCTTCCGCGGAAGAACAACTCATATTCGCCTTGTCACAGGGCGCCAAGCACAACCTGATGACCTATGAGGCGTACGATATCAACGGCTACACATTCTACACCGAGGCCAAGGACATGAAGAGCTATGGTTATCAGAACTCCGGGGTAACGACGGAATCCAACACCGGTAATGACAAGGACAGATACTACGGAAGGATCGAGGAGATCTGGGAGCTGAACTATGCTGGAGAGAAGGTCCCGATGTTCCGTGTCAGATGGGCCAAGAGCGTCCTAAAAGAAGACCGGTATTTCACCACCATGGTTATACCCGAAGCCAAATCCAAGACCGCGGGCGCAAACGTCACCGCGAAAAATGAGCCATGGGTACTGGCTTCCCAAGTTGACCAATGGTTCTTCATTACCGACCCGTCAAAGCCCAGTCGTGTTGTCGTGAGGAGAGGCAAAAGGAAGATCATCGGAATGGATGGAGTAGCCAATGAGCAAGACTTCGACAAGTACGGCGACCCGAGGATCGAACATGATGACGATGATGAAGTTGCAGCATACACCACAAGAAGAAGCAGGACCACCCTACCTAAAGGACGTCCGTTCCATAGAAGAACTCCATTTGCGAAAAAGAAGGGCAAGAAGATTGTGAACAGATAGCTAGCTAAGATCGATTGTATTTAAATCGTAGCCTTCATTTCTCGATTGTATTTCATGGGCACTTTTTGAACTATCATGAATATTTTCAAATTTCATGGACACTCGATCTCGATCCCCCTCCATCTCGATCGCTATCCCACCTCACCAGATCCGGTCCCCCTCGCCGCCGAGCACCGCCCGGTCCACCGGCCGCCGCCGACGACCCCCCGCACCCCTCCCCAACTCAACCGCCGCCGCCGACCCCCCGCACCCTCTCCCGCTCCACCGGCCGCCGCCGCCGACCCATGAACTCATGATATTTTCAAATAATAAATTTGATGATATTTTTCATATTCATAAATATATTCAAATAGCAAATTTGATGATATTTTTTAAAAAAATATTACTGTTTTATAAAAAATATATTATTGTTATGATTTAAACAAGTTTTAACATATTTAAACACAAATAAGTATCAAAGAACATTTTAAATGCATGAAAGAAAATTTGTGGAGCCTCAGAATCGAACCCAGGACCTCCTGGTGTGAGAACTGGGTGCTGACCAGTAGAGCTAGTCGAGGGGATTTGTTGTGGATGAGGTTTGGTGGAAGATAACCTGTTGGCTCGAACAGAAATAAAAAAAAATACTAATGGTGCACCAGGGGGAGGTGCGCCATTAGTATGGATGTACTTATGGCGCACCAGGGGGGTGCGCCATTAGTTTTGATGCCCCATCCATATTTCGTCCCCGGCCCACTCCACCTATTCCCTCTCTCTCCCTCGCCCTCGCCCTCGATCCCCTTCCCCTCTCCTCTCCCGACGCCGCTGCCCCGACACCGCCGCCCCCGCGCCCCCGCGCCCCCGACGCCGCCACCCCCCCTCCCCAGCGAGGGCTCCTCCTCCTCCTCCCGCGATCCCCTTCTCCCTCCCTCCGTCGCCGCCGCGCTCCACCTCCCACCTCGCCGGCGACCCTACTCCGCCACCCCCGGTATGCCCTCTCCCCTCCCTCCCTCACTCGCCCTCGATTCCTTCTTCTATTTTACCACGCGCCTTCTCCCCCCGTACGGATAAGACTGGATCGCCGGGCTCCCCCTCCGCCGCGGCCGTAACCACCGCCGCCGCCGTCGGCAATCCGCCTCGCGCGCAACCGCTCCCAGGCCCTGCGTGTCCCGTGCGCCGGCTCCTATTTGTCTTCACTCGTATAGTGTTACACTGGATTTTCATCTACATTGTCAGTTGGAAACTTGAGATCACAGAATTCCTTGGTGTTTTTTCCTCTCTTCTTCAATTCCAAATTGCACACTTCAATGTCTAATAGGTTCCAGACATCACATTCTAGATTTGATCTTCAAGATTTCAGATTACACAATATTTCATTTTTTTAAGGAATCAGAGATCACATATTTCTTTACCAATCAAACAAGTATAGATACTTCCATTTATAACATACATATGTAGTATTTCGATAAAAAAAACATGATACACATTGACATCCTGTGACATTTATCCTCTCAATACACCTACAATTTGATGACTACACTATTGGCTTGCGAGTTGCGACTTCTTGCACCCTTCTTTGATTTAATACAGCATAATCTCTTTTATTTAGTCAGACCTTCTGAATCCTGTGTAAAAGTGAGTTTTCCTGTTAGAGAAAAAAACAAGAAACAAGAAAGGTTTTATGATATTGCAGGTAGACGCATGCATGTGCAAACCTGTGATTCTAGGTGTACTAAGCATCTATCTTGGGAACTTCTGATTTTTGTTGTTGTTGTTGAAGAGTTAAAACTGCGAATGGTTACTTGCATGCTAAGTCAAATGTAGCTTGGGTTTTGGGTGTCAACTAGCCTACTGCCTACATATTATGCTTAATACTTGAAGTATTCTGTGAATAATAGAAAATCTAACCGGGACGCATACAATCTTCGTCATCTTAGGCTTAGTTTGCGCATGATGTACTATACTATACATAGAATTTATTTGTAAACACTGTGGAAAGATAGTCACTATGTAGAAAAGTTTATAGCCAACATGCTTCTTAGAAATGCTCCATTGGCATGCCTTTTAGTTTTGAACAGGGAAAAATATATATAGAGTAGGAGTAGGCTATAAGGAGTGTGCTTTTTTGAATGGATTTTGGTGTCTGCATGAAACTGTATTTTTGTGGAGCATATACAATTAAGGATACTGAAGCAGAACTTCTCGTATAATGCACTTGTCAATAGCTATATCAAGTGGCATATCAGATGATGAACTACTATCTCCAGCTATCTTTTCTGTAGATTTGGCAGTATATTCTAACAATTTCTCCCATAACATTGTAGAGCTGCCTCCTACAGTCCGCTCAGCATCAGCCGGGAGGACAGCCGCCATTGCATCACGGCTATGGAGTCCCCAGTGGAGCGCCCTCGACAGAAAAGGTACATGCAGTAACATACCCCCCGATCTGTAGAATGTACACATGTATGCTGGAGCTGTACATAATGAACGCATGATACTAGTGTGCGTCTGAGCAATAGTGAGTGAATTTTACTTCCTGCGCCACTTATTAGAATAAGTGGTGATACTAGCTTACTGAATTAATCAACTATTCCTATGGGCTTAATTTGACTGGATTTGTCATTAGGTCTTTTTACAGGTCGTAGTTACTGAAATTTTGGTATGGCCAATGTTTATTTAATATTACCCAGCATGATGATGTATCAATGTAGCATTAGCATATGATCCAAGTGCTAGTACTGCTAGTAAATAGCTAATACAGTTAATGAAGAAGAAGAAAAACTGCTAGTACAGTTAATGAAGAAAAAAAACTGCTAGTACTGCTAGTAAATAGCATCAGACTGAATGTCTTTTATATATGGCCAATACAGTCTGATGGCCAATACAGTTAATGAAGAAGAAAAAAAACTGCTAGTACTGCTAGTAAATAGCATCAGACTGAATGTCTTTTATATATGGTACTGCTAGTAAACAGCTTCTTCTATATACTAATTTGCATCAAAGTGTAAAACAAAGCATCCGACTGAATAACTAACAGTGGGTAATTAACCTAACTATTCATTTTTCCTTAGGTTAATATAAAAATGTCTAGTGTATGTATATTTGAAAATGATTGCTGCTAGATGTTAATTTGCTGGTACTAGCTAGAATTTGGCACTGAAAAGCAAAAGCAAAAGCTAATTAACTGCTGGGTAATAGCACTGGTACTAGGTAGCTAAAATATGTGTTCTGAAACACTGAGAGCAGAAACACTTTCGACATACATATGCTCAAGAAACACTTACTAACCAGAAAAGGTTTTGACTTGAAATGTTAATAGCACAGAGAGCACCACAAGTTAAACACCTCAATCTGTTAGTATTTGTCTGCATTTTCTCACATTCTTCTTGTATCTGATACAGTATTGCTTGTAGTGGTTTGTCCGAAATGTTGAATGATACTGCTTGGAGATGCATATATTGTTTCACCTCTTCACATGCCAATGTATTTTCCATGTTGTGATGGAGGCCTTTTTTTTAACACTGGGCTTTGCCACCTGTTGTTTGTCTTGTAAATAGCATTGGACAGAGATTTAAGCAAGTAGCACATTGCCTTGTCCACCTGGGATAATGATTTTGCCTTGTCCACCCGAGAGGCCCTTGAGTTTGCTGGAATGTCGATTAACTTCCGTTCCGGCAAATTCGGGTACTCCATATGTCCTATTTTCAGCAAAGGTCATGCTGAAATTTTCCATGAATTTTAGCATGACTTTGCTAAAAATAGGACATATGGGGTACTTGTGACTAATGCATGGGCCGGGGTAACTTAGAAGTTAATTAAGTAGGATCAAGTGCCCCTTTATTCTAGCTGCATTGAACCATAGGCGGCAATAGAGCCAAGTGATTACGCCCAACTTAGAATTATCCTTCCTAGCTTAGCTTTTAGGATGCCTCGGTGTCGACAAACCATAAATTATAAAACCTTGGCTTTTAGGGTGCCTCGGTGTCGATAAAAACCGAAATGATGAAAGCTTAGGCTTTTAGGGTGCCTCGGCGTCGAAAACCCCTCAATGATAAAAGCTTAGCTTTTAGGATGCCTCGGTGTCGACAAACCCTAAATGATGAGACCATGATCTTGTTCCTTGACAATAACCAACTTTTTGACCAAACTTTTTTCCTATTTAGAGAGAAACATGGCCAACAACGTTGAGGCCGGGGGTTCGGGCGGCAAGGCATTCTGGGAGTTGTCCCAGGAGATGGAGGAACAACCTCACTTGTATGAGGACGCCGCCTTCCCCACCGATCCTGAGACCACTGATGGTACCGCCAAGGATGACCCCACTGATGGTGCCGTCGAGGATGCCACCACTGATGGTGCCGCCGAGGATGCCACCACTGATGATGGCGGCGCACGCATAGATGGCAGCCAACCGAAGAGGCAACGGAAGGACCGGCGCCCGACCGTGCTCCGCACCCTCAAGGAGGAATTTACTGAAGTGGACTCCAACGGGAATCCAACGGTGCCCGAACGAATAGTCAAGGGGTACTCGCTTCAGCTCGGGTGCATTCTCCCGAGCACCGTCTCGATCAACACCGAGAACCTGAGGCATCCTGACCGAGGGAATTTGCGCAACCTCCTCTTCATGAAGCTGCACGAATGATACAAGTTCCCCGCTGAATTTGAAAACACAAGCCTCAAAGGGAATAAAGTGAACAATGCTGCCCTCATGAAGATGAGCACGGCCCTGTCTACTTGGAAAAGCACGGTGAAGAGAATGATCGAGAAAGGTGAGAGTTATGAGAAGATCAAGGAGAAAAATCCTTCAATCACCGAAGATGACTACAACAACTTCAAGATCAAGTGCTCGAGCACCGCAACCTCCGAATCAAGTCAGTGGGGGGAAGAAATGCGGGAGCTGAATTTAGGGGAACACACACTCAGTCCCGGCGGTTACACAGTGGTGGAGCCTATATGGGAGAAGGAGGAGGTGGACCGTGCCGAACAAGGCCTACCGCCCCTCTTCGATAAATACGGTGACAAGCAGACCAGGAAGTTTGTCAGGGCCCGGTACAAGAAGGACCCGAAAACAAAGGAGCTTACCACGGATCCGAAGACCAGGGCACTTGAGCTTGTTCTGGTAAGGAATACACCCCCGCATAATTAGCTCCATATGGTTGCATTCTAATTAATGAAGCCAAATTTCTAAATGGTTCACATTCCTTCCACAGGCGACTGAAAGCAGTAGCGCGGGGTCGACTAAGAGCAACCCTTGGGACACCACTCTAAATAGGGAGTTGAATGTAATGAAGAAAAAGGATAAGCTCAGTAAGCCGACGTCAGCTCGTCGTGTGGCCGGCAAAGGCTTGTCGACAAAATGGTCGTCATACTATAACGCTGGTGGGCGAAAGGAGAAAAAGACCAGCTCGGAAAGCCAGGTGCGCGAGGTTCAAGAACTCAAGGCACAGGTGGCGCGGATTCCGGAGATTGTCCAAGAGCAAGTGCAACAACAACTCGGAGCGACGATCACCGCCATTGTGCCTACCTTGATCGAGGGGTTGCACGCGTGGATTGCGGGCGGCCAACAGGGGCCGCCCCCGATTCCTAGCTTCACGGCCAGCAACTCACAGAACGCGATGTCGGGGCCATTGGTGTCTCCGACGGAGGCAGCATTGATGTCTCCGACGCCGGCACGGCAGCTTAATGCACCCGGGTGTACGCCGGCCGGCACCTCTGCAGTAAGCGGCCCCTCCGTCAACTGCACGCCCGCCGTTGGCAGTGCCTCGACATTAGCCGAGCTCGACGCCATCATCATGATAACTAATTAAGCCTCTCTCGGCCGAGGACTTCATCTCCTTGCCTTTGACTGGGCATCCCTGACCCCCTACATGTTTTCGCAGGGCGTCGCCGATGTTCCGTGCACTCTCCTGCACTTCGTGAACAACAAGTTGGTCGATGTCGCCAAGGGCAAAATCGTTCAACCGGGCAACCCCGTGTTCCATGGTACCCAGATGCCACCCAACTTGTTTAGGGTTCAACTGGTTCGGGTGCTACCAAGCTGCGACGAGTTGTTACCTCTGATTTGACCCGTCGGGGCCGACGATGATGACGTGATGACCCTCAGCGCCTGCCTGAGCTGGCCCCTGCTTTGGCCGAAGAGCCAGATTCGTTTGGGGGCGGGGGACACCACCCCAAAGACAACACAGCCAGTCGTGCCGGCGCCAAGTCGGCCCCATGGCAAGACCGCCGCAACGGTGCCGGACATCCCTATGCCACTGGATCCAAACATGCATATGGCACAGGATCAGAACGACGACGACGACGATACATTTGGCAACGTCGATCAGTACTTTGCCGATCATGGGTACGGTGGCGACTTCATGGGGCCTCCTTCTCAAGAACCCAACCCAACAAAAGACGTGCGCGATCTAGCTGGTACCACGGAGAAGCCAAGTTGCAATAGGCGTCGTCTGCCATTCAGTTCTCAGGAGACGCCTCCAGCTGCCGACTTCACCAAGCCTCAGATATGCGAGGTGCGAAATATTATCAGCCCCAACACACTCAAGAAGGCGGTCTGTGAGCAGAACTCAGTCCCATTAGAGGAGAAGAAGAAGGCACGCAAAAGAAAGACTAACAAGGGTGCGAGCCAGCCAGCACCGAGTACGATTCGTGCTCAGGACGGGCCACCTTCACCTGAGGATGTAATGAGGACGGTGCATGTGGCGGGTAGGCCGATGCTACCGCGAAATATGCTCGATGCTGCAACCGGTGCTATGCGGAGTCTGCATGACAGTGTTGTTTCTTTGGAGAAGCGGCGTCTCAGAGAGAAGGATGTGGCATACCCGGTTTTCGCGGCCAAGGTGCCAGAGGGCAAGGGCTTTGTGGATAACTCCATAGGGGGTACGATCGTTCTGCGGTTTGATGACATCTACGCTATGTTGAACCTTCATCCGCTGCACTACACCTTCGTTCGGCTATTTTCGCTGAGTATGGAGATGCGGATCATTCGCGACAAGACCCCGGACATTGTGATAGTCGACCCCTTCAACATGCGTGCCAAGATCATGGGCAGCGCTGGGGACCGGCAAGTCGCGAGTTCTTACCTCGAAGGCGTCATTCTGGCAAACCGAGATAAGGATAACTTCCTCGTGCCTTACTTTCCCGAGTAAGTCCTCCCCTCAACGGCCCTGTAACATATGAATTCTTAGATTTCGATCGTTTTTCTTTTAACATTCCGTGTTTTCTGAAGTGACACACATTGCACGCTCATCCTCCTAAGCCCCAAATATTCCATGGCCACGTATTTCGACCCGGACCGTCAGTCGAACGTAGACTACACAAATGTCAAGAAGGTTCTTGATGATGTTCTCCCCGGCTACGCCAAATCTAGAGGCACCTTCACCAGGCCTATTCGTAAGACCGGCAAGCATGTGTTCTCCCACAATACGACGTTCTGCTGCGTCAAGCAGCCGCCTGGCGGTCAGAAGGGTGCCTACTACGCCATCCATCACATGCGGGCGATCATACGGGACCATCATCAACTTCTGCTACCGAGTAAACTCAAAGATTGGGCCGCGAGCGTGTCGGCAATCCAGGACGCGGACATCAGACAAGAATTCTTTCGCATCCAGTCGGAGTTTGCGGAAATCATCCATCAAGATGTCCTTCGTACCTCGGGGCAGTTCTACCTCAGAAATCAACCTTCCAACAGTGACATCGACACAATGCTACAAATGCAGGCTGACAACGCCCGTGATTTCATGACTCCCACGATAGACGGCGGCTTCATCCACGCTCCGGTCCCTTGAGTCGAGTCGAAAGTAGTGATGCTGTGTCTAGTTCTGAAACATCGATTGGCTCATGTTGTAATTAAACTTTAATGAACTTGTAGTATGTCTCTTTGGTTTCGAGAGTCGTTCAACTTAGATGTAATCGATGCTATTAATGTCTTGCTTTTCTCTTCCGATCGTTCTGTTGCATACTTATATATTGCGTATGTATTGTCTGTGAATTGGTACTAACGTTTCGTTTGGCTAGTGCATAGTGATGCCGTCGTATGTCGTGTACAAGGGTAAGGTTCCCGGAGTCTACGACGACTGGGAGGAGTGTCGGAGATAGGTTCACCGATTCAGCGGTAACAGTTACAAAGGGTACACTGATGTCTACACACGCTTCTACTCTTGTAGACTATGTTGGGCCTCCAAGCGCAGAGGTTTGTAGGACAGTAGCAATTTCACTCAAGTGGATGACCTAAGGTTTATCGAACTCAGGGAAGTAGAGGTTGAAGATGGTCTCTCTCAAGCAACCCTGCAACTTAGATACAAGAAGTCTCTTGTGTCCCCAACACACCTAATACACTTGTCAGATGTATAGGTGCACTAGTTCGGCGAAGAGATGTTAAATGGCAAGTGATATGGATGGCAAAACAAAGTAATATAAATCTGTAATAAAAAGTGCAGCAAGCAAACAAGTGGTAAACGTGAGCACAAATGGTATTGCAATGGTGGAAACAAGGCCTAGGGATCATACTTTCACTAGAGGCAACTCCCAACAACATTAACATAATCGAATCACATGATATTTCTCATAAAACATGCAATGGAGACGCACCCGGAGGTCATTCCTTCGTGGTCAAGAGAGGACGAGAATTATGTAGGGCTACAGAAGCACACCTCAAAGTTCGTAGTTCTCAATCTAAGGATTTCCCAATGTCACCGCGGCCATCCAAAGGGAGTTCCACAATCACCACAACATATCTAAAGGATAGTCAAAGACAAGCACCAAGAGAGTCTCAATCTTCAATCAACACATAGGAGAGGAAATCACTTATGAAAATATTTTTCTAATCCATGTCCAATAGACCGCTGTCACCTTGGTCTCGGGGATTATACTAGATAAAGACAAGTGAGTACATCAATCCAATACATAGAGGAAGGGGAAATATCATGGGATCACCCTAGATTAACATAGCCTATGATCACAACGAAGATCACATCATGGGATAGAGAAATAACCACATAGCTACACGTACGAGCCCTCGGCCCCGGAGGAAACTACTCACGCATGGACATGGTGAGGAGGAGTTTGATTATGGTGTTGATGGAGAGGTGCAGCCCCGCGAGGAGGAGATGGCCGGCGGCAGCCACGGAGGCGGCGGCGGCCCTTGGGGGCGGCGGCGGCGGCCCTAGGGGGCGGCGGCGGCCCTCGGGGCGGCGGTGGCCCTAGGGGGCAGCGGCTCCTTGGCCCCCCTTCTTCCTTGTGGATGGTGCTGCAATGGTGCTGGTCCTCCCCTCCAAGACGGCGTCTCGGGAGGAGGAAAATTCGTGGCCCTTGGTGACCTAGGTTTCCTCTCTTTATATAGACTCTCGGATTCCCGTCATTAGATTTTGGGCCTCAGTAAAACGGGCTTTACTCGGCTGTACGGACTCCGATTTGGACAAATTTTATATCCAGAAGCATCGCCTCGAAATTCCCCACAACTTTCGCGACTAGACTTTTTCCGTTTGACGTCGTCTTCGGGCCGTAACGTGACCATCTTTAAAAAACGTTCTCAGACAGATTTCAGGAAAGTCAGAGTCCTACTCCAATACGACTCCTTTTGCGTTTTTGTCAATTTCCAAGTAATTCCTTCACAATAAAGTGTAAAACAAGAACATTGTGCACTTTTGCAACCATTAGTAGGTTAGTCCAAATATGATCAAAAGTGTATGGAAGTGCATAAATATCATAGCAATATCACACAAAAAAGACATGAAGCAAGCAGAAATTATAGATACGTTTTGGACGTATCAACATCCCCATGTTTAATTCCTGCTCGTCCTCGAGTAGGTAAATGATAACAAGCATAATTTCTGTGGTGACATGCTATTAACCATATAAGAACATTTAACAGTCACATGACAAGTGCTTACTGAGACAATGAATTTGTAGTAATTAAGTTGTCTCATGAGAAAATCACAAAGAAATGAAAGTTTTACAAAATGATACTGAAACACTCAATAGATTTGTAGTGAGCATGGTGTGCAAATATGACAAAGTGGTATCTCGCTTGCCCCCTTTAGTGAAGCAAAACATAAATGCAGGGGCACCTCCAAGGTTTAAGTGACGACTAGATACAATGATTTCAGAATAAACGATATCATAATCATGCAAAAGACAATGCTGCTTTGGGACAATGCACATTACACTCAGAATGACAATCATACTCTCAATAGTTGGTGCTTTAAAGAAAGAATGTGGAGACTCTCGAACCGTGGCTTTTGTTGGCAAGGTTGAAAACCCGTGGTCAGAAACAAAAACTAAACATGTACCAGAGCTCTTGGTTTTAAAAACAGAGGTAATAATTATTTTTTAGAATATGCATATTTCGTGAACGAATGCTAGCAGATAACTCAATTACTTCTTGAGCTGGACAAATTTCGAGGAACGGCTCCCGAATGAGGACGATCACATCCTCTTAATCTCCTTTGTTTATCACTGCCAAAGTTTTCTGATTTCTCATGAACAAAGCGTGAAGGAGGGTTTGTTTGTTGTATTATTTTTAATGAGTCGGGCACACTCTATGCCAGTTCCTTCTCGTATTATGGGTTTGCACATTAGACATGCAATCCCGGGGTGAAGCGTGTCCAACTTAAAAAGATCATGAATTAACTACTACTTCCTCATGAGCTAAAACAGAGGCACAAAATAGGAATGCTTTTTTTTGAATAATTTCGAGATGGTACATGAAAGTCTTCGTTAGGAATGGCAGGTAAATACCATATATAGGAAGGTATGGTGGACTCATATGGCATAACTGGTTTAAAGGATTTTGGATGCACAAGCAGTCAGTCCGCTTAGTACAGGTGGAGGTTAGCAAAAGACAGGGAGCGACCAACTAAAAGAGCAATGACGGTCATAATCATGCAGAGCGACAAAGCAACATTAAATCGGGCATGGAAGTTATATCGCTACTCAGAAATTAAAGATCATCAAGGCTTGACAGACTTTCTTTACAGTCTTAAATATGCGTGAGCATACGCCAAGTCAATCAAAATAAATTCTCGGAGGAAGATATCACTAAACCATACCACATCATAGGCAAACAAATCATGTTGGTACTCCAATAACACATTGGGAACCCCCCGGCTTTTTGAGACTAACCATAAGAAAACATGAACTACTAAGCACCATTATGCACATAGCATTTTTATCATAGACATATCGACCAGTGCAACAGAAGCCAACTCTCTTAACAAGATAAGCATGATACTAAAGAGAGTTCCAGCGACCAACTAAACAAAAGCTCTTTAAAAAGATAAGCATGCAAACTAAGAGCTGAACATCATAGTAGCTATTGAAAGACAAAGAACACACACAGCAAGGATAGACATGAAAATTCTATGTTGTGCTCTAGGTTGAAGTGGAGCGTGTTTCTCTCCCACACAAAGAAAGCTGAGTTCCAACTCGTTATGAACAGCAAGCAAAGCTAAAGAAAACAAAAAAGGAAACTAAAGCAAGACGCTCCAAGCATAGCACATAACACATGAAGTGATAAAAATATAGTGGAACGAAAGACGAACTGATAATTGTTGATGGAGAAGGGGATGCACGGGGGCATCCCCAAGCTTAGACGCTTGAGTCTTCTTGAATATGTCTTGGGGGTGCATGGGGGCATCCCCAAGCTTGAGCGTTTGACACTCCTGAATCTTTTTATCATCTTCCCTCGCACACTTGAAAACTCCCTTCATACATAACTCATCATAATCTGATTAGCGAGGTTAGTACCCTTAATAAAATAATTGTTCCTTGCTGGAAATAAGGATATTCTTGAAGGTATACTGTTTCTCAAGATTGCCAAAAGGTTTTTGCAAAGAAAAAGCAAACTCAAGGTTTGCAAAATGAAGGAAAGGCAAAACAGGACAGAATCTATGAAAAACAGACCAGCAGGTAGTAAATCATTTTTTCGGGGCACTTCTGCAACTCTAATAAAAAACTCAGAACAGACGCCCGAAAGCCAATTCTATAGAGCACGCTGTCGAAAAAATTCAGAGCAAAAAGATGATCTGGTGATTTTATACGAATTTTTCCGTCCAAGGACAGAATCTGTTTCCTGGACAGCACGTCACAACTTTTGAACTTTCTTGCAATCAGAGGCTACACTTGGCACAAAGCTGAAAAGTAAAGATACAATGATGATGCTACTGTAGTAACAACATCAAGACACAACAAAAGAAAAATAAAATTTTATTCATTGTGGGCTGCCTCCCAAAAGCGCTTTCTTTTATGCCTTTAAGCTAGGCATAAGACTTTAATGATGCTCTCGTAGGAATAAGAGTTGAAGAACAAAAGAGAGCATCAAGAAGCAAATACCAAACACATTTAAGCCTAACATGCTTCCTATGCATAGGAATATTGCAATAGAATAATTCATTGAAGCACAAAGCAATAAGCATAGGAAGACAAAACAAGCATAACTTCAAAATATTCACCATAAAAAGAGGAAACTTCTTATTATTAAGATATTTTGAACCATGTCTCCCTCTCTCATTATAAATTTCAGTGGCATCATGGATGAACTCAACAATATAACTATCACATAAGGCATTATTTCCATGATCCAAAAGCATAAAAGTGTCATTACTCTTCATATAAGCAAAATCTTTCTTATTAGGAATAGTGAGAGTAAGACTATCATAACCATCATGGTAATCATCGTATTTAGGAGGCATATCATAATCATAATAAATTTTATCCTCAATAGTAGGTGGACTAAAAATATCATATTCATCATTGTAATCATCATATATAGGAGGCATAGTATCATCAAAGTAAATTTTCTCCTCAAAAGTTGGGGAACTAAAAATATCATGTTCATCAAACGTGTCATCCCCAAGCTTAGAGCTTTCCATGTCATTAGCAATATTGATATTAAATAAAAACATACTAATAACATCACCACCATCATGATTGTTATGCAAATAATAAAGTTCCAAAGGTTTTTTAATTTTCTCTTCGAACACATCATGTCCAAGTTCGAGGTAGAGCTTATAAAGCTCTCTCATATTTTTGTTGTTTTCCATTAAGCAAAACTAGTGAAAATAAAAACAAGAAACAAAAATATTTAATTGCAAGATCTAAAGATATACCTTTAAGCACTCACCTCCCCGGCAACGGCGCCAGAAATAGCTTGATGTCTACACACGCTTCTACTCTTGTAGACTATGTTGGGCCTCCAAGCGCAGAGGTTTGTAGGACAGCAGCAATTTCCCTCAAGTTGATGACCTAAGGTTTATCGAACTCAGGGAAGTAGAGGTTGAAGATGGTCTCTCTCAAGCAACCCTGCAACTAAGATACAAGAAGTCTCTTGTGTCCCCAACACACCTAATACACTTGTCAGATGTATAGGTGCACTAGTTCGGCGAAGAGATGTTAAATGGCAAGTGATATGGATGGCAAAACAAAGTAATATAAATCTGTAATAAAAAGTGCAGCAAGCAAACAAGTGGTAAACGTGAGCACAAATGGTATTGCAATGGTGGAAACAAGGCCTAGGGATCATACTTTCGCTAGAGGCAACTCCCAACAACATTAACATAATCGAATCACATGATATTTCCCATAAAACATGCAATGGAGACGCACCCAGAGGTCATTCCTTCGTGGTCAAGAGAGGACGAGAATTATGTAGGGCTACAAAAGCACACCTCAAAGTTCGTAGTTCTCAATGTAAGGATTTCCCAATGTCACCGCGGCCATCCGAAGAGAGTTCCACAATCACCACAACATATCTAAAGGATAGTCAAAGACAAGCACCAAGAGACTCTCAATCTTAAATCAACACACATGAGAGAAAATCACTCATGAAAATATTTTTCTAATCCATGTCCAATAGACCGTTGTCACCTTGGTCTCGGGGATTATACTAGATAAAGACAAGTGAGTACATCAATCCAATACATAGAGGAAGGGGAAATATCATGGGATCACCCTAGATTAACATAGCCTATGATCACAACGAAGATCACATCATGAGAGAGAGAAATAACCAGATAGCTACACGTACAAGCCCTCGGCCCCGGAGAAAACTACTCACGCATGGACATGGTGAGGAGGAGGTTGATGATGGTGTTGATGGAGAGGTGCAGCCCCGCGAGGAGGAGATGGCCGGCGGCAGCCACGGAGGCGGCGGCGGCGGCCCTCGGGGCGGCGGCGGCCCTAGGGGGCAGCGGCTCCTTGGCCCCCCTTCTTCCTTGTGGATGGGGCTGCAATGGTGCTGGTCCTCCCCTCCAAGATGGCGGCTCGGGAGGAGGAAAATTCGTGGCCCTTGGTGACCTAGGTTTCCTCTCTTTATATAGACTCTCGGATTCCCGTCATCAGATTTTGGGCCTCAGTAAAATGGGCTTTACTCGCCCGTCCGGACTCCGATTTGAACGAATTTTATATCCAGAAGCATCGCCTCGAAATTCCCCACAACTTTCGCAACTAGACTTTTTCCGTTTGACGTCGTCTTCGGGCCGGAACTTGACCATCTTTAAAAAATGTTCTTAGACAGATTTCAGGAAAGTCAGAGTCCTACTCCAATACGACTCCTTTTGCGTTTTTGTCAATTTCCAAGTAATTCCTACACAATAAAGTGTAAAACAAGAACATTGTGCACTTTTGCAACCATTAGTAGGTTAGTCCAAATATGATCAAAAGTGTATGGAAGTGCATAAATATCATAGCAATATCACACAAAAAAGGCATGGAGCAAGCAGAAATTATAGATACGTTTTGGACGTATCATACACCACTAGGGCCGAGACGGAATATAGATATGCCCGCTATCTAGCGGGAGAGGGGAGGGAGCGTTGGAGGAACTGGATGAAGACGAGTTTCATCGTGATGATGCTCATCGTGATGACCGCAGCTCTCTTCTATGTGATGGTAGTTTAGATGATCGATATCGACTTGTAATGTGAAGACAAACTCGCTACTCGCGGTCTCGAGACTTGTAATATAATGTTCTATCTTGGTTCGGTCTTTTCAATTCGGAGACTAATATGATGAATTGTATTCGGAGACTAATATGATGAATTGTATTCAGAGACTAATCTTCTATTGTATTCGATGAATCTGTTGTTGATGTGTGCTGTCTATATTCTGTCCAATAATACATTTTGTAACCTGTGCAAAAAACAGAAAATTAAAAACTAAATAAATAACCTAATATTCATACTAATGGTGCATCAAACCACAGTGCGCCATTAGTATGCCAAAGAATACTAATGGCGCATCACTGAACAGTGCGCCATTAGTATGCCAAAGTTACTAATGGCGCATCTGGCAGTAGTGCACCATTAGTATGCCAAAGCACCTGGGTATATATGGCTGCCTAGGAGGCATACTAATGGCGGACTGTGGTATATACTAATGGCGCATCTGAGGTGCGCCATTAGTATACCAGATACGAATGGCGTGGCACTAATGGCGCACCACTAATGCGCCATTAATGGCCAAAATAGGTGCGCCATTAGTAGGCCTTTTCCTAGTAGTGAGGTGAACGAGCATAGATGAACCAAGCGTAGCCAAATGAATCCTTACAATTGCAAAAAAATCGGGACTATCGAGAAGAGTCACAAGCGGAAAGAAGCAAACAACATAGTAAACACACAACACTTAAAAACGACATGATGCTCAGCCAAATATGATTCATGACAAGGCTATATGATGCTACACATGGCAAGAGATGATGCATACAAGAACATCACAACAAAGCAAGTTTAAATGAGGCCAAAAACACAAATAACAATTCCAAAAAATCGCCATGTGCATATTTGAATTTGGTACTGTTCTGCCTATTACATAATTTGATTGTTGTTAAATAGGATAACAAATTGCACATGTTATTCTATGCATTTTGTACCCCAAAAACATATAAAGTGTATTTAATTCGTAGCTATGGTTATTTAGTTATGAAATAAACCAATTTAGGATGTTATTTATGCAACTAAATGCAAACATCAATTTAAACATTTTAAACATGGATAAAAGTTGCATATTATGAAACTATACAAAATTTTAAGCATTTTACATATATAGTTTGGGTGCATGCATATTTAGCTATGGACTGGACAATTTTAAACAATGGCAATTCTGTAAATATGCAATGCACTGAAAATTAAACAAATCCACAGGTAGAAAATAAAACATGCATGGGCCCGAAGCATCACGGTGCAGCGGCCTAGATGACGATTCGGTCCAAATAGCTGTGTGCAAAAGAAATGGAAAACAGGGCAAAAACTGCGGTGCCTGGGACTCAAACCCAGGACCTCTTGTGTGAATGCCAGTTGTCCAAGCCAAGTCGGCTGTGCATGTGTTCATGAAAGTTACTTGAGCCAACTGCAGAAGGTCAAGCTTTTGAAGCCATGGCTCATAGTTAAGTTCACCGGCAACGGAAGCGAGCAAAGCAGCGGGCATCGACACTACAGGATAGCAGCGGCCATGTGGAAACCTGTGTGGGTGTGGTTGCGCGAGCGGCGGAGCAACGGAATGAGAAAGGGCTCGAGAACAAGCTCAGGTAGGTGCTCGTCTCGGCCACGGTAGTGAGGCACGACGAGGCTGTGGTAGTGTGTATGAGCGCGGGTATGTGTCGTGCAGGAGGCAGGGCAAGGCGGACGCTTGCGGGGAGTGCGTGTGAGGATCCATGCAATAGTGAGGCGAGTAGAGGCTTGGTGTTGGAAACGCCAAGAACGCACATCAACTTACCAACGACGACAGCAAGCAAAGTAGCGGCTGCTGGTGCACCAGAACACCAGCAGGGGTGCAGGGTTGGGAGGTAGATGCGTTGTGCGACTCATGGGTACAGAGGCTTGAGCATGAGCTCGTGCTCGTCTCAGTCATGTCATAGCAACGTGGATGGTAGCAACAGCTTGGCGTACACGAGCGAGAAGATAGGCAAGCTGCGGGCGTGGGCATGCGTGTGCGCGGGCTGCAGGTGGCACGGTACGTGTGTGTGTGTGTGGGCAACGAGCAGAGCAACGGCATGAACACGAGCACGAACTCGAGACCGTCCATGGCAGACAAATTTGGGTAGCATGGATCGGGTACTATAGCGATGGTAACAACGGGGAAAGAAGATGGGGAGACTGTGGGGACCCCGACTTAAGAGTCGAGATCACCGAATGCACGTGTACAGTGATCCCAGAGATCAATGCTCACTGAACACACAGAAGCTGAATAACAAGAGTCTTACATCCATACATATCGTCTTACACAAATTAAGGCCATTATGGACAAGTCTTACATAGATAAAGCCTCAAGGGCTGAATAGCAAATAACTCAAATAGCGGAAGTCTTAATTGATAGGTAGAACCCATGCCATCTGCCTTAACCCTACAGGCATTCTGACTGGGATAGCGTCCTAGTTCGCATGTTCGTCTCCAAAGAACTCTTCTTCATATTCCTGTTCCTCCATGCATGGCCAATTAAATAACCAGTGGCAAGCCAATGAGTACTTTGAATGTACTCGCAAGCAACCCATGATTTGGTTCAAAGTAACAATGCAATCGAACAACAATGAACAATCTAGCTACGAGCTAGAATAAATATTCTGCCATCAAGTATATGCATCAATAATTTCTCGTAACCTCGAGGATAGGTTACCGATGTCAACATGATTATGATTCATCTCATCGAGTCAAGTCACCACCTTGACTCATTACACACACATACTTTCACCGATGTAGTAAAATTCTGGACATAGTTTAAGTAGCACCACCCAACTGTCCATGACCGTGGACACGGCTATTCGAATAGTTTTACACTCTGCAGAGGTTGCGCACTTTAGCCACAAGATCCGGGAAGCTTTCGTGTCATCCACGATCCCGCAGTACCTCAAGCACTCGGGGGAAGCACCCGGTCATTATCTTTCCTTAGACGACACTAACATGGAGTCCACTCGTTGGTACACGGCCCTCGAGTACAACAATAGATCATGGGACTTGCCCTATTTCAATGTCACGCGTACACGAAGGGACCAACGGTGTGTCCGGTGCCCTGTGAAAACAGTCATGGTCGTCTATCCAAGCACGACCACGTCCCGGGAAAGACCTCAAGTCTTCTCGTCACTAGTAATGCGGGCACCATGCTAGTATCGACCTAAGTAATCAATAAAGCCCCGTCCCATAAGGGGTAGAGTGGTTGCACATGTTTGGTTGGGACGGTAGTCACACATAAATCTAATCCATCATTTCACCCATGCACAAGACTTTACCGGCACATCACTTCTTCCTCAAGTGATGACCTAACTCAACACCACCCTCGGGCATTAGGGGCACCCGATGGGGTTTATGAAAAGATTTCAACCTCGAAGGTTCATGTCACCCATGCATCACTAAGCATCACTACTAACTATTTGCATGACATCTAGCACATACCAAGATTATGAGCAAAGCATGCATCATGTGGTGATTCATCTAGGTAACCACCGTAACTCTATCATCATGCATCGGAAACAAACGGGTTCCGAAGAACAAGTGTATCATGGTCAAAGGGCTGCTTGCCTGGATTGGCTTGGTCTTCAAAGTCTTCAAATCCTTCTCCTTCTCCTTCTTCAGCAACTTCGTCAAATACGGGATCTAATCGTCACAAAATAACAACGGGAAAATAAGACCACAATGAAAACAGAAAAATCAAAGTGCTCAGAAAAATGTTAACTTATTTTTGTTAAATACTAGAGGGATAACTAAGATGGCAAAAATTCTTAGTTGGAGTTTTGGAGTTGCAGAATGGTATCTAAGGATTTTAGAACAGGAGTTTTATTGCTCAAATTTGAATTTAAATTTGAACAGAACAGAAAAGTTTCATGGATATGTGTGAAAGTGACACCATTAAATAGGTTGGAATATTACAAGATTTTAGGAGTTGGAATTAATTTATTTGGACAAATATTCATTTCTGTAAAATTATTTGAAACTTCACAGAAAAGAAATAGAAGAAAAAGCCCTGTGCAACTGGGCCAGAACGGCCACAGTGCACGGCCCAGGGCTAACAGCCCAGCCGCACGGGGGCCAGCGCGCGCACGTCAGGATTTCAAACCTGACGGGCGGGGCCCGGCGGTTAGTGACTGCGAGGGGAGAGAGGGAGCGGTGAGGATGACAGGCGGGGCCCGCCTGTCATCTTCAACCTCTCGGCCACGGCCACGGCGACGATTCCGGGCACGACGGGGCAAACGGAGGGCAGGAACGGGCTCAGCAGCGAGTCGCCGTTCCAGTGGTGGTGGTGCGGCCCGCCGGAGAGGCCTGGCTCGTCGGCTGCGAGGTGGGACGGCGGAGGGTCGTCGGGAGGTTGCTGGCTGGCTCGATTTCGGCAGCTGCAGAGAGGGGGAAGAGAGGGGAAAGCATCAGTGAGGTCCGGTGGTTCCAAATCGTGCAAAAGGAAGAGCTGGGAGGGCTTGTACTGCGAGATCGCCGGTTGCCCGACGCGGCGGAGCTCCGGTGGATCCCGAGCACTGGGCTTTCTGAGGACGAATGGATGGTGCTGGAGTGTTGCTGGGGGTGAGGGGAGGTTGTTGGTGCCGTTGGAGAGGCTCGGGCACGCTTATATAGCCGAGCCCACGGTCCACCGTGGACTCGTGCGCCGGCGAGGTCGCAGGCGAGGCCAGAGGCCGTGCTGGTGCCTGCGCTTGAGTTGGGGTGGTTCGTTTACGAGTCCTACGCCTAGTAGAGGGGAGAGGAGGAGCGGGGAGAGCTCCAGACAGCGCGCGCGTGTGAAGCCGAGGAGTGGATGCTGCGGGCGGCCAGCGCGCGTGCGAAGGCAGCCACTGGAGGCCAGAGGAGGAGGGGGACAGCGCCGGGGGAGGTCGCGGACGTCGAGGGGCATCGACTGGCACAAGGGGAGAGCTCGAGGTGGTCGGGGGCAGGCGATTGGGCGAAGCTACAGTGCGGGGGTGCACTGTAGCGCGCTCTGGAGTGGCCTTATCGCATGCCATGGCATGCCATTGGCCCTCTTGGCTCGTCCGCTGTGTCTGGGGGGTCCAGGGTGATGCAAGCAACACGGATGAGACCTTGGATGCTCTGGAGATGCAGTGAGAGAGAGGTGAAGCTGGCAACTTGGTGAATTTTGGCTGTCCAGCAAGGTGAACTAGGGTTTTCACCCCTCAATCATGGAGCTGTGGACATGGGGGAGTTACTGGGGGTAGATAGTAACTAGATGAAGCTGTGGTAGAAAGTTTAGGCCAAGGTAAATAGTAAAAGTGATCAAGAAGATGGTTTTGGTAATTTGGCAGAAGGTGTTTGATCATGTTTTGGTCAAGCAAATGATCTCCACTTGCCATGACACTTAACAGAATTGAATGTTATGTGAAAATAGGGTGTTTCACCAAATTTGGGCTCATTTGAAGAAACTAGCCAATGTAACTTTGGTGAACCCTAGAAATCTACAGAAATGGCTTCATCTTGTTTAAGTCAATCTAATCATCTCCCCTTGATGCACCACTTGGTGTAGTTTCATCATTTGGTGTTATGATCATGCCCACAAAGTTTGAAGCTCCAGGTAAAAAGTTGGTAATGTAAAGTTGTTCAAATTTGCATTTGAACAGAAAGGGTTTTGGGGTATTCTGATCAAGTTGCTCTACTCAAAATCTTGTGCCATTTAATCTAGATGCCTTATTAGGCCATCCTAGCATGTACACCAAGTTTGAGAGCATTTGGACAAGTTTGGCAATGTAAAGTTGCTCAAACTTCATATATGGACAGAATGGTTTTGAAGGGGTTTGAGGATGTTATCTTGCTTCCCAAGGCATGGGGCTTGGCAAGATCATCAAATATGTCATATATGACATGATAGAATTTCCCTGGAATTTTTGGATAATATTTCCTTTGTAAATATTTCAAAAGCTTGAAATATCCAGAAAGGGTTTTGGAGGGATTAGCCCATTATTTTGAACATGACCAAGTGTTGAAACTCTTATATATGGACAATATATGTCCTATGAGTCTCCCTGAATTTTGGCAAATATTTTTGAAATACTTAAATAATTTTTCCCTATTAAAGACCATTTCTGGCCTTAAGAAAAAGCTTTTAAATAAAATAGGAAAATAACTTTTAAAATTATACTTTTGTGGTTTCTCGGAGTCCTATGACTACTAGGTCTCAAATATACTTTTTGAAATAATTTTCTCACCATAAATCAAGCACTTGCAGTGCAAACCTCAATTCAGGGGTTTTTGGAATGCTAAATTTATAAAATACATTTTGGCCAATTTAATTTTGTAAGAAAATACTATATTGTTATATAACACTTGGTATGATCATTGGGCAGAAGTTTTGGATATGGAGATGAATTCTACAAGAGGTAATAGTTGACTTTAATGAGGACATGAAAAGCATATGAAGAAAAACTCAATTCTAAATAAAAGCCAAATGATGCCAAAAAAAATTTGCTGGTCCAAATTTTCATGCTTCATTGATGCAAATAACATGTTACAAAATGCAGGGTGTGACAGACCTACCCCCCTTACAAGAATCTCGTCCCCGAGATTCCTAAACTAGGTCTTAAAAGAGATCGGGAAACTCGGATCTAAGATAGGCTTCATGTTCCCAGGTTGCTCCTGCTTCCGTATGGTTGCTCCACTGGACCTTGAAGTACTTGATGATGCGGCTTCGCGTCCGTCGTTCTACTTCATCCAGAATGCGAATGGGCTTCTCGCGGTAGGTCAAATCAGGCTGGAGATCACTGGCTTGGTGATCAACATCGTTGTAGAGATCAGGCTTGTTCGGAACTTGGAGACATTTCCGGAGTTGTGACACGTGGAATACGTTGTGCACACCGGATAGCTCAGGTGGTAGTTCCAACTGGTAAGCCACTTCTCCTCATCGTGCAGTGATCTCAAAGGGTCCAATGAACCTTGGTGCGAGCTTCCCCTTGACGTGGAAACGCTTGGTCCCCTTCAGAGGAGTTACCCGCAGGTACACATGGTCCCCGACATGGAAACTCATGTCCCGACGGTGAGTGTCAGCATAGCTCTTCTGCCTTGACTTGGCTGCCTTCAAACGTTCTCTGACTAGTTGGACTTGCTCTTCTGCTGCGCGGAGAATATCCGGTCCAAAGACTAGCCCTTCTCCAGTCTCTGACCAGTTGAGGGGTGTGCGACATCTGCGTCCGTACAACACCTCAAATGGTGCCATCTGAAGGCTCGACTGATAACTGTTGTTATAGGAGAACTTGGCAAAAGGGAGACAATATTCCCACTTGGCTCCATATGCCAAGACACAGGCTCGGAGCATATCATCGAGAATTTGATTTACTCGTTCAGTCTGACCTCCGGTCTGTGGCTGAAATGTCGTGCCGAAAGATAACTTGGTTCCCAAGGCTTCTTGGAACTTCTTCCAGAACCTTGAGGTGAACTGGGTTCCTCGATCTGACACAATCTCCTTGGGAACGCTGTGAAGGCTTACGATTCTGTCGATGTAGAGAGCTGCCAGCCGGTTGCCATCATAAGTAGTCTTGACAGGAATGAAATGGGCCACCTTGGTGAAATGGTCGACTATGACCCAGATAGAGTCATGTCCTCTATTTGACCTTGGTAATCCAGTGATGAAGTCCATTCCGACTTTATCCCACTTCCACTCAGGAACCTTGAGTGGTTGAAGCAATCCAGCGGGTCGCTGATATTCAGCCTTGACCCTTTGGCACACATCACACTTTGCAACATAGGTTGCAATCTCTCTTTTCATCCCGTGCCACCAGAATCTTGCCTTCAAGTCTTGATACATCTTGGTTCCTCCGGGGTGGATGGAATACGGAGTGTCGTGGGCTTCTTGCAGGATCAGGTTCTTCAGCTCCATCTTGTTTGGTACGCATATGCGGCCTTTGTACCAAACAATCCCGTGCTCGTCTTCGGAGAATCCTAGGGCCTTGCCTAGCTTCATCTTCTTCTTGATGCCTTCAATGCTTGTGTGTCCACCTTGTGCCTTCTGGACTTCGTCCATCAGGGTTGGTCTGACTTCCAAATTATCCAGAAATCCGGGGGTGACTAATTCCAAACTGAATTGTTCGAGTTCCTTAAACAAGGCTGGCTACCTTTCTTGAATAATGACATTCAAAGAGCAAGCCTTCCTGCTTAAGGCATCGGCCACAACGTTAGCCTTCCCGGGGTGATATTGAACACTGAGGTCATAGTCTTTGATGAGTTCCAACCATCTTTGCTGCCTCATGTTCAATTCCTTTTGGGTGAAAATGTACTTCAGACTTTTGTGGTCTGTGTATATCTCACACCGTTTCCCTAGGAGGTAATGCCGCCATGTCTTCAAGGCATGAACCACTGCCGCTAACTCAAGATCGTGAGTAGCGTAGTTCTCCTCATGAGGTCGTAGCTGCCTGGAGAGGTAGGCTATGACTCGGCCTTCTTGCATCAGAACTCTTCCCAGTACGGTTCGAGAGGCATCACAATATATCACAAACTCCTTGTGAATATCGGGTGTTGCCAGAACTGGGGCGGTGGTCAACCTCTTCTTGAGCTCTTGGAAGCTCTCTTCGCATTTTGGCGTCCACTCGAACTTCTTGTCCTTCTTGAGGAGCTGAGTCATTGGCCGGGCAATGCTAGAGAATCCTTCCACGAATTTGCGGTAGTAACCCGCAAGTCCGAGGAAGCTTCTGACTTCCTTGACGGTCGTTGGAGATTGCCATTGGGTCACAGCTTCGATCTTCGCGGGATCAACTGATAATCCTTCTTCAGTCAAGACATGACCTAAGAATCCAACTTTATGCAGCCAGAACTCACACTTGCTGAATTTGGCATACAGTTGGTGCTCCCGAAGCTTGTCTAGGACCATCCTCAAATGTTGCTCGTTTTCTTCCTCCGTCCTCGAGAAGACAAGAATGTCATCGATGAAGACAACAACGAACTTGTCCAAATATTCCATGAAGACTTTATTCATGAGGTACATGAAGTAAGCTGGGGCATTGGTTAACCCAAAGGACATGACCGTGCACTCGTACATGCCATATCTGGTTACGAATGCCGTCTTCGGAATTTCTTGGGGTCTAATCTTCAGCTGGTAGTACCCAGATCTGAGGTCGATCTTGGAGAACACCCTGGCTCCGCTGAGCTGATCAAACAGGTCTTCGATCTTGGGAAGTGGGTATTTGTTCTTGATTGTAACTTCATTGAGGGAACGATAGTCAATGCATAAGCGGATGGTACCGTCCCTCTTTGCCACAAACAGAACATGTGATCCCCAAGGGGAGGCACTTGGGCGGATAAATCCCTTCCTCAGCTGCTCTTCAATTGCTTCTTCAACTCGGCTAATTCTTCCGTCCCCATTCTATAAGGCTTCTTATAGATGGGTCCTGCTCCGGGCACGAGCTCGATGATGAACTCAATGTCACGGTCAGGGGGCATTCCCGGTAGTTCATCCGGAAAGACATCAGGATACTCGCATACCACCGGTACTTGCTCTAGCCCAACTTCAGATAGACAGTTGACTTGAACGGCTTGAGCGGAAGAGGAGTTGGAAGAAAACTTGACTTCGACTCCTTGGCCATTAGTCACAGTGACAGTCCGATTGGCACAGTCTAATAAGCCTTGGTGCTTACTGAGCCAATCCATCCCTAGGATCACATCCAAGCCTTGCGATCTCAGGATGATAAGGTCTGCTAGGAAATCTACACCGTTAATGGTAATACTGACTCCTTTACAGCCTATCTTGGCTCTCATCTCTGCTCCGGGGTTTGTACCACCATAGGGTTATTCAGGGGTGTAGGGGTCATGCCACTTTTTCATGCAAATCTTTGAGTGACAAATGAATGCGTTGCTCCAGAATCAAACAAGACAGTTGCTGGTGCTGAGTTGACAAGGAACGTACCCAGCACGACGTCCGGGTCTTCCTGGGCTTCTTCAGCAGTGACGTGATTCACACGCCCCTTCCCATGGTTAGGCGGGTTGCGAGGAGCTGGGTTCCGTGGTGGCATCCCACGGCCTTGTCCTGGGTTCTGCGCATTGGGGCGCGGGGCATCTGGCTTCTTGTTGGGGCACACCCTTGAGATGTGTCCAGACTGACCACATCCAAAGCAAGTGACTTGGTTTGGATTATTGGTCTTGTTGCCACCACTGTTATTGGGGTTGAAAGCCGGCCTCGGGTTGGCATACTGCTGAGGCTGATAGTTGGTGCGGGGTGCAGGAGCTCTTGGTTGCTGATAGGTTGGCTTGGCCGGGGCTGACTGCCACGGACGAGGCTTCTAGTTGCTGGAACTTCCCTTGCTGACCATCTTGCGCTTGCGAGTGTCTTCCAGAGCACGCCGCTTGTCTTCAAGCATAAGTGCTTTGTTCACCAGGTCAGGGAAGGTTGGGCAGTCGCACACGACAAGCGAGTATTGCAGAGTCTGGTTGAGGCCTTCCATGAAGCGCTCCCTTTTTGCAGCATCAGTGCTGACATCTTCAAGGGCATACCTTGACAGAACACTGAACTTCTGCATGTACTCCTTGACAGTGCCACTTCCTTGCTTCAGGGCTCGGAACTCACGCTTTTTGATAACCATGATTCCGGAAGGAATGTGGGCCTTGCGGAATTCTGCCTTGAAGTTGACCCAAGTGATGTGTTGTTCAGCATGCATGACCTTGAATCCATCCCACCAAGTTCTAGCAGTCCCCCCGAGGCAGTGGGCTGCATAAGCCACCTTCTCGCGGTCTTCGGTGCATCTGACTAGTTCCAGCAAGTCCTCAATGGTGCGGACCCAGTCGTCTGCATCCAGGGGTTCAGCAGTCTCGATGAAAGTTGGTGGTGCATGCTTCTTGAACTCTGCCAACGTGGAACGTCCATTGCCATTCCCCGCCGGCTGGCGGTTGTTGGTGACAGCTTGAGCAATCAACTGAAGGGCTGCGGTGTTGGCTTGGTGTTCCTCTCGGAAAGCTTGGAGAAGCTGAGCCATGTCCATGTTCGGAGGAGGTGGTGGTGGTGGAGCTTGGTCGTTGGTTTGGTCGTGGCCGGCCTCCGACTGAGCGGATGCTCCGGCTTCAGGCTGCTGGGTAGAGGTACCAGTACGAGTTACAACAGGCATCCTGTTGGAGCGGTAAAAGGTCTCATGACTTGGAAGAGGGAAAGCAAGATAGATGGGTGCCTAGTAAGGGGGTGGGTGTGACACTAATCAAATCATGCAAGGGCCGAAAGGCCAAACACATTCATTAAAATCCATACGGGTGATGCAGTCGTTTACATGTTCCCGAAGGAAGAATACGACATACATCCAAACACCACAAAAGCAAACACTAGATGGTTTCATATGAACCATACAAGGACTCGACTGCGCATAGGGGTTACACCACCTATCCTACCGTAGAGGTCACAATTGGCATATCCGAGTAGAGAATAATGCCTAAGCGGCGGAATGCTCGGTCGCGTATTCCGGCTCCTCAGGGTCTTCCTCCTTGTCTTCATCTGTCTGGGCCCCCTTGTCACTTGAGGGTGTGGGGGAGGGGAAGAGTTGGATACAACGGTGCTTCGTCGGTGGTGCAGGGAAAAGCTTGCGATATTCCCTTGCCGTCATCCGGCGTCGCTGAGGTGGTTCTGCATCCTTGGAAGATACATCTTCGGAGGGCCTTCCGCCTCAATATGCGATAGCGGACTGTCCGGAAGGTGCTCCTTCCTTCTTGATCCTATTTGTCTTCTCTTGAGCTCGACGAAGAAGTGCCTTGGTCTTGTGAAGTTCTTCTCGGAGCTTCATCGATTCCGAGGCCAAGTCTTGTGCCAAGCTGTCGGCACATAGACTAAAGTAGGTCTAGAACCGAAGCGAGAGTCCTTGCTTCAGTGGAGGGGCTAGTGCGCTGCTTTCATCTTCACCTTCCTTCCGGTAAGGCAAGAAGCGAGTTGTCATCTTGGCTGCCATCTCCGGAAGAAGCTCGCGGAGACGGGTTAGTGCCTTGAGTGCAGCAACCTCGACAGCGAGAGGTAGTGTTGCCATCTGGGGTCCCTCAAAGAACCAACTTGTGGGAGGATCGTTTGCCTTCACGATCACCTCCACATGGTATTCCACCTCAGTGTCGCTAACCCAATGCTCAAGGTATGTGAGGATGGGTGCTCGGTGGAACTGACACTCCTGGAGGCTATCCTCGAGAAGCAAAGGAAACCCAGTGGTCAGGTGCTCTTCGGGTACAACGGCCATCTACAAAGGTGGAATAGGAGGGGTTAATAAGCTGATGAAATCTAAGGTTTAGAAAAGGAGAGAGGTTCAGAAGATTTTTTGAAAAGGGGTCTCATCTAACTAACGCCCATGCTAACTAAGGCTTCCTACAGTCAGGATGGCTCTGATACCAGCTCTGTGGGGACCCCGACTTAAGAGTCGAGATCACCGAATGCACGTGTACAGTGATCCCAGAGATCATTGCTCACTGAACACACAGAAGCTGAATAACAAGGGTCTTACATCCATACATACCGTCTTACACAAATTAAGGCCATTATGGCCAAGTCTTACATAGATAAAGCCTCAAGGGCTGAATAGCAAATAACTCAAATAGCGGAAGTCTTCGATGATAGGTAGAACCCATGCCATCTCCCTTAACCCTACATGCATTCTGACTGGGATAGCGTCCTAGTTCGCATGTTCGTCTCCAAAGAACTCTTCTTCATATTCCTGTTCCTCCATGCCTGGCCAATTAAATAACCAGTGGCAAGCCAATGAGTACTTTGAATGTACTCGCAAGCAACCCATGATTTGATTCAAAGTAACAATGCAATCGAACAACAATGAACAATCTAGCTACGAGCTAGAATAAATATTCTTCCATCAAGTATATGCATCAATAATTTCTCGTAACCTCGAGGACAGGTTACCGATATCAACATGATTATGATTCATCACATCGAGTAAAGTCACCACCTTCACTCATTACACACACATACTTTCACCGATGTAGTAAAATTCTGGACATAGTTTAAGTAGCACCACCCAACTGTCCATGACCATGGACACGGCTATTCGAATAGTTTTACACTCTGCAGAGGTTGCGCACTTTACCCACAAGATCCGGGAAGCTTTCGTGTCATCCACGATCCCGCATTATCTCAAGCACTCGGGGGAAGCACCCGGTCATTATCTTTCCTTAGACGACACTAACATGGAGTCCACTCGTTGGTACACGGCCCTCGAGTACAACAATAGATCATGGGACTTGCCCTATTTCAATGTCACGCGTACACGAAGGGACCAACGGTGTGTCCGGTGCCCTGTGAAAACAGTCATGGTCGTCTATCCAAGCACGACCCCGTCCCGGGAAAGACCTCAAGTCTTCCCGTCACTAGTAATGTGGGCACCATGCTAGTATCGACCTAAGTAATCAATAAAGCCCCGTCTCATAAGGGGTAGAGTGGTTGCACATGTTTGGTTGGGACGGTAGTCACACATAAATCTAATCCATCATTTCACAGATGCACAAGACTTTACCGGCACATCACTTCTTCCTCAAGTGATGACCTAACTCAACACCACCCTCGGGCATTAGGGGCACCCGATGGGGTTTATGAAAATATTTCAACCTCGAAGGTTCATGTCACCCATGCATCACTAAGCATCACTACTAACTATTTGCATGACATCTAGCACATACCAAGATTATGAGCAAAGCATGCATCATCTTGTGATTCATCTAGGTCACCACCGTAACTCTGTCCTCATGCATCGGAAACAAATGGGTTCCGAAGAACAAGTGTATCATGGTCAAAGGGCTGCTTGCCTGGATTGGCTTGATCTTCAAATCCTTCTCCTTCTCCTTCTTCAGCAACTTCATCAAATACGGGATCTAATCGTCGCAAAATAACAACGGGAAAATAAGACCACAATGAAAACAGAAAAATCAAAGTGCTCAGAAAAATGTCAAATTATTTTTGTTAAATACTAGAGGGATAACTAAGATGGCAAAAATTCTAAGTTGGAGTTTTGGAGTTGCAGAATAGTATCTAAGGATTTTAGAACAGGAGTTTTATTGCTCAAATTTGAATTTAAATTTGAACAGAACAGAAAAGTTTCATGGATATGTGTGAAAGTGACACCATTAAATAGGTTGGAATATTACAAGATTTTAGGAGTTGGAATTAATTTATTTGGACAAATATTCATTTCTGTAAAATTATTTGAAACTTTACAGAAAAGAAAAAGAAGAAAAAGCCCTGTGCAACTGGGCCAGAACGGCCACAATGCACGGCCCAGGGCTAACAGCCCAGCCGCACGGGGGCCAGCGCGCGCACGTCAGGATTTCAAACCTGACGGGCGGGGCCCGGCGGTCAGTTACTGCGATGGGAGAGAGGGAGCGGTGAGGATGACAGGCGGGGCCCGCCTGTCATCTTCAACCTCTCGGCCACGGCGACGGCGAGCTCACCGGCGACGATTCCGGGCACGGCGGGGCAAACGGAGGGCAGGAACGGGCTCAGCAGCGAGTCGCCGTTCCAGTGGTGGTGGTGCGGCCCGCCGGAGAGGCCGGTCTCGTCGGCGGCGAGGTGGGACGGCGGAGGGTCGTCGGGAGGTTGCTGGCTGGCTCGATTTCGGCAGCTGCAAAGAGGGGGAAGAGAGGGGAAATCATCAGTGAGGTGCGGCGGTTCCAAATCGAGCAAAAGGAAGAGCTGGGAGGGCTTGTACTGCGAGATCGCCGGTTGCCCGACGCGGCGGAGCTCCGGTCGATCCCGAGCACTGGGGCTTTCTGAGGACGAATGGATGGTGCTGGAGTGTTGCTGGGGGTGAGGGGAGGCTGTTGGTGCCGTTGGAGAGGCTCGGGCGCGCTTATATAGCCGAGCCCACGGTCCACCATGGACTCGTGCGCCGGCGAGGTCGCAGGGGAGGCCAGAGGCCGTGCTGGTGCCTGCGTTTGAGTTGGGGTGGTTCGTGGACGAGTCCTACGCCTAGTAGAGGGGAGAGGAGGAGCGGGGAGAGCTCCAGACAGCGCGCGCGTGTGAAGCCGAGGAGTGGATGCTGCGGGCGGCCAGCGCGCGTGCGAAGGCGGCCACTGGAGGCCGGAGGAGGAGGGGGACAACGTCGGGGGAGGTCGCAGGCGTCGAGGGGCATCGACTGGCGCTAGGGGAGAGCTCGAGGTGGTTGGGGGCAGGCGATTGGGCGAAGCTATAGTGCGGGGGCGCATTGTAGCGCGCTCTGGAGCGACCTTATCGCATGCCATGGCATGCCATTGGCCCTCTGGGCGCGTCCGCCGTGTCTGGGGGGTCCAGGGTGATGCAAGCAACACGGATGAGGCCTTGGATGCTCTGGAGATGTAGTGAGAGAGAGGTGAAGCTGGTAACTTGGTGAATTTTGGCTGTCCAGCAAGGTGAACTAGGGTTTTCACCCCTCAATCATGGACCTGTGGACATGGGGGAGTTACTAGGGGTAGATAGTAACTAGATGAAGCTGTGGTAGAAAGTTGAGGCCAAGGTAAATAGTAAAATTGATCAAGAAGATGGTTTTGGTAATTTGGCAGAAGGTGTTTGATCAAGTTTTGGTCAAGCAAATGATCTCCACTTGCCATGACACTTAACAGGATTGAATGTTATGTGAAAATAGGGTGTTTCACCAAATTTGGGCTCATTTGAAGAAACTAGCCAATGTAACTTTGGTGAACCCTAGAAATCAACAGAAATGGCTTCATCTTGTTTAAGTCAATCTAATCATCTCCCCTTGATGCACCACTTGGTGTAGTTTCATCATTTGGGGTTATGATCATGCCCACAAAGTTTGAAGCTCCAGGTAAAAAGTTGGTAATGTAAAGTTGTTCAAATTTGCATTTGAACAGAAAGGGTTTTGGGGTATTCTTATCAAGTTGCTCTACTCCAAATCTTGTGCCATTTGGTCTAGATGCCTTATTAGGCCATCCTAGCATGTGCACCAAGTTTGAGAGCATTTGGACAAGTTTGGCAATGTAAAGTTGCTCAAACTTCAAATATGGACAGAATGGTTTTGAAGGGGTTTGAGGATGTTATCTTGCTTCCCAAGGCATGGGGCTTGGCAAGATCATCAAATATGTCATATATGACATGATAGAATTTCCCTGGAATTTTTGGAGAATATTTCCTTTGTAAATATTTCAAAAGCTTGAAATATCCAGAAAGGGTTTTGGAGGGATTAGCCCATTATTTTGAACATGACCAAGTGTTGAAACTCTTATATATGGACAATATATGTCCTATGAGTCTCCCTGAATTTTGGCAAATATTTTTGAAATACTTAAATAATGTTTCCCTATTAAAGACCATTTCTGGCCTTAAGAAAAAGCTTTTAAATAAAATAGGAAAATAACTTTTAAAATTATACTTTTGTGGTTTCTGGGAGTCCTATGACTACTAGGTCTCAAATATACTTTTTGAAATAATTTTGTCACCCTAAATCAAGCACTTGTAGTGCAAACCTCAATTCAGGGGTTTTTGGAATGCCAAATTTATAAAATACATTTTGGCCAATTTAATTTTGTAAGAAAATACTATACTGTTATATAACACTTGGTATGATCATTGGGTAGAAGTTTTGGATATGGAGATGAATTCTACAAGAGGTAATAGTTGACTTTAATGAGCACATGAAAAGCATATGAAGAAAAACTCAATTCCAAATAAAAGCAAAATGATGCCAAAAAAATTTGCTGGTCCAAATTTTCATGCTTCATTGATGCAAATAACATGTTCCAAAATGCAGGGTGTGACAGAGACGTGGCTGCTCACAGAGGGCTCGAGGGAGTCGAAGAGGGTGCCGGCGACATGATGCCGAGGGCAAGGCGAGGCGCTGATCGTGGTAGCGTCCGACTCCGTGAAGAAGAGGTCATCGAGGAAGAAGATGACGACACGACGTAGTGGAGGCGACCTAGGGCCGGGAAGACGTCTGAACGGAAGTAGTCGACATCGAGGAAGAAGATGGACATGTCGGAGATGACCGTGGTGGCCTCCGTCCACGCAGGCAATTGCAAAGCTCTCGGTGGTGCTCTATGTTCTCAGTCACTTGAGGAAGAAGGAGAAACATGGGAAAATAAAGGGGGGCGCGGCCAGAGGGAAAACCTAGGGCAGGCCCTGAGGCACCTTTATAGGAGGGGAGGCGAAGCCGTGGTGGACATGGTGGCCATGTGTGCTGCCCCACCAGTTTTACTGCGAGAAGGAGTGTCTGACAGAGGAGGAAGAAAAGGAGCGAAGGGAGAGGCTGCTAGGTGGGGTGTGTGGGTGTCCAGCGTGGAGTTACCAGCGAAGGAGGAATCTCAGGGGGATTGGTGCCCTGTTTATTACCTTTTCATTTTTCTGTTTGAAATTCTAAACAAAACACAAAGGAAAATACATAGGGGGGCTAGAAGAAAGAGTATAAGATATATGAGAGCATACCTGGACTCCTGTAATTATCCACAATTTGGGAAAACTGGTTTGGATATTTTTAGAGATAGAAAAATAATTCAAGTTTGAATTAAATTGAAACTTGAGCCATTTTTGAACCCAACCAAATCAATCACAAATGAGCTCAAATTTGCTAGAGAGGTTGTCGGCATGGTGTAAGATTTACAGAAAATAATTGAACATTTTACTAGGACGGGTAAATGCCACTTGCAATAAATGGGCGAGAATTGAAAGGAAGAAGCTAGTGATGGGGTGTTGCACTTGATGATGGTTTAGATGGAAAGGGTAAGATGAAACAACAAAGAATATGAGGAGAAGGAGTTCACAAAGATAATAAGCACACACCAAATATGCACACTACAATTATGAACATGATGCAAATGCAACAAAAAAAATGACAAGGTCAATATCACATCATGAAGCATATAACAAAGCAAGTGAGACGACCATGGCAAAAAAACAAGGATGTCATAATGCAATGTAATAAAATATGAACATGATACAAGAAGCAAAATATGACAATGGCACTCATCAAGATCATGGCAACAAACAGTTGAAACACACAACGACAACCAAAATAATGGAAGGTAACTGGAGCATCGGTCTCGGGGCATCACATTTATATCATATTGCATGAGGTTATCCCTCTACATCATGTCATCTTGATTAAGGCGTTACTATGTTTTCATAACTTAATACTCTAGATGCATGCGGGATAGCGGTCGATGAGTGGAGTAATAGTAGTAGATAGAGGAAGGAGTCCGTCTACTTGTCACACACGTGACGCCTATATTCATGATCATTGCCTTAGATGTCGTCATAACTTTGCGCTTTTCTATCAATTGCTCAACATTAATTTGTTTACCCACCGTATGGTTTCTTCCAGAGAGAAGCCTCTAGTGAAACCTATGCCACCTGAGTGTATTTTCCATCATATACTTTCAGACCTATAAAACCAAAAAACCAAAAATACCTTTCTGCAATTATTTTTTGTTTAATTTATTTTGCTTTTACTTTTTTTTTAAATCTATCTCTATTAGATCTCACAATTGTTCGTGACCGTGAAGGGATTGCCAACCCCTTTTCCGCGTTGTGTGCAAGTGTGTGTTAGTTGTGCAGGTACATAGATTGGAGACTTTCTTGTGCCTCCTACTGGATTGATACCTTTGCTCTCAACTGAGGGAAATACTTATCTCTACTTTGTTGCATCACTCTTTCATCTTCAAGGGAAAAATCAACGCAAGCTCAAGAAGTAGCACTTGCATAATTGTATGCGATGGCTAGCCCGATCGCACACGAGCTCATTTGGCGTAGCGTGTGTGATCGGAGGGCCTATCGCTGACTGTTTCTGGGGCATGTGTGACGCCCGAATTCCGACGTCCCAGAAGATTCCAGAAGATTCCAGAAGATTCCAGATGTTCCGGGTTGCCCGTGTGTTTCATTGGTGCTTGTGTTATTTTTTTTTCATTGCATCATGTCATCATGCCATCATGTCTTATTTATTTTGCATCTCAACCTAAACAAATTGTGTGGACCTTCGGTCCTTTTAAATCGAGGGAAGTGTGACTTCTCTTTATAACATATCCTCCAAATATTTATGGAGCTATATATAGTAAATATTCCATTTGTTTGGAATTAACCGCAACACACTTGCATATTTTTCCCATGCCTCTTAATTCAAGTTTCACCGTCATACCTCCCTCTATTTCTTTTTCCGTTGTATCGAGACTCCTCCTAAAGTCTAGACTCCTTTCAAACTCCTTTGGGGCAAGCTAATATTTTTAGTTTGCACTTCCCTATTTTGTTGGAACTATTTTTGTGGGGTTGGTTTTATTCCATAAAGCCTTTCAAAAATGTTCAATCTTTTATTTCTTGTTCGTGGCCTTCCTTAATATTTTGATATATCTCTATTTTTTTCTGCTAAAGATTAAATAGAGGAAAAGAGCCAGCCGGCCCAAGAACTTACTCCTCCAGCCGGACCAGCCGGCCCATCAACTGCTCCCGAGGCCCAGCCAGGCCTAACCCTAGCTAGCGACGCAGCTCTCCCTCTCGTCCCTCTTTTCCCTCGTCCGTCGCCACCCCCGTCGCTCGCACCCTCTCACCTCGAGCGCCCGATTCCCTCGAGCTCCCTCATCTCCCTCTTCTCCTCTCCCCTCGCGCCGATCTCCCAGGCCCCTCCCTCGATCCCGTCCCCGCGCCTCGTCAGGACGCCGCCCTCCTCCCTCGCGTGGACGCGCCCTCGAAGCGCCCCTGCTCGCCTCCTCCCGAGCTCCTCCAGGCGCCAGAGCGGTCTGCTCCCGCGGGCCAGTAGAGCTGCCGCGTCTCAAGCTCCATGCGGTGCCCGTCCTCGCCGATCCCTCCGGCCATGGCGCCCGGTTGGTCGGCTAGCCGCTGCCGCTGTCAAGCCCCCCCACGCGCCGAAGCTCTGCCCGGTCCTGCCTGAGACTGCCGCCGCGTCGCGCTCGCTCCTCCAGCGCCAAGCCAGGCCGAGCGCCTCCGCCCCTGTTCCTCTGCCGTCCCGCGTCCCGCGGCCTTCCTCCGTCGCTAAGGCAGCAGTTCCTCTCTGAGCCGCAGCCCGTCCGCCAGCAAGACCGGCCTCGGCCATGAGCAGCTCAGCGGCCCCTTCGGTCATGTCTTGCTGCCATGGCCTCGTCGCCCTCCCGTGTTGTTTTTGTTCTTTTTGTTTTGTTGTGTTGTTGTGCTGCTGATTGGACAGAGACCCTCGTGTACGTCGACCGAACGGCTACAAGATGACCATCAAGTACCACTACAACCGTGAACATCTTCGGATCTTCAAGTTCATCTACATGGATTCGACAAGTACCCCGCCGACGAGTACCTCTTTGATGAACGTGAACAACTACCGTCGCCGAGACCGCGAGTACCCCTACAGAACGAGTTCCCCTACCGTTGCCCCGTGTACCTCTCTGGAATGACTACTTCCTCTCCGAACGTGAACGCCTACTTCCTCTACGACTCGCGAGAACGACTTCTTCCTCTACGACCGCGAGTACCACTACTTCCACTACGATCTCGAACGCTTCGAAGGTATAACCCCGAGACGTGACCGTGGATGTTTGCATGTGTTGTATGAAATGTTTCCCGTGTGTGCTTCGTGCCGTTTCGTCCGTTTGTCATGTTCCTCGGTTGCCTCGTCACCGACTCGTGGGAACCCGGTGATGGGATCGCCCCACCTTTCATCTCGTTTGACTCGCTCACGCCATCTTACCTTTTGCACCGGACTCTCAACGAGTTACCGGAACCTAGATGTTGTGTTGCATCATTTTCAGATCGTTGCCATGGCACCCTTTTCCTTCCACCACGGTGACGATGCTTCATATCATCTTCTTGTTAACCTTTAATTATAACTTGCATAAAACTTGATCATGTCATCCGCATCATGTTAACAACATTATATGTGTGAATTGATGTTTGCTTAAGATCACTAAACATGCATATGGGGATTTTCCGGATATGTTGTTGTTATTTCCGGCCTCATTTAAAATGTCTTAATAGGTAGTTTGTTCTTGCTTCACCTCTTGCCATGTTAAAAACATTTAATCGTGTCTTGTAAATAACGAGAGTCAACTAAATATTTAAAATGTGGTGTTTCGTCAATATGCAACTCGTTGCATATTGAGCTCCACTTAACTTGTAGTTTTGTTTGTGCACTTTGCCATGCCATGCATAATTAAACCGGACATGCATCATACTTGGATGTGCATCGTATGCCATGTTTATGCTTGTGTGTTTACCGTGTTGTTTGCTTCTTTCCGGTTGCTTGTCTTGTTAGCTTTGGTTTTGTTCCGGAGTTGTGAGGATTTGCTCGACTGCTGCTCCGTCTTCTTCATGGACTTGTTCTTCTCCCTTGTGGAATCCCAGGCAAGATGACCGAACCCGGATACCATTACTATCTTTGCCTATTGCTAGAGTATCGCTCTTTAGTATATTGCCTCGATGCCCATGTTTTCCTGTCAGCCTCCTATTGTAACCATGATCCTGTCTAACCACCCTACCCATGCAAACCATTGATTGGCTATACGTAGGCTTCGCTCAGCCCCTCTTATAGCGTTGCTAGTTGCAGGTGAAGATTGAAGATGCTTGCTTCATGTTGAAGTTTGGTTGGGTTATATCACACTATATATAAGCTTAAAAATGAAATCATCTATATATTGGCAAGGGTGGAAGGCTAAGCCTTTTGCTTGGTGATTTGTTCCACTCATGCCGTTAGGAACCGTATAAACCGGTGTTATGTTCCTTGATTATGCGTTCCTAACACGGTTGGTGTGTATGGGACCCCCTCGATAAACCGCTAAGTGCTAAGTCTTTTCCAGCAAGTCCCAACATTTGGTACTATTCGCCTAATAACTAATAAAACTTGCATAGGGTCTTGCAAACCCTCTTTTATTTTAATTCAACAACCCCGGGCCAGTGCTCCACATGAGTGTTGGTCCGAAACGGGGAGTCTGCGGGGCCACCACGAGGAAACTCGAGGTTTGGTAAAAACCTGTAGAATCGCCCATCCGGTCGTGTCCTGAGACTAGATACGCGCGGCTACCTATCAGTGTGTCGACACGCCGGGAGGATTTGCTGGATTAGCCTTACCTTAGTTCGGAGTATCTTGAGCACGGGATTCCGAGAATACTCGGGTCTTCCCACCTTTGGAGTTGCGACTCCGCGGATCGTGGGCTTGTAATGGGCCAAGTTGGAACACCCATGCAGGGTTTGAACTTTCGAAAGCCGTGCCCGTGGTTATGTGGCAGATGGGAGCTTGTTAATATCCGGTTGTAGATAACTTGACACCATGTTCCAATACACTACCAGCGTGCGTACCATGAGTGTCATTTTCCGAAAGGGATTCGGGAGATGAACACGGTGGGGTTATGTTTGGCGTGCTTTAGTTAGGATCACTTCGTGATCACCTCTTGAACCCGACACTTCTCTTCTCGCTCTCTTTTACGTAAGCTAGTTGCTAGTTGCTGATGCAGACTCTTGTTGTTCCTTCACCTCTTATTCTGTCTTCAGCCTTGTCCTCACCCAAGGCTTAAATAGTCGTGTTACCCGGGAACGGGATTGCTGAGTCCTCTGTGGCTCACAGTTACTTCACCACACCAGATGCAGGTTCAGCCGAGTTTGATGCAAGAGTTGGATCAGTTCTTCACCGGGAGCTCGATGAAGAGAGTGGCCGTTTGCTTGTGACGTTTCGACGATCAGTAGTGGTTTCTACTAGGATTCGACCCTGACCTATGGCTTTATGTTGTTTGGTATCTTGTCTTTTGGATCTTACCCTTAGATGGGCTGTGATGTTTTGGATGATTTGCTTATGTAATGTATTGTGTGAAGTGGCGAGTGTAAGCCAACTATCTTCTTTTACAATTTAATCCCTCTTTTACATGAGTCGTGCAAAGATACCAAACTTGAGATCATTCTAGGATGGGCTTATACCTTTAAGTCATGCCTCGACACGTAGGAGGTATAGTCCCATCCTTGGCATTACAAGTTGGTATTCAGAGCCTTCTCCGACCTAGAAGCCCCCACTGATTGATCGAATCGTTGACGGTTGAGTCTAGGCACACACTGAAAATGCTTTGAGTCCTATATATATATCGGAGAGTAGGATTTCTTTTGCTCCTCATCTCTTTTCACTCTGGTGAGGTCTCCTGACGACTACTCTTGCCTCTTCTACTTTCAAAAATTGCACCAAATTTTTTTTAGGATCTCGCGAGTATTGTTTGGATTGTTTCGATGTCTTTGTGACGAGAACATTGTTCTCGATGCCTCCTGACATTAGGGGTTGTGGCAGTGTCCCGGGGAGTTGAGCTCCGAGGTGTTGTCATCACAAATTCATCGCGACAGTACTAGAATACTTGAGACGGCCGACATCGAAAACTCTCCTATGCGGTTAGTGGCAAGATAACCCCGACATCACCCAGTACTGGGGAGGTAGTTCGGGAGTATTGCCATAGCTTGTATAGTGGATGCGTTTCGAAGGTCCGAGGTAAACGGTTTCCGAGAAAGACTGGTTATGTGTTGATGGATGGATACACCTGGATGTAGGTTTAGAGTTGATTGTGCGGTGCTTCCCGTGTATCCCCAACACCTGATTGCATAACTGGAAACTTTTGGAAATTAATAGGTGGGTTCATCTAGTAGTTCTAGGCATTCTTCCAACGGATGCACGATATGAAGTTCGTGGTTTCACATTAAGTGAAGTGGTTTTATGGACTTGTTCTGATCGGGAGTTGCATCTTAAAGGGTCCTTGGCTATGCTGATCCGGGAATTGCAAAACCCTTTTGTAACACGTTCCACGAGCTTTCAGCACGAAGATGTCGAACGAAGCTTCTAACTTGTATTTGTTCTATCTGATCCTTGTTCCTTTTTATTTATCTTGTGTTCTCCAAGTGGCTTCTCGACTAGTTGATGTACCTGCGGAATTCATTCGTTCAATTCTCTGTTCGAATGATGCTTGTGAAGACTATGCTGCATATCTATCCTTTGTTTTGTTTTGATTCTGGTATTCGAGTTGCTTCGATGTCAAATGTTGATTCCATACCTTTCCTAATCGGTGTTCTCATATTTCTATGGGAGTGCTAGTCCTTCTTAACCATCGAGATCTTCATGTTAATTCTTTTTCAACCGGTGTCCTTTTTGTTCATCCCAAGTTGTCCTTGTTTTACCCACCCTCCCACCCTTTTTCTTCTCGGAGCTAGAAATTCTCAGATGAAGTATCCATTTTATTCATGTGATATTTCTTCATTCTTTTTCCTTCAACGTTCTTATCCGGTGATTTATTGTGAGGATGCTCAAGAGCTTCAAGTTCATCATTCTTTTGTTCTCTAATTCTGCCGGTGGATATAATTCAAGATTTCGGTGTTGATCTTATCCTTTTCCTCATTTCACAATGTTTTCTTATTCCGGTGCACCAATTAATCATTCTCCTCTTGCTATTCATATCCGGAGTGCTGAAGATTCATAATTCAATTCTTAATCCGTTCAAGCTATTTTGAGGATTGTTATCTTATTCAAGCCATTCAATTCAACCGGTGCAATATCTCTTAAACAATCTTTTGAACGGTGATTTCTTTGAGTGGGCCCTAACCCATAGGTATTTTCCCAGGATCTTACCTGACTATTCATTTTCCGGAGTTATTCTCAAATTCATTTCAAAGTGTGACGTAAGAATGATTTCCATCAGTCACATGCCTTCTCCAAGATCGCTTTCAAATTATTTTTCATCATTGTTTCAACCTTTTTAATTCTTCATGCCGGAGTGCTCAACAATTCTTATGGCATTTCCCGTCTTCATTCTCAACATTTGGAGACCGGAGAAGTGTTTCTCTTAAATATTGGCCCGTCTTCTTGAAGATTCGTGGTCCTAGCTTCATGCCATCCTCATTATTGTTCCGATTGTGAGGAATTCTTTTGTACCCGTCCGAAGCATTTCATGAATTCTTTTCTTTGTGATCCTCCGAAGGCCATCATTTCAGAATATTTCTTCGTTCTCAGTTTTCAACTTCGTCCTCCAAATATTCTTCATTGATGTCTCTTCATTCGTCTCCATATTTTTATGGCGGTTCGTCCAAGATTACCCTTCCGTTGTTATCGTTTTAATTCATTTGTTCTTTTCATAATCCTACCGATGGTTCGTTGAAGATTTATCCAAGCTTGTGCGAGTTCTCTCTTTAATTCTTTGCAATGAGAATAAGTAGTATGCCAAATCCTTTGGTTGTCATCAATTTAAATTGGTGAAGGAGATGCATGACATAATTCTTATTCTTATTCCTTCAAGGTGATTTAATTCTTTTTTCTGGAGCTTGTTCATCATATCATATTCTCGGTTCTAAGTTGTTCATCTTGTTTTCCGGAGCTCCGAGTTATTTCTATTATATCATTTCAAAGCTCCATCTAATTCATCGCATGCCTTGAATCTTATTCTTTTCATCTTTCGCTTCTCATGCTTTCATTACCGGAGTTCTTCATGGTGGTTCATCAAGATTTGATTCATCCTCGTAGTCTTCATCAAGATTCTTGTTGGAGCTCAAGCATTCTTCATCATGCTTTCCAAGTGCAATTCTTTCTACCTTATCTTTTTAGATGGTGTTATGTCATTCTTGACAATTCCTTCATGTTTATGATTCACGAGTTATCAAGAATGAGATATTTAAAACCATTATTTTCTTTGTTCAGGAAATCTTTCCAACCATTCAATTCATTTGTTGGAGTAATCTTGGGTTATAATTCACCTAAAAGCTTTCCCTAAGGATTGTTGCTAATTATGGTGCTTATAAATGACCCAAGTTCTTCATTTATCATTCCGGTGTTATAAGTTATCGTCTCCTTGTTGATCTCAATCCAAGCAATTTGTTTCCGTCAGTGGCCGATTGTCACCTCATAATTTTGAGATGTTTTCCATAAGCCCACATCAAGCTTATTTGTTTCGTTGTTGATTTTTTCATCAAATCCATTCAACCCTTCTTCGTAAGGATGATTTTCATATTCATCTTGAGAGTAGTTGTTATTTTCTTCTCCGTTCTTTCTTCCCAACGATCTTGCTTCTATTCTTTCATTCCGGAGGCATTGTGATATTGCTCTCTTCAAACCATCATCTCGTTTTTATCGAGATCATGTTCTTTCCCTCGCTTATCTTTTAACCGGAGATTGTATTCTTCATTCTAGTTCCGTCATCTTATCTAGTTTTTCATATCTTTTCAACCGGAGTGCTGTCTGAATCCTTTCTACCCCTTGTGCCATTCTTTCAATTGTTTCGGAGGCAATATGTTGTTAATTACATCAAGTATCACTCCATCTCCTCAAGTTCTTGTTAATTCCTTCCATTTTCAGACGGAGTGCTGTCCAAATTCTGTCGTTCTTATTCCTTGGCTAACCGGAGTGGTTTTGAAATTCTTCCGTCATCCGTGTGCTCATGTTTCATGTCTTTCAACCTTCAAGGTTCTCATAATGCTCCTTGTTCCTCTTTTCTAACGGAGTTTTCATAGTCGTTCATCTCTGTTGCATTCTTTCTTTCAAGTTTGTTCTACCTCTCAAGGTTCGTTGGTTTCACTCGTCTGTCAAAGAAGCAACTTTGTTTTACCTCTTCCTCTTCCGCTTTTATCCGGTGCCATCTCTAGGATCTCGGGTCGAGATCCTCTGTTAGTGTGGGAGAGTTGTGACGCACGAAGACCGACGTCCCAGAAGATTCCAGAAGATTCTAGAAGATTCCAGATGTTCCGGGTTGCCCGTGTGTTTCATTGGTGCTTGTGTTATTTATTTTTTTCATTGCATCATGTCATCATGCCATCATGTCTTATTTATTTTGCATCTCAACCTAAACAAATTGTGTGGACCTTCGGTCCATTTAAATCGAGGGAAGTGTGACTTCTCTTTATAACATATCCTCCAAATATTTATGGAGCTATATATAATAAATATTCCATTTGTTGGTAATTAACCGCAACACACTTGCATATTTTTCCCATGCCTCTTAATTCAAGTTTCACCGTCATACGTCCCTCTATTTCTTTTTCCGCTGTATCGATACTCCTCCTAAAGTCTAGACTCCTTTCAAACTCCTTTGGGGCAAGCTAATGTTTTTTGTTTGCACTTCCCTATTTTGTTGGAACTATTTTTGTGGGGTTGGTTTTATTCCATAAAGCCTTTAAAAAATGTTCAATCTTTTATTTCTTGTTCGTGGCCTTCCTTAATATTTTGATCTATCTCTATATTTTTCTGCTAAAGATTAAATAGAGGAAAAGAGCCAGCCGACCCAAGAACTTACTCCTCCAGCCGGACCAGCCGGCCCATCAACTGCTCCCGAGGCCCAGCTAGGCCTAACCCTAGCTAGCGACGCAGCTCTCCCTCTCGTCCCTCTTTTCCCTCGTCCGCCGCCACCCCCATCGCTCGCACCCTCTCACCTCGAGCGCCCGATTCCCTCGAGCTCCCTCATCTCCCTCTTCTCCTCTCCCCTCGCGCCGATCTCCCAGGCCCCTCCCTCGATCCCGTCCCCGCGCCTCGTCAGGACGCCGCCCTCCTCCCTCGCGTGGACGCGCCCTCGAAGCGATCCTGCGCACCTCCTCCCGAGCTCCTCCAGGCGCCGGAGCGGTCTGCTCCCGCGGGCCAGCAGAGCTGCCGCGTCTCAAGCTCCCTGCGGTGCCCGCCCTCGCCGATCCCTCCGGCCATGGCGCCCGGTTGGTCGGCTAGCCGCTGCCGCCGTCAAGCCCCCCCACGCGCCGAAGCTCTGCCCGGTCCTGCCTGAGACTGCCGCCGCGTCGCGCTCGCTCCTCCAGCGCCAAGCCAGGCCGAGCGCCTCCGCCCCTGTTCCTCTGCCATCCAGCATCCCGCGGCCTTCCTCCGTCGCCAAGGCAGCAGTTCCTCTCTGAGCCGCAGCCCGTCCGCCAGCAAGACCGGCCTCGGCCATGAGCAGCTCGCCGGCCCCTTCGGTGCTGTCTTGCTGCCATGGCCTCGTCGCCCTCCCGTGTTGTTTTTGTTTTTTTTTGTTTTGTTGTGTTGCTGTGCTGCTGATTGGACAGAGACCCTCGTGTACGTCGACCGAACGGCTACAAGATGACCATCAAGTACCACTACAACCGTGAACATCTTTGGATCTTCAAGTTCATCTACATGGATTCGACAAGTACCCCGCCGGTGAGTACCTCTCCGATGAACGTGAACAACTACCGTCGCCAAGACCGCGAGTACCCCTACGGAACGAGTTCCCCTACCGTCGCCCCGTGTACCTCTCCGGAACGACTACTTCCTCTCCGAACGTGAACGCCTACTTCCTCTACGACTCGCGAGAACGACTTCTTCATCTACGACCGCGAGTACCACTACTTCCACTACGATCTCGAACGCTTCGAAGGTATAACCCCGAGACGTGACCGTGGATGTTTGCATGTGTTGTATGAAATGTTTCCCGTGTGTCCTTCGTGCCGTTTCGCCTGTTTGTCATGTTCCTCGGTTGCCTCGTCACCGACTCGTGGGAACCCGGTGACGGGATCGCCCCACCTTTCATCTCGTTTGACTCGCTCACGCCATCTTACCTTTTGCACCGGACTCTCAACGAGTTACCGGAACCGAGATGTTGCGTTGCATCATTTTCGGATCGTTGCCGTGGCACCCTTTTCCTTCCACCATGGTGACGATGCTTCATATCATCTTCTTGTTAACCTTTAATTATAACTTGCATAAAACTTGATCATGTCATCCGCATCATGTTAACAACATTATATGTGTGAATTGATGTTTGCTTAAGATCACTAAACATGCATATGGGGATTTTTCGGATATGTTGTTGTTATTTCCGGCCTCATTTAAAATGTCTTAATAGGTAGTTTGTTCTTGCTTCACCTCTTGCCATGTTAAAAACATTTAATCGTGTCATATAAATAACGAGAGTCAACTAAATATTTAAAATGTGGTGTTTCGTCAATATGCAACTCGTTGCATATTGAGCTCCACTTAACTTGTAGTTTTGTTTGTGCACTTTGCCATGCCATGCATAATTAAACCGGACATGCATCATACTTGGATGTGCATCGTAGGCCATGTTTATGCTTGTGTGTTTACCGTGTGGTTTGCTTCTTTCCGGTTGCTTCTCTTGTTAGCTTCGGTTTCGTTCCGGAGTTGTGAGGATTCGCTCGACTGCTGCTCCGTCTTCTTCATGGACTTGTTCTTCTCCCTTGTGGAATCCCAGGCAAGATGACCGAACCCGGATACCATTACTATCTTTGCCTATTGCTAGAGTATCGCTCTTTAGTATATTGCCTCGATGCCCATGTTTTCCTGTCAGCCTCCTATTGTAACCATGATCCTGTCTAACCACCCTACCCATGCAAACCATTGATTGGCTATACGTAGGCTTCGCTCAGCCCCTCTTATAGCGTTGCTAGTTGCAGGTGAAGATTGAAGATGCTTGCTTCATGTTGAAGTTTGGTTGGGTTATATCACACTATATATAAGCTTAAAAATGAAATCATCTATATATTGGCAAGGGTGGAAGGCTAAGCCTTTTGCTTGGTGATTTGTTCCACTCATGCCGTTAGGAACCGTATAAACCGGTGTTATGTTCCTTGATTATGCGTTCCTAACACGGTTGGGGTGTATGGGACCCCCTCGATAAACCGCTAAGTGCTAAGTCTTTTCCAACAAGTCCCAACATTTGGTACTATTCGCCTAATGACTAATAAAACTTGCATAGGGTCTTGCAAACCCTCTTTTATTTTAATTCAACAACCCCGGGCCAGTGCTCCACATGAGTGTTGGTCCGAAACGGGGAGTCTGCGGGGCCACCATGAGGAAACTCGAGGTTTGGTAAAAACCTGTAGAATCGCCCATCCGGTCGTGTCCTGAGACTAGATACGCGCAGCTACCTATCAGGGTGTCGACACGCCGGGAGGATTTGCTGGATTAGCCTTACCTTAGTCCGGAGTATCTTGAGCACGGGATTCCGAGAATACTCGCGTCTTCCCACCTTTGGAGTTGCGACTCCGCGGATCGTGGGCTTGTAATGGGCCAAGTTGGAACACCCCTGCAGGGTTTGAACTTTCGAAAGCCGTGCCCGCGGTTATGTGGCAGATGGGAGCTTGTTAATATCTGGTTGTAGATAACTTGACACCATGTTCCAATACACTACCAGCGTGCGTACCATGACTGTCATTTTCCGAAAGGGATTCGAGAGATGAACACGGTGGGGTTATGTTTGGCGTGCTTTAGTTAGGATCACTTCGTGATCACCTCTTGAACCCGGCACTTCTCTTCTCGCTCTCTTTTACGTAAGCTAGTTGCTAGTTGCTGCTGCAGACTCTTGTTGTTCCTTCACCTCTTATTCTGTCTTCAGCCTTGTCCTCACCCAAGGCTTAAATAGTCGTGTTACCCGGGAACGGGATTGCTGAGTCCTCTGTGGCTCACAGTTACTTCACCACACCAGATGCAGGTTCAGCCGAGTTTGATGGAGGAGTTGGATCAGTTCTTCACCGGGAGCTCGATGAAGAGAGTGGCCGTTTGCTTGTGACGTTTCGACGATCAGTAATGGTTTCTACTAGGATTCGATCCTGACCTATGGCTTTATGTTGTTTGGTATCTTGTCTTTTGGATCTTACCCTTAGATGGGCTGTGATGTTTTGGATGATTTGCTTATGTAATGTATTGTGTGAAGTAGCGAGTGTAAGCCAACTATCTTCTTTTACAATTTAATCCCTCTTTTACATGAGTCGTGCAAAGATACCAAACTTGAGATCATTCTAGGATGGGCTTATACCTTTAAGTCGTGCCTCGACACGTAGGAGGTATAGTCCCATCCTGGGCATTACAAGTTGGTATTCAGAGCCTTCTCCGACCTAGAAGCCCCCACTGATTGATCGAATCGTTGACGGTTGAGTCTAGGCACACACTGAAAATGCTTTGAGTCCTATATATATATCGGAGAGTAGGATTTATTTTGCTCCTCATCTCTTTTCACTCCGGTGAGCTCTCCTGACGACTACTCTTGCCTCTTCTACTTTCAAAAATTGCACCAATTTTTTTTTAGGATCTCGCGAGTATTGTTTGGATTGTTTCGATGTCTTTGTGACGAGAACATTGTTCTCGATGCCTCCTGACATTAGGGGTTGTGGCAATGTCCCGGGGAGTTGAGCTCCGAGGTGTTGTCGTCACAAATCCATCGCAGCAGTACTAGAATACTTAAGACGGCCGACATCGAAAACTCTCCTATGCGGTTAGTGGCAAGATAACCCCGACATCACCCAGTACTGGGGAGGTAGTTCGGGAGTATTGCCATAGCTTGTATAGTGGATGCGTTTCGAAGGTCCGAGGTAAATGGTTTCCGAGAAAGACTGGTTATGTGTTGAAGGATGGATACACCTGGATGTAGGTTTAGAGTTGATTGCGCGGTGCTTCCCGTGTATCCCCAACACCTGATTGCATAACTGGAAAATTTCGGAAATTAATAGGTGGGTTCATCTAGTAGTTCTAGGCATTCTTCCAACGGATGCACGATATGAAGTTCGGGGTTTTACATTAAGTGAAGTGGTTTTATGGACTTGTTCCGATCGGGAGTTGCATCTTAAAGGGTTCTTGGCTATGCTGATCCGGGGATTGCAAAACCCTTTTGTAACACGTTCCATGAGCTTTCAGCACGAAGATGTCGAACGAAGCTTCTAACTTGTATTTGTTCTATCTGATCCTTGTTCCTTTTTATTTAGCTTTTGTTCTCCAAGTAGCTTCTCGACTAGTTGATGTACCTGCGGAATTCATTCGTTCAATTCTCTGTTCGAATGGTGCTTGTGAAGACTATGTTGCATATCTATCCTTTGTTTCGTTTTGATTCTGGTATTCGAGTTGCTTCGATGTCAAATGTTGATTCCATACCTTTCCTAAACGGTGTTCTCATATTTCTATGGGAGTGCTAGTCCTTCTTAACCATCGAGATCTTCATGTTAATTCTTTTTCAACCGGTGTCCTTTTTGTTCATCCCAAGTTGTCCTTGTTTTACCCACCCTCCCACCCTTTTTCTTCTCGGAGCTAGAAATTCTCAGATGAAGTATCCATTTTATTCATGTGATATTTCTTCATTCTTTTTCCTTCAACGTTCTTATCCGGTGATTTATTGTGAAGATGCTCAAGAGCTTCAAGTTCATCATTCTTTTGTTCTCTAATTCTGCCGGTGGATATAATTCAAGATTTCGGTGTTGATCTTATCCTTTTCCTCATTTCACAATGCTTTCTTATTCCGGTGCACCAATTAATCATTCTCCTCTTGCTATTCATATCCGGAGTGCTGAAGATTCATAATTCCATTCTTAATCCGTTCAAGCTATTTTGAGGATTGTTATCTTATTCAAGCCATTCAATTCAACCGGTGCAATATCTCTTAAACAATCTTTTGAACGGTGATTTCTTTGAGTGGGCCCTAACCCACAGGTATTTTCCCAGGATCTTACCTGACTATTCATTTTCCGGAGTTATTCTCAAATTCGTTTCAAAGTGTGACGTAAGAATGATTTCCATCAGTCACATGCCTTCTCCAAGATCGCTTTCAAATTATTTTTCATCATTGTTTCAACCTTTTTAATTCTTCATGCCGGAGTGCTCAACAATTCTTATGGCATTTTCCGTCTTCATTCTCAACATCTGGAGACCGGAGAAGTGTTTCTCTTAAATATTGGCCCGTCTTCTTGAAGATTTGTGGTCCTAGCTTCATGCCATCCTCATTATTGTTCCGATTGTGAGGAATTCTTTTGTACCCGTCCGAAGCATTTCATGAATTCTTTTGTTTGTGATCCTCCGAAGGCCATCATTTCAGAATATTTCTTCGTTCTCAGTTTTCAACTTCGTCCTCCAAATATTCTTCATTGATGTCTCTTCGTTCGTCTCCATATTTTTACGGTGGTTCGTTCAAGATTACCCTTCCGTTGTTATCGTTTTAATTCATTTGTTCTTTTCATAATCCTACCGGTGGTTCGTTGAAGATTTATCCAAGCTTGTGCGAGTTCTCTCTTTAATTCTTTGCAACGAGAATAAGTAGTATGCCAAATCCTTTGGTTGTCATCAATTTAAATTGGTGAAGGAGATGCATGACATAATTCTTATTCTTATTCCTTCAAGGTGATTTAATTCTTTTGTCTGGAGCTTGTTCATCATATCATATTCTCGGTTCTAAGTTGTTCATCTTGTTTTCCGGAGCTCCGAGTTATTTCTATTATATCATTTCAAAGCTCCATCTAATTCATCGCGTCCCTTGAATCTTATTCTTTTCATCTTTCACTTCTCATGCTTTCATTACCGGAGTTCTTCATGGTGGTTCATCAAGATTTGATTCATCCTCGTAGTCTTCATCAAGATTCTTGTTGGAGCTCAAGCATTCTTCATCATGCTTTCCAAGTGCAATTCTTTCTACCTTATCTTTTCAGATGGTGTTATGTCATTCTTGACAATTCCTTCATGTTTATGATTCACGAGTTATCAAGAATGAGATATTTAAAACCATTATTTTCTTTGTTCAGGAAATCTTTCCAACCATTCAATTCATTTGTTGGAGTAATCTTGGGTTATAATTCACCTAAAAGCTTTCCCTAAGGATTGTTGCTAATTATGGTGCTTATAAATTACCTAACTTCTTCATTTATCATTCCGGTGTTATAAGTTATCGTCTCCTTGTTGATCTCAATCCAAGCAATTTGTTTCCGTCAGTGGCCGATTGTCACCTCATAATTTTGAGATGTTTTCCATAAGCCCACATCAAGCTTATTCGTTTCGTTGTTGATTTTTCCATCAACTCCATTCAACCCTTCTTCGTAAGGATGATTTTCATATTCATCTTGAGAGTAGTTGTTATTTTCTTCTCCGTTCTTTCTTCCCAACGATCTTGCTTCTATTCTTTCATTCCGGAGGCGTTGTGATATTGCTCTCTTCAAACCATCATCTCGTTTTTATCGAGATCATGTTCTTTCCCTCGCTTATCTTTTAACCGGAGATTGTATTCTTCATTCTAGTTCCGTCATCTTATCTAGTTTTTCATATCTTTTCAACCGGAGTGCTGTCTGAATCCTTTCTTCCCCTTGTGCCATTCTTTCAATTGTTTCGGAGGCAATATGCTGTTAATTACATCAAGTATCACTCCATCTCCTCAAGTTCTTGTTAATTCCTTCCATTTTCAGACGGAGTGCTGTCCAAATTTTGTCGTTCTTATTCCTTGGCTAACCGGAGTGGTTTTGAAATTCTTCCGTCATCCATGAGCTCATGTTTCATGTATTTCAACCTTCAAGGTTCTCATAATGCTCCTTGTTCCTCTTTTCTAATGGAGTTTTCATAGTCGTTCATCTCTGTTGCATTCTTTCTTTCAAGTTTGTTCTACCTCTCAAGGTTCGTTGGTTTCACTCGTCTGTCAAAGAAGCAACTTTGTTTTACCTCTTCCTCTTCCGCTTTTATCCGGTGCCATCTCTAGGATCTCGGGTCGAGATCCTCTGTTAGTGTGGGAGAGTTGTGACGCCCGAAGATCGACGTCCCAGAAGATTCCAGAAGATTCCAGAAGATTCCAGATGTTCCGGGTTGCCCGTGTGTTTCATTGGTGCTTGTGTTATTTTTTTTTCATGGCATCCTGTCATCATGCCATCATGTCTTATTTATTTTGCATCTCAACCTAAACAAATTGTGTGGACCTTCGGTCCATTTAAATCGAGGGAAGTGTGACTTCTCTTTATAACATATCCTCCAAATATTTATGGAGCTATATATAATAAATATTCCATTTGTTTGTAATTAACCGCAACACACTTGCATATTTTTCCCATGCCTCTTAATTCAAGTTTCACCGTCATACCTCCCTCTATTTCTTTTTCCGTTGTATCGAGACTCCTCCTAAAGTCTAGACTCCTTTCAAACTCCTTTGGGGCAAGCTAATATCTTTAGTTTGCACTTCCCTATTTTGTTGGAACTATTTTTGTGGGGTTGGTTTTATTCCATAAAGCCTTTCAAAAATGTTCGATCTTTTATTTCTTGTTCGTGGCCTTCCTTAATATTTTGATCTATCTCTATTTTTTTCTGCTAAAGATTAAATAGAGGAAAAGAGCCAGCCGGCCCAAGAACTTACTTCTCCAGCCGGACCAGCCGGCGCATCAACTGCTCCCGAGGCCCAGCCAGGCCTAACCCTAGCTAGCGACGCAGCTCTCCCTCTCGTCCCTCTTTTCCCTCGTCCGCCGCCACCCCCATCGCTCGCACCCTCTCACCTCGAGCGCCCGATTCCCTCGAGCTCCCTCATCTCCCTCTTCTCCTCTCCCCTCGCGCCGATCTCCCAGGCCCCTCCCTCGATCCCGTCCCCGCGCCTCGTCAGGACGCCGCCCTCCTCCCTCGCGTGGACGCGCCCTCGAAGCGCCCCTGCGCGCCTCCTCCCGAGCTCCTCCAGGCGCCGGAGCGGTCTGCTCCCGCGGGCCAGCAGAGCTGCCGCGTCTCAAGCTCTCTGCGGTGCCCGTCCTCGCCGATCCCTCCGGCCATGGCGCCCGGTCGGTCGGCTAGCCGCTGCCGCCGTCAAGCCCCCCCACGCGCCGAAGCTCTGCCCGGTCCTGCCTGAGACTGCCGCCGCGTCGCGCTCGCTCCTCCAGCGCCAAGCCAGGCCGAGCGCCTCCGCCCCTGTTCCTCTGCCGTCCCGCGTCCCGCGGCCTTCCTCCGTCGCCAAGGCAGCAGTTCCTCTCTGAGCCGCAGCCCGTCCGCCAGCAAGACCGGCCTCGGCCATGAGCAGCTCGCCGGCCCCTTCGGTGATGTCTTGCTGCCATGGCCTCGTCGCCCTCCCGTGTTGTTTTTGTTTTTTTTTGTTTTGTTGTGTTGCTGTGCTGCTGATTGGACAGAGACCCTCATGTACGTCGACCGAACGGCTACAAGATGACCATCAAGTACCACTACAACCGTGAACATCTTCGGATCTTCAAGTTCATCTACATGGATTCGACAAGTACCCCTCCGGAGAGTACCTCTCCGATGAACGTGAACAACTACCGTCGCCGAGACCGCGAGTACCCCTACGGAACGAGTTCCCCTACCGTCGCCCCGTGTACCTCTCCGAAACGACTACTTCCTCTCCGAACGTGAACGCCTACTTCCTCTACGACTCGCGAGAACGACTTCTTCCTCTACGACCGCGAGTACCACTACTTCCACTACGATCTCGAACGCTTCGAAGGTATAACACCGAGACGTGACCGTGGATGTTTCCATGTGTTGTATGATATGTTTCCCGTGTGTGCTTCATGCCGTTTCGTCCGTTTGTCATGTTCCTCGGTTGCCTCGTCACCGACTCGTGGGAACCCGGTGACGGGATCGCCCCACCTTTCATCTCGTTTGACTCGCTCACGCCATCTTACCTTTTGCACCGGACTCTCAACGAGTTACCGGAACTGAGATGTTGCGTTGCATCATTTTCGGATCGTTGTCGTGGCACCCTTTTCCTTCCACAACGGTGACGATGCTTCATATCATCTTCTTGTTAACCTTTAATTATAACTTGCATAAAACTTGATCATGTCATCCGCATCATGTTAACAACATTATATGTGTGAATTGATGTTTGCTTAAGATCACTAAACATGCATATAGGGATATTCCGGATATGTTGTTATTTCCGGCCTCATTTAAAATGTCTTAATAGGTAGTTTGTTCTTGCTTCACCTCTTGCCATGTTAAAAACATTTAATCGTGTCTTGTAAATAATGAGAGTCAACTAAATATTTAAAATGTGGTGTTTCGTCAATATGCAACTCGTTGCATATTGAGCTCCACTTAACTTGTAGTTTTGTTTGTGCACTTTGCCATGCCATGCATAATTAAACCGGACATGCATCATACTTGGATGTGCATCGTATGCCATGTTTATGCTTGTGTGTTTACCGTGTTGTTTGCTTCTTTCCGGTTGCTTCTCTTGTTAGCTTCAGTTTCGTTCCGGAGTTGTGAGGATTCGCTCGACTGCTGCTCCGTCTTCTTCATGGACTTGTTCTTCTCCCTTGTGGAATCCCAGGCAAGATGACCGAACCCGGATACCATTACTATCTTTGCCTATTGCTAGAGTATCGCTCTTTAGTATATTGCCTCGATGCCCATGTTTTCCTGTCAGCCTCCTATTGTAACCATGATCCTGTCTAACTACCCTACCCATGCAAACCATTGATTGGCTATACGTAGGCTTCGCTCAGCCCCTCTTATAGCGTTGCTAGTTGCAGGTGAAGATTGAAGATGCTTGCTTCATGTTGAAGTTTGGTTGGGTTATATCACACTATATATAAGCTTAAAAATGAAATCATCTATATATTGGCAAGGGTGGAAGGCTAAGCCTTTTGCCTGGTGATTTGTTCCACTCATGCCGTTAGGAACCGTATAAACCGGTGTTATGTTCCTTGATTATGCGTTCCTAACACGGTTGGGGTGTATGGGACACCCTCGATAAACCGCTAAGTGCTAAGTCTTTTCCAGCAAGTCCCAACATTTGGTACTATTCGCCTAATAAATAATAAAACTTGCAGAGGGTTTTGCAAACCCTCTTTTATTTTAATTCATCAACCCCGGGCCAGTGCTCCACATGAGTGTTGGTCCGAAACGGGGAGTCTACGGGGCCACCACGAGGAAACTCAAGGTTTGGTAAAAACCTGTAGAATCACCCATCCGGTCGTGTCCTGAGACTAGATACGCGCGGCTACCTATCAGGGTGTCGACACGCCGGGAGGATTTGCTGGATTAGCCTTACCTTAGTTCGGAGTATCTTGAGCACGGGATTCCGAGAATACTCGGGTCTTCCCACCTTTGGAGTTGCGACTCCGCGGATCGTGGGCTTGTAATGGGCCAAGTTGGAACACCCCTGCAGGGTTTGAACTTTCGAAAGCCGTGCCCGCGGTTATGTGGCAGATGGGAGCTTGTTAATATCCGGTTGTAGATAACTTGACACCATTTTCCAATACACTACCAGCGTGCGTACCATGACTGTCATTTTCCGAAAGGGATTCGAGAGATGAACACGGTGGGGTTATGTTTGGCGTGCTTTAGTTAGGATCACTTCGTGATCACCTCTTGAACCCGGCACTTCTCTTCTCGCTCTCTTTTACGTAAGCTAGTTGCTAGTTGCTGCTGCAGACTCTTGTTGTTCCTTCACCTCTTATTCTGTCTTCAGCCTTGTCCTCACCCAAGGCTTAAATAGTCGTGTTACCCGGGAACGGGATTGCTGAGTCCTCTGTGGCTCACAGTTACTTCACCACACCAGATGCAGGTTCAGCCGAGTTTGATGCAGGAGTTGGATCAGTTCTTCACCGGGAGCTCGATGAAGAGAGTGGCCGTTTGCTTGTGACGTTTCGACGATCAGTAGTGGATTCTACTAGGATTCGATCCTGACCTGTGGCTTTATCTTGTTTGGTATCTTGTCTTTTGGATCTAACCCTTAGATGGGCTGTGATGTTTTGGATGATTTGCTTATGTAATGTATTGTGTGAAGTGGCGAGTGTAAGCCAACTATCTTCTTTTACAATTTAATCCCTCTTTTACATGAGTCGTGCAAAGATACCAAACTTGAGATCATTCTAGGATGGGCTTATACCTTTAAGTCGTGCCTCGACACGTAGGAGGTATAGTCCCATCCTGGGCATTACAGCATGTGGGAAAGACCCCCTATCAACCACACTCACTTGGTGACGGTTTAAAATGTCGTCGCGGAAAGGGGTTAAAATCCGTTTGTATAGCACTTCGCTCTACTAGTGTGAGGCCCATGGTGGTCTCCTCAACCGCCTCTTCGCTCTATTAATACTCAGATATTCCAAAAACCCTAGAAGCATTGACAAAAAACAATTCTATCCGCCGCAAGTTCCAGAACCACGAGATCCAATCTAGATCCCTATTCCAGCAGTCTGTCGGAGGGGAACACGATCACGGAGGGGTCCATCATCCTCATTGGTGCTCCTACGATGATGCATGAGTAGTTCTCCGTAGACCTACGGGTCTATAGGTAGTAGCTAGATGGCTTCTCCTCTCTTTTTGATTCTCAATACAATGTTCTCCTCGATGTTGTTGGATATCTATTTGATGTGATGAATTTTTGTGGTGTGTTTGTTGGGATCTGATGAAGTTCGAGTTTATGATCAGTTCTATCCATGAATATTATTTGAGTTGTTTGATCTCTTATATGCATGATTGTTATAGCCTCAAATGTCTTGTCCAAATCTTTGGTTTAGTTAGGCCAACTAGATTGAATTTTCTTGCAATGGGAAGAGGTGTTGTGTGATGGGTTCGATCTTGCGGTGTCCTCACCCAGTGAGAGAAGGGGTAGCGAGGCACACATGTATAATTGCTATTAAGGATAAAAAGATGGGTTCTATTCCTATATGAATAGATCTTGTCAACATCATGTCATCGTTCTTATTGCATTACTCCATTTCTCCATGAACTTAATACACTAGATGCATGTTGGATAGCGGTTGATGTGTGGAGTAATAGTAGTAGATGTAGAATCATTTTGGTCTACTAATCTTGGACATGATGCCTACATACATGATCATTGCCTTGGATATCGTCATGATTATTTGATCTTCTATCAATTTCCCAATAGTAATTTCTTTACCCATCGTATGCTATTTTCTCGAGAGAAGCCAAAAGTGAAACCTACGGCCCCGGGTCTATCTTTTATCATATTGCTTTTAGATCTATCATTCCAAAAACCCAAAAACACCTTGCTTCACTTTTTATTTGCCTCTTTTATTTTGTGTTATTCTGCGATCTATTTATCCAAACTCGTACAATTTAATCTATCTTTTACCCAGGAGGGATTGATAACCCCTCTTACGCGTTGGGTTGCGAGGATTTGTTCTTTGTGTGCAGGTAGAGTTTACATAATGTTGCTTGGTTATCCTACTGGATTGTAACCTTGGTTTCATAACTGAGGGAAATACTTGAGGTAGCTGTGTTGCATCATCCCTTCCTCTTTGGGGATATACCAACGCAGATTCAAGCCACGTCATGAAGCAATAAGCATTAGAGAATCTGTCAAGCCAAGTCGGTCAGACCGAGATCCGTACCGGTCGGACCGAGTTGTTAGGGTTTTTGGCAACGACTATATCAAAATGGATCACTAAAATAGAAAGAAGAGTCTTGAGCTTTTGCCAATCTTTGTACTTAGCATTTTGACGGGTCCACTTCTCTAATCCATGCCATGCCAATCACTAAACATCTTGAAATATTTATCTTGAATGGATATTAGTTCAATGATTTATATATGTTGTTATGAATTACCAAAACCACCCAGGGATTAGTTGGACTTTGAATCTCCCCGTTTTTGGTAATTGATGACAACATCTAGATCAAAGCTTCGACAAATGATCAAATGAATGAAATACATCGTCGCTTTGAGAAGTATGTGATAAGGAAGATCTCCCCTAAATGTGTGCATCATAAAAATTTGAGTTCGAATGCAAATGCACAATCGATTAGGATCATGGGTCACTCTTCCATATGACATACATCTTGGTAATGCACACAAAATGATAAGAGAGAAATAACATGCACACATCACCAAAACATAAGTGAATGATCATACATAGAATTGATAGAGATAAGCATTAAGCACAAATTAAGCATAGTATGATCAATCACACAACCACACGTAGTATCTCACGGACATCAAGCAAATAAGTAGCACGAAATAAACAAATGAAGTGGCAAGGGAATAAAAACCAAAGTGGCAAAAGACTCTCTCTCTATCTCTCTCTCTCTCTCCCTCTCGGCCTATGATCTATATATTTTCTCCACCTTTGGCAACAAGCTAGTAAAAAGCTTGAAAACATATAGAGCTATACGTCTCTCTAGGCACGATCCTCTGGAGCTCCGGAAGGGGTCTTCTCGCTTGCGGCTCCGGTGCGCGTAGATGGCGTGGGGAGAACTACATCTGCAAGGGCTTCTGATGGCGTCTACTCCATAGTTGGTGTAGACACTGGAAGTGGCACTAGTGTAGTGGTTGCAAGAGTAGAGTGAGTGATCCTCTAGTCTGCAACTGGCACGACTGAAGATCTTGGGGCTTTTGGCATTTTCTAAAACATGTTGGTGTGCTCAGCTCCATCCTCAGCATCATCTCGAAGCTTCTCCACAATAGACTTGATCTCTGTGACCTTGACATCAAGATTGTAGATCTTGTCTTCCACTATCCTCTCTAGGCTCTCCTGATTCTTGGCTAAGTTGGCCAAACTTTGCTCAATTCTCAGAGTTGCTTCTAGCAGATATGTCATTTGGTCTTGCTTAGAATTGAGATTTTCTATTGGGGCATTTGGTGCAGTGGCTTCTTATTCTACTCTTGCTGGTGCTACTGCATGAGTCTTATCTTGGGCCTCAATTGAAATAGGTTGTGAAGGATCCATCACCACTACATTATCCTCAAACTCTAGCGGAAGAGGGAGGTGCTCACGGTCTAGTAGATATGTGCATGTACCAACCTTGGAGTTGATAAGCATCTGAATGTGTGGGGCATATCCACATGACCTCTTCTGGTCAGGAGTTATTCTCTTGATCGTCTCTACAATGAAACTCATTACCTTGAACTTCCGTGGGACATCAAACAAGTGAAGCAAGTTGATGGAGTGGTCATGAATCATTCTCTCATCTCCAGTCTTGGGAAAAGAGTGTGCCTCAAGACATAATTAGTGGTGGCCAAACTAGCAAGCAAGTGATAAATGGATCCAAGCTTATGAGTTTCCAAATCCTTGTCAGGAATGGGCTTGTACATGTTGGCCATAGAGTTGTGACCCATCCTTGACTTGCCATATACACCAACATCTTCTTCTGCTTCCTCAGGGGCATGAATAAGTGCAGCCCACTCAAAGATAGTAGACGGGTATATGGTGCCCTCAGCCATCCAAACTATCCTCCCATTTGGATAGAAGTGTGTTGTGGAGTAGAACTGCATGATCATCTCATGATTCCACTTGGTTAATTTTTGTCCAACAAACTTGTCAACTCCGGTGATTCTAAAACTCTCATGAACATGGGGGAAGTAGTCTTCATTAGCATCAATATACTTCTAGTCCACCCATTTCATGTCACTGACTATAGGTTTCTTGTGAAGCAGCACTGTCTCATAAAAATCTTGTTGTTCCCTAGTGTGGAAACGGTAGTCACAAGCTGTCCTCTCCCTGCAGAATATGGATCGATTTTTCTCCATTCTCTCAGTCCACTGTCCTTCCTGAGCTTCATATTTTCTGCAACTGGGCGAGCTTCGTTGTGATCTGGGATCGTGGGCTTCAATTTCCTGAGCACTAGTGTCTCCTCAACATCCTGAACTTCACGCACTGGGGCCTTGTTTTTTTAGAGGCTGGATTGTTTCTGGTTGACCTCTTGGGGGCAGAAGTCTTAGGAATGGACTTGTTCTTAGAGGGTGCAGCAGCTCATTTCATGGCATCTCCCATGAGTTTCTAAGTCTTAGCAGGTGGTGATGCATCTTGCTCCTCCTCCTCCTCATCCTCCTCGTCATCATCCCTCCTCATGGAAGGCTTCATAAGAACTATGGCTATAGTCTTCCTAGCCCCCTTCTTCTTCTTACCAGAAGTTTCCTCATCACTTGGATCCTCAAGTGTGAACTCCATTGTTTCTTGGACAAGTGAAGATTCTCAGGTTTTGAAGTGGGAACTCCCTTCTTCTGTTTTGGCTTGGAAGAGGCTGCTGAGGCATATTCCTTCCTGACCACAAACTTCTTCTTTGAAGTGGCCTCATCTGCAATGAAATCCTCATCCTCGCTATCTGAGGTTCTCTTCTTACTTGTTCTGGTGGTAGCTTTTGCCAGACTGCTTGGAGTACTAATGTTGCCTTCCTCATAGCTCTCATTAGGACTGGATCCCTCACTGAGATCAACATCTTGCTCAGACCTGCTCTGACTGTCACTAGCACTAGACATCTTGCAGACACTAACCATGTAAATAGATGGATATAGATAGAGTAGATGAGCATCACAAAATGCAGACATTTTCAAAAATTTGAGTGCAAACTTTACTATTAGCTTTTTGCAGAATTCATTTCGGAGCTACCAAGTAGATGATCTCGGTGACACCAAAGCATACCTAGAACCTGAACACACAATTTCGGTCTGACCGAGTTGTGGTTCGGTGGCTCCGAGACGCTAGGGTTTCATTGAGATTTTACTTTCGGTCTCACTGATTAGTACGTTTTGGTGGAACCGAGTTGTACCAGTGCAATGGCTAGAGCCAATCGGTGGGACTAGAAGTTTCGTTTCGGTCGGTCCGAGATGAGTTTGGCAGAAACCTAAACCTAAAAAATTTCATCGAATATATTCTATTGGATTTCTCTCGTGGATAGATGGATCTCATACGTGGTAAGATACCAGGCAAAATCCTTTTGCATTGAATCGGAAAGGGGATATCACGAAGAGGTCGAATTGTACCCTAACTCGGTGACAATCCTCTGCGGGGACAACTGTGGTGGAGAATCCTGTTGACGGTGGCGGAGACGTGCGACAGATATGCACATGCAAAGACGGTGACGATCCGGAGACCAAGGGACAGAAGAAACGGGGTATGAGGCGTAAGGTTTGAAGTAATTTCCAAACATACAGTCCGCCATATTATATACCCATGTGCTGTCGGTGGAACTGAGTGGAACTACTCGGTGGCACCGAGATGCAAAACTGCAAGCAGTTACAGCAACTCGGTGAGACCGAGTAGGTCTAATCGGTAGCACTGAGATGGAAAACCTAGATCAATTTGTTGATTTTGGTGAGACCGGGTAGGAATTGTTGGTCTGACCGAAATGCATTAGAAGGTTTTGGCAGGCATCCCTTGTAGGATTGATGACTCCCAGTGCTCCTCGCCAGGTTGGTCCGAAAAGACATGTTCAAATTTTGGGATGTAGGATGAATAGGATTTGAGACAAGAAGAGCATAGATAGCTAGAGAAAGTTCTTAGGTATTCTTAGACATCTATTTGGCCAATAAAAACCAAATGATGAAAACAACAAATGGATGTCCTTGAATGAAGAAAATATGCAACCAACATGCTCACACAATAAGATAGCAAATAAAATATGTGTCAAGGCATGCACAAACAATTCTAGCTTCTATCAAGCAATTGGCGGTGACTAGGTCATCTATATATGAGTATATTGACTTAGGAGTCAAATGAGAACATTTGATCATATGTCATACTCATCGTTTAAGCACAAGTGGGGTTACCACTTTACATAAAGCATTAATATGTTCACACCATTAGAGTTGCTTTAGCTCAATTTTTAGAGCAAAACTCCCCCTAGATGTGATATCACTAACCTTGGGTTTTGTTGATGACGACTTCATGTAGATAGTGAAGATGTGGATGCTCAAATGTTGGTGTAGATCACACTACTACAAAGAGACACATCCGTGACATTTTGGCCCCAACGAAGAAAACAATGGTCATGCTTATGACATTTCTATGTCGATAATTGTGACAAAAACCCGTATCATCATAGATGTGGTGGGCTCCTACTTATATGACAGAAAATGTGCTTTTCATCCTAGGCGGGCCGGGGACGCACCTGCATGACATTCTTTGGGCCGTCCATGACAGAAAAAATCATGGTAGAAGCGAGGGTGAGGAAAAATTCAGGGAGTTCCCGGTTATGGTGGGTGGTTGGGGCGGATCGATGCACGTAGGTTTGCACATTTCTCTCGTACACGTCGCGTGTATGTGCGAGGCGTTGGGCTCTAACTTAACCCAAGCGAGGCGTTCGCCTACTGAACCTGAGAGATTGCACTAGCCAAGTTATTGAACCTGAGCGATCGATCACTGGTTGTTAAGTGAACCCGAGCGATTCCTTCGCTACTGTAGCTAACTGAAGCGAATTGAACCCTGTTGCTGCCTCTTGATGAAGAGTGGTTATTGTTGCGGTAGGATGAACAATTCCTGGTGGGTGTTGGATGAATAGGACCCCATGGTAGTAGAGGCCATTGTCGCTGGATGAACATGACCCCGATCGACAGGAGGCCTCCACACACTTGAGCCGGTTGGAGGTGGATGAACAAGACCCTGTGGAGGGCTGGTTGAACAGGACCCCCCGTGTTGAGGGCTGGTTGATTAGTAGCTGGTGGAGGCTGGATGAACACGACCCTGTGCTGACCAGTAGCTGGTGGAGGCGGGAGGAAGTTGACGGTGGATGAACAGTAGCACGTGGATGATGGAGGAAGTCGACGGTGGATGAATAGTAGCCCATGGAGGCCGAAGCGAGGTTGTAGATAGTGGATGAACAGTAGCCCATGGAGTCTCGTTTTGCGGTACGCCACACCCCTCCCGATGAACAGGACCCCCGTTTCAACCATAGGAGGTCGAAGAGAAGTATGTTTCCTCCGTTTTGCGGTACGCCACACCCCTCCCGATCAAGAAGACCCCGTTTCGACTATAGGAGCTCGAACACAAGTTTGTTTCCTCCGTTCTGTGGTACGCTAGACCCCATTTAGCTGGTTCCCGTTCCATCCAAGACGGTTGGTTCCCGTTGAACACGACGCGTTTCGACCCAATGGCTTCGCTCCCGATGAACAGGATGATGTTTCTCCGTTCTAAACCGGCCGCTTGGCTGCCGATGAACAGGACGTCGTTGCTGTCGTCCGTTGCCCCTCCATGTACACTTGCCCAGGCCATACGTAGGCGCGAGTAGCTAGGCGTTCGAGAACCCGCCCGTATGTACGTATATGGCCGTATTTGTTGGCACCTGGTTGTACGTACGTGTACACGGTTTAGACAGGAGTGCCTGAACTGCTATGTCGGGGGCTCTACTACTACACGTGCCACTGCTTGCTCGTCCACGGTTCATCATTGCAGAGAGACCAATCAACCAGTATGTACGTACACGTTCGCGACCAGAATGACAACGCTACGTATGCTTTGACCAGGTCGGTCCCGACTGACAGGGAGGATAAGGAGGCACTTCCTTACGTGCGAAGTTATTGATGCTGGGTCCTAGCGGTCAGGTGGGAGAATCATTTTTTGCCCGTAATATGGACGCACTTCCTTGTGTTCGAAGATGTAGCTGGTGGGTCCCAGCTGTTAGAGGGGTAACATTTTTTCGAGGCCCTTCCGATAGGTCCCGCTATCAGGTGGAGGAATCATTATATTGCGAGTAATAAGGAGGCACTTCCTTGCTACGGCTACGGACCCAGTTGTCAACCTATCCACTTACAGTCCTCTTCCGATGGAAGTCATTCCTTGACCACTTTGACCATGCCGCGCCGAGAGCACCAAGGCAATGGACGACGATGAGGCCTAAGATGGGAACGATCTGGAGTCCTGGAACCAGGGGCACTGGAGTCCCTGACGAAGGGGAGTACGAGGGACTGGTTCAGCTGCCTTTGCCTGTCGGTGTATTTGGATCGACACCTATGGGATCACAAGAATCCCTACTACGGTTGCAGGGCGCGAGGTTGTGAGAAGAGCGGATCCAACAGTTAGGAGACGGTTCCTTTACCCAGGTTCGGGCCGCAAAGATGCGTAAAACCCTACTCCTGCTTTGGTGGATTATATGTTTGTATTCTTCAGCTAGCTATGGGGCGTGAGGAGTTCTAAAAAGCCGAATCCTTCTCCTGGTCGCCTCGGGCCTCCTTTTATAGGAAAAGGGGTTCCCACAGTGGCACACAGGAGGTGGAAAGGGTACAGTGATGCGAGGTTATCCTTGCGTTACAGGACAAGGCGCATTTAATGCGCTTAGCTTAGGTGTCCTCGCTTTATCGGGGACGATGGGAGACGTCCGTCTTGTCCGTCGCCGCTCCTCCTCGTGTTGACACGCGCCCTGGCCAGCGGTGCCTGAGGTGCCATGTAGGCAGGCAGGCAGCTGAGGTGGCGCAACGACGGGTCTCCACAAAGATCTACATGTTGCCATGCAGGAGCCTGCCCAGCTGGTTGGATCAGCAGCATCATGGGTGGTGGAAACTCAGTTGGTGCGGGCCTGACGGTGGCCCTGCGGGTGTCCTCGGCAAGGGCCTTGCCGGGGCCCTGGCAAGGGTCTTGCCGCGGCGCCTGCTGTCATCCCCGGCAAGGTGCTTGCCGGAGGCCTTGTGGTCCTCCTTGGCTGGGATCCCGCCAAGGGTCATCGTCCTCTTAGTGTGTGTATCTGTCCTTGAATATCTCCACAAAGATCTGCATGCCACCACGGGGATATCTCCCGAATCCTTGCCCCATGGGGGCAGTGGACTCTAGGGTGATCCGCTCCGTAGGCGTGGGGCGAGCTGCCGCGACAAGGGTCTTGCCGGGGCTGCCAGAGCCAGCCCCGACAAGGATCTTGCCAGGGCTGCTGAAACTGGCTCCCGGCAAGGATCTTGCTGGGGGAAGCCGCTTCGTCCCTTTGCTCTTCATGGTCTTGTTTTTGGCGTTGCTCCAGTTCCATCGAGCTTTGGTCCTACCTTGGCTCACCTCCCCTGCTGTGCTTGGTGTGGTGGTGCCCGTGGCTCAGACTGCCTGTGCACAGTCATAGGGGTACAAAAAGTGTACCCCTCTTTTTGTACACCGACAGGAGCCCCCGGGCCCGGGCCACACATAAGCGCGACGCGTTGTTGGGCTAGGCCCAGAATGGTGTGCGGGCAGGCGGGGCAGTTTTCATCGTGGTAAGATTTTCCGCTAGCTCCGCAACCCACGACCCGCGCGCGCGGCGCGGGGTGGAGGGGCGTGCGTGATGTGGGTGGCATGCGTGGGTCGGTTTCCGCAGGCATGCGTCACGTCGCAGTAAATGCGAAAGGAGGCGGCCCGTATCTTCCCCCATAAAAAGGAATAACCGCGAGCGCGCTGCTCACTTCCTCCATTTTCCTCGCGCCTCTTCCAATCTCAGAGCCGCGGTTCCCTCTCTTCCTTCCTTCCGAAGCCTCCGTCGTCCCCTGTCGTCGTTGCTTCGCCATCCCTCTTCCTTAGTCATCCAACTCAGCCGCCATGGCGTCCAAAGCCGCCAAGGGCAAGGTGGTGGCCAAGGGCGCAGGGCCCATGGGGCCACCAGAGGGCGCGTTTACGAGGGACCGGACGAAGGCTGCTTTCTTCATCCCGTCGACCGTCGATGTCTACGAGCTCCAGGCTGCCTTCAAACCCCTTTGGGGGGGTGGAGACGGGGAGGGGGAAGAACTTGGGTCATCCGGCGACGTGCGTCATTCCGGCCGCTTGCGCCCAACCTGGCTCAAATCGGTACCCCTTCTTCGTCGAGTACTTTTCTTGCGGGTTGTGTCCCCCCTTCTCCGATTTCTTCTGCGATGTCATGCACACCTTCGGCTTCCGCCTCTTGGATTCACTCCGAATCCGGTGGTGTGCATGGCTTTCTTCGCGCACCTTTGAGAGGGCTTCGTCGGGGTGCAGCCCAACACGGCGCTCTTCCACCACTATTTCACCCCTCGGATCTAGCCGGGAGGCGCCGTCTCTGGATGCATCATATGGATTCCGAGATCCAAGGGAGCGTACCCGGTGGGCGCCGTGAAGGAGAGGTGGGGCGAATGGCGCGGCCGATGGTGCTGGATTGAAGAGGACGAGCCGCCAACATTCTGCAGGGTCCGCCGGGTGCCGCAAAGGCCGGCAAGGCCGTCAAGGGGCAGCTCTTCAAGCTGCCAGCGGGGGTGGTCCCGCTGTGCAACAATTCGCGCCAGTTCGAGATCGTCGCCATGATGCCGGAATGCAACGCGCACGGCCCCGTCCCGAGCTGGCAGGAGCCGGCGGACGAGGTCGTGCAGCAATTCTTCGACAGTCTGATCGAGGTGTGCGTCAAGCCTGACGCCGAGCGGTGGCTTGTGAGGGACACCACCCCGGAGGAGCTGGACTACATCGCTGCTAGGGCGAGGGAGGCGCAGCTCGTCATGGAGGCCAGCAGCACCGGAGGTATAAAGGACAAGGATGCCACCGCTGCGGAGGAGGAGGAGCTTGCCCAGTGGGCGGCAGCCGCCGGAGAGGCTAGCAGCGCCGGCACCGGAGCTCCGCTGGTCAAAGACGCGGCCGATGAGTCGTCGGAGAAGGAGGACGCGGCGGCCGGCCCGGCGCCAGCCAGGGGAAAAGGGCGAGTCCTGCGGCGGGCCTGTTCCAGCGAGCCAGTCCGGCCCGGCAAGACTGCGCAGCCTCAATTGGCCCTGGAGGGGTCCGGGCGCCACACGTGGGCCACGGCGGCGAGGAGGTTGACGAAGGCCGCCGACAAGAAGAAGGCGGCAGCCCTTTCTCCGTCTAGGCGCGCGCAAACATCGCCCCCTTCTTCGCCTCCCCCGGCAGACGTCGACTCGGATGGCGACACGGAGTTCCCCTTCGATCTCGGACCTCTCAGTCCGAAGAGGAAGAGGAAAGCGGCGGAGGAGGAGGAGATGGACGCAGAGTAAGTATTCCATTCCTTACTGCCGTTTCCATCCTCCTGAACCATGCCACTCATGTTGATCTGCTCTTGATTCTTCAGGGACACAGAGACGTTGGCTCAGAGGATAAAGAGGGCCAAGGCTTCGACGAGCAGCCAGCCCCCGGCTGGGGCTTCAGGGACACCACTAGTGGTGTTGAGCAACCCAGACAGCAGCCCCCGGCACAGCCCCTAGCGTAAGTCCATCATCCTCTTCTCGGTCGACATGTAGTAGGCGTTTGATGCTAAGGTGCTGACCTTGCCGGTTTTGTAGGACGGGAGCAGCAGCAGGAGGAGCCGCAGGGGGCTACCCCCAACGCACCACCCCCATCGACCACGCCACCGCTAGGGGCGTCCCCGGCAATGGCACCAAGCATGGAGCCCACACGCATGGAGGAAGAGGGGAACTTGGGCGCTGGTGGCTCCGCCATGGCGCCGGACGCCGGCGTGGAGGGGACTTCTGCTTCACAGCCCGGCACTGGTGAGTCGCCTGTCTTCTGTCTTTGCTTTTCGCTTATCCTTTTTCTTGGCTTCATCATCCCCATCACTGCCTAGGCCCTCCTCCAATGGACATGGAGGACGTGGACGCCGTCATTGAGGAGGTTGCTGAGGAGGCCGCGGCGGAGGCCGACAAGATTGCCGCCGAGGAGGCCGCCACGGACGCTGCCGGGGCTGCCGCGGATAAGGCCACCGAGGATGCCATCAGGGGCGCCGCCGAGGGTGCTGGCGGTGGGCCTGTCAGGGAGGCCGGCAAGGCCACAGCCGAGGAAGAGGCAATTGATGATCAGCCTTCTTCCTCCACAACCTCGGGCCCCGGCAGGTACCTGAAGGTGGGCGACGGCCTCTTCGTCCATCTCGCCGGGGCGTCAAGCTCCCGGGCGCCCACCAGAGGGGAAGTCTTTGATGGCGAGGTGCTCGCCGCCACCGGGCTCGAGGTTGTTGATGAACCGGGCACCGACGGCGATGGCTCTCCAGAAGGGCAGCTCTTCCGAGCCATGGATTCCAATTTCCGGAAGCTCCAAACGCTCTACCGCGCCCGTCTGGACAAGGTTAAGTCCAGAATGGCAGCGATGGACGAGGCGGAGGTGGACTTCCAGGAGCGCGTTGCTGAGGCGCAAACCTGGTTCCACCAGTCCCGCGAGGAGCAGAGGGCCTTCCAGGAAGAATTGGCCAAGCGTGATGCGAAGCTCATCATGAAGATGTCCGACATCGAGAAGGCCCAGGAAGAGGCGGCAAACTTGGTTGCCGCGGCGGAGGCCGCCCGAAACCAGCATCAAGCCGCCCTCGACTCCCAGGAGGAAGACCTCTCCGCGCGTGAGGTGAAGCTTGCCGCAACGCTCCGCGGCAAGGATGAGGAGTTCGAGGCTCTTGTCGAGCGGCGGACCCGTGAGCTGGGGCAGAGGCACAAAGAGGCACTCGATGCCCAAGCTCTGGCCCATGCCAGCAAGGTGCAAGAGCTGGAGGTGGAACGGGACGGGCTGAAGGAGCAGGCCCTCAAGCTATCCGACGAAAAGAACAGGCTCAACTGCGCCTTGATAGAGCCGCAGGGAGTGGTCATCAGTAGGGCTGGGGAGCTCTCCGAGGCGCAAAACTCCATTAGAGATCTCACGCTGAGGCTGGAGAATCTCAAGAAGATGTTGTCGAGAGCTCAGCTCGGGAGGAGGCCTTGACCAAGAGCCTGGAGGAGGAGAAGCAGCTGCGGGCGGACGAGGGCGCCTCCCACCAAGAATACGTGGCGGGCGAGAACAGGTGGATCAGCCGGCTGGAGGACATCGCCGACAGGGTTACCTCGTAGTTGGCCCTCATGGGGATGCCAAACGTGAGGTATGCCCCTGAATGGAGCGGGTCCGTCAACGCCAAGCTGACCCTGTTCTTCGAGGGTGTCCTCGGTGCCTTGACTGATCTTCACTCCAACAGAACGGCCACGCTCGCCGGGGAGGCCCGGCAGCTTTGCCGGGGGGTCATGACCAAGGTCCTCACCAAGATGGCGTTCTGGAACCCCGCCCTCGACTTCGAAGCCGCGATGGACAGCTTGCCGGAGGATGCTGACCTCACGGTGCTCAAGGAGCGCATCAAGCCCGTCATCAGCCGCATCGACGAAATTAAGAGGGTGGAGGGTCAGCGCCGGGATTAGGCATCCCATTCTTCTTCGCCGCTGCGGGTTCATGACCAAGACAAATTTTATCTTTAGTTAGAACCGCAGCGATGACATGATGTAATATAACTTTGAAATATCTTTGGGATTATGCATGTTATTTTCCTGTTTGCTGTCCCCTTTGTGTGTCCGCCCTACGCTAGCTGGGTAGGCTTGCCGGCGCGAAAAACCCAAGGCGGCGTCTTGGGGACGGGTCCCCATTGGCCTGCCGGACGAGCGTGCTGTCGGGTGAGCCACCTTGCCGCTCTTAATGCAGCCACTCGAACTGTCGAGTTTGACTCGAGTCAGAGTCGAGAGCCTCGCCAATCGCGGAAGGCTACCCTACCGTTTCCAACGCAGCCGTTTGAACTGTTGAGCGGACTCGAAACAGAGCAAAGGCGTTGCCGATCGGGAAGGGCCCCATTTGCGTGCAGGTTTCTTTTTGCACAAAGAACGAAAGCTCCGAGGAAAACAACTTTAAATAATAGGATAGAAATATCCAGGGTTCGATGTAACTTAGCTTCTGTTTGTAGCCGCTCGAGCGCAGATCTTCCGGCCTCCTTCCTTCTAAAAGGGCCACGGAGACGAGAAAGCGTCGGGCCAACTGCCAGAGCCGATTCTCACAACTGCGCCACCTACCTAGCGCGCCAAAGATGTCGGTGTATTTGGATCGACACCTATGGGATCACAAGAATCCCTACTACGGTTGCGGGGCGCGGGATTGAGAGAAGAGCGGATCCAACAGTTAGGACACGGTTCCTTTACCCAGGTTCGGGCCGCAAAGATGCGTAAAACCCTACTCCTCTTTGGTGGATTATATGTTTGGGTTCTTCAGCTAGCTATGGGGCGTGAGGAGTTCTATAAAGCCGAATCCTTCTCCTGGTCTCCTCGGGCCTCCTTTTATAGGAAAAGGGGTTGCCACAGTGGCACACAGAAGGTGGCAAGGGTACAGTGATGTGAGGTTATCCCTCGCATTACAGGACAAGGCGCATTTAATGCGCTTAGCTTAGGTGTCCTCGCTTTATCGGGGACAAGGGGAGACGTCCGTCTTGTCCGTCGCCGCTCCTCCTCGTGTTGACACGCGCCCTGGCCAGCGGTGCCTGAGGTGCCATGTAGGCAGGCAGGCAGCTGAGGTGGCGCAACGGCGGGTCTCCATGAAGATCTGCATGTTGCCACGCAGGAGCCTGCCCAGCTGGTTGGGTCGGCAGCATCATGGGTGGTGGAAACTCAGTTGGTGTGGGCCTGACGGTGGCCCTGCGGGTGTCCTCGGCAAGGGCCTTGCCGGGGCCCGGGCAAGGGTCTTGCCGCGGCGCCTGCTGTCATCCCCGGCAAGGTGCTTGCCGGAGGCCTTGTGGTCCTCCTTGGCTGGGATCCCGCCAAGGGTCGTCGTCCTCTTAGTGTGTGTATCTGTCCTTGAATATCTTCACAAAGATCTGCATGCCACCACGGGGATATCTCCCGAATCCTTGCCCCATGGGGGCAGTGGACTCAAGGGTGATCCGCTCCGTAGGCGTGGGGCGAGGTCCCGCGGTAAGGGTCTTGCCGGGGCTGCCAGAGCCGGCCCCGGCAAGGATCTTGCAAGGGCTGCTGAAACTGGCTCCCGGCAATTATCTTGTCGGGGGAAGCCGCTTCGTCCCTTTGCTCTTCGTGGTCTTGTTCTTGGCGTTGCTCCAGTTCCATCGAGCTTTGGTCCTACCTTGGCTCACCTCCCCTATTGTGCTTGGTGTGGTGGTGCCCGTGGCTTAGACTGCCCGTGCACAGTCATAGGGGTACAAAAAGTGTACCCCTCTTTTTGTACACCGACATCGCTAGAGAATAACAGAAGGTGTGGGTGAGTACAAGTATGACCTGGCCACCACTGGGAGAAGGGTAGGGCGACGAGGCCTGCGCGGCAGCACAGCCGGCCACGGGAGGCAGATGTAGGCGCTCCAGCCAGTGATGGTTTTTGTGGCTGGGGCAAGACCAACTAGATCAGAGATTGAAGAAGCAGGATAGCCGTTGGATGTCAATCCAACGACTACATATGTTAGAATAATTTGTTGACTTTTTGTTTTAGACCATTAAATCGTTTTGTTCACTAAATGGACAACACCTTGCGCAAGCTTCTTCTGCTTGGCCAACAAAGTCAGCTTCGAAAGTTGTGGCAGAATGCTGCCCATTTATTTAGGTTTTACAACATCATTTTGTTTACCAATACATCTATTTCTGGGGCTTTGACTCGAAAAATAATCTATTTCCTGGGTTGGGTAAAAATAATAATAGACGTTTTTTGACAAATCAAGATATTAAGGTATAATATAATAAATAAATACAAATAAAATAATAAATATATTATTTACAGCGCATTTGATTATTTATTCGAATACACCTATTTATTGAGTTGGGTGAAAAATAATATTGCATACATGCAGCGCATTTACCAATTCTGATAATTTACAAGCCATTGGATTTTAGTAGAAATGGACCCATTTTGTGGGATGGATGAAAAAACACTGATGGTCTGGACTGAGCATTTCATATAAAAAATAATAATGAGTTACAATATTATTAAAAAAATAAGTTGGGCTTGGTGATCTTATTATATAAAAACTGAATTGGGTTGTGCATTTTAATAAAAGAAACATAGGCTAGGCTGCTCTTATTTAAAGATATTGTGTACAACTGTCGGCCAATTGCATTGCTAATGTTCAATAAAAATGGCATGTGTAGTAGAGTACAACTTTACATGGCTACTCAGCCGACATTCAACGACGCCTGAAAAGGCCCAAACAAGGCTTCTATACAACCTTTTAAAGTTACTGAGCTCAATTAATAACTTAACAAAAAAGCTAAAGTAGTGTGGAACATAATTAAAAGCTGTCACGAGCGAAGAAATAATTCACCGGGTCCCACTTGTGAGTGTGCGTCTGTGTGTGTGTGAGAGAGAGACACGTCGGTTGATGCTCATAAATACATCTTTCAGCCATATGCATTGCTGATGCTCGGTAAAAACTGATATAGTTAACACAATCATATGGAACATCATAGCACACTGAACTTGCATACAAAAATTTCACGCATGCGGCACAATCAAGGTGGAAGCAGTGGATCGCTTTGAGTTGGGCTATGTTGAAACCAACGAACTCTTACATAACAGTTCATCGTCTTTATCAATGACTGGGAAATATCTTGAATGGTGTGCAAATAAAATAGACATACAATACAATAAGTTCTGCTAGCTCATTAAGTTGATGTACACCCCTTTCTATAAAAAGTTCAGGTACAAAAACAAAACAGGTCACAATCAAATGTACTGGCACATTAGTGCTTCACACCGATAGCTCGGATTTAACTAGTATCTAAGAACATGTAGTTGTTACCTCAAATTAGAGCACATCAAGGCAGCCAGCCCTGCCTCTTCTCCCAAAGAAGAAGTGGCCTCCGTCGTGCGATGGAGTAGGCCCTATGCCATCCATCATTCCGAGAAACATGGGGAAAGTCTGACGTTGACTCCTATATTGGACATCGTCGACGGACCCTAGCACCAGCAGCGGCGGTAGGACTTCAATTGATGGATTGACCACTTCTTCGACATGCACGAACACTTAATACAGGTACATCCCTAATGTGGTCCGCGACGGCCTTGGTGGCGATGAATAGTACAACCCCGGTTCCTGCACTGGTATCTCAACACCAATCACCTTCGGTATGGTGGACGGCTTCTTCATCCATGCCATAACCGTCAGAGCCCAGCTGTCTAGAGGAACAAGCATACTTACGAGATCACCTCCAAGGTCATTGATAAGCTCATTCATGGACTCGTTGTTCCAAGCACGTCGAGGCATGTCGTGGAAGGTAAGCTTTGTTAAAAACACAAGCTCAGAGGGCACTGAGGCCCATCCTGGGTGCCAACGATCAAAGCTCACCAGCGCACCATCGTAGAACAAACCCCAGGATGATTCAAACACACAACTGCAGTCAAAAGTGGTTCGGAACCTATCGAAGAAATCAGCCGGTGGCGGACAAACTTTGACGAGCAAGTCACTTACTTGGATGTCGTGCGCAATGCCAAGAGCTTTGACAAGGTCTTCCGGTGAGACAGGAGACCAGTCACCGTTGATGGTTACCATCAGCACTTTGCTGGCAAACTGGTCATCAAGTGCCGCCATACCACTGTTGAGCGATAGCACGCAGCACCCGAAGGCAGGACGGACCTTAGGGTCTTCGGCACAGAGATCCGTGATGACCGGCAACATGATAGTGCGCTTGAGTACAGGGAGTACAGGAGGGGGATTTGGAGGAACTGGAGTAGGAATCGAGATTCCAGAGGTGGGGGGGGGGTAGGAGATCGGGGATGAAAAGGTTGCATGAATTTCAAGCACACGCCAATATGCTCTCGGTGCGCAAGCGCACGAAAACACTAGTGGCGCCCACATGTCGGGCTAAGAGTCCTTTTTCTTTCTTTTTTTGAGCGCCCGACCTGACAGTCAGAATTGACATGTTTGGCATTGCGTTACTAGTTGGCCCATATTCAACGACACCTCACTAGCCCAAACAAGTGTACATCATTGAAAGGACACTGAACTCAAATTATTTACAACTTTAAAAAGGATATCCTCTCTAGATAATGGTGATGCCCTCATTTAGCCCACCAACAGTTCGAGACAATAAATAGTTCAAAACAGCGTTATGTACGGCATTCAAACACTGACTAGTGGCTACTACTAAGAACTGACATAAACAACAAGACATGATAGTTCATAAGAAGTCTTGCTACACCACCAAAACGCACCCATCCGCGGTGCTCAGACTCTCGTGATCCAGACAAGAATAACATTCTAAATAGAGGCAACTACTATTACATAGTAAGAGTGACATAGACGAGGATTACCAAATGACAAGGAGTATGCATAACAAAAGAGAGAACTACCCATCCAGAACAAGCAGCAAAGCCAATAAGTCATTCCAAGAGGGATGGTCCATCACCATCATAATGTGTAGCCCTGCTTCAGCCACCAGTGATTCAGAGACACCAGAACTCCACCCTTTCAACGCAACAGCCCAATTACCTATCAACCTAAAGGCTTGAACCACATCACTGCCTGTCGGACTTGAGACATCCAAGTATCAAAGTTAATCCAGATGCCTTTGTCATTCTCATCTTCTTTTGGCTGCAGGCTATATCATTGACAATCCGGGGAGTGTGCTCCGAAGTTCTAGGGCTCGCCGTGTAGACACAGTTTTCCCTAGCAAACAGAGCCTCTCTGCCATCGAGGTCCTTGCCAACGGTGATCTCTTGGTTAATCGGATAATTGAGTCCGAGAAACAGAGAGTGTGAACCAAGGCTGTTTACCCGCCTCCAACTCAAAAATTCTGAAGGCCCCAACAAGCTGCTCATAGAAGTAACATCCATTATCCGGATACTCACGTATTTCACTGTGCTTGTACACAATGGGTTTTTTTGCAATACAACTCTACCGGCTCGAATGATCATCAGTCTTTTGCCGTCATCTGATCGAGCGAGGAACGAGTTGTGCTTCCCTGTTTTTGGCAAAGGTGGTGTGATTACAAAGGGCAGTAACTGTAGGGACACTCACTACTAGAAAAAAAACTTATTAGTGGCGCACCACTTTTGGGTATTAGTGGCGCACCTCTGGTGCGCCACTATTACCACGCCACTAGTAATGGGTATTAGTGGCGCACCAGAGGTGCGCCATTACTAATCCAGATATCAGTGGCGCACCACCTGGTGCGCCACTACTAAGTATAAGGGTGCGCCACTGATAATTTTTCAAAAAAAAAAAATTTCAAATTTTTTTTTCAAATTTTATTTCAGAATTGCTACAGGTGCGCCACTGATATTGCTACAGGTGCGCCACTAGTAACAAATTTTTTTTTAAATTTTTTTCCAGAATTTTTTTTTTCAATTTTTTTTTCAATTTTGGCGGGAATTTTTTTTCCTTAATCTCGGGTCACTATGGCTTAATCTCGGGTCAATATGGCTTAATCTCGGGTCAAATCGCACTCCGTGGTCAAACTTCCCAGAAGGTCACCCATCCTACACTACTCCAGCCCAAGCACGCTTAACTTCTGAGTTCTATCCAACCCCAGCACCAGCTCACTTAGCAGGCACTTGTTGATATATCTATCATATCAATCCTATTAAACCGTGTTAATGTCTGGGAGTTTGTTCATGTTCATGAGTGTGATAAAATTTTGAAAAAATATTTCAAACTTCCCGGTCATTTTACATATCATATTTTTCAAAAAAACTATTTTTTTTCAAAAAAACATTTTTTCAAAAAAAAACATTTTTTCAAAAAAAAACCATTTTTTTCCAAAAAAACATTTTTTCAAAAAAAAAAATATTTATTCCAAAAAAAATAGTTTTTCAAAAAAAAAAACTATATTAGTGGCGCACCACACCCACGGTGCGCCACTACTATTTTTGAATTTTTTTGAATTTTTTTGCCTCTAGATCTTAAAAGCCCCGTATCTTTTATTCGGTTAGGTTTTTGGGGATTCTAAGAATCTTCAATGGGGTTCCCCCCGTTGAATTCGGATGTAACTTTTCGAGTAGATGCTTTTTCATATAAAAAATTTTTTCGTCGGAGTTCGTATGCAAAAGTTATGCCCATTTTACAAATTCTCGAGAGATTTTGCAAAAAAAGTCGAAATTCATGTTTGTAAATTTTGCTAACAACTAGACCACAAATCACATTGGAATCTTATTTTTTTTATTTTTTTTGACATTTCTATCATTTTCTTTTATTTATTTTTTTAACTGAAAAGGCGGTCC
>LR738714.1:125531447-125569661 GCA_902687465.1 Secale cereale
GGGGGGGTGCATTTGGTGAAAATGCGTCCCAGGTTACCAGTGGCGCACCCCTTCACTGGTGCGCCACTAGTAGCCAGGAATACTAGTGGCGCACCAGTGAAGGGGTGCGCCACTGCTATGGTTTTTTTTTGGACCACCATGCCCAGCCTTACCAGTGGCGCACCAGGGCAAGGTGCGCCACTACTATCAAAAATAGTAGTGGCGCACCTTGTCCTAGTGCGCCACTGGTAAGCCTGGGCATGGCTGGTTACTGTTCAAAAACATAGTAGTGGCGCACCCCACACCTGGTGCGCCACTAGTAATGTCACTATTAGTGGAGCACCTGTTTGTGGTGCGCCACTGCTATATAGTAGTGGCGCACCACATCTCTGGTGCGCCACTAACAGTGATATTACCTATAGCCTTTTTTCTAGTAGTGACTGCATCATGTCAAAAAGGACATGCATTGCTAATGTAAGATCAGCATTGTTCAGAGTATGAGTAGCATAATGCAAGAAAGTGCATTGATCGAACTGAGAGGAAAATACAGGGAAATGTATACTTTGTTCGAAAATATAGAAGTGTCATGCATGGTTATACTCATGTTATCTCACAATCGACTCTTCACAGGAAACTACCATGCCATGCATGTTATGTAATCATGTTCAGTCCTCATAAACTATTTCTTCAAGGAAACTAACAGACCATGTATTGTTATATACTTATGTTCTGTGGGTAATATTCTTGTGAGGATATTATTCTAGCCATTCATTGATGAAGGGCGAATATAGGTATGTACACATGGTAAGCATTACAGGATTTTTACTACTTCCAAATATAGAGTTATCCATATGCACATTTACTTCCCTAATGTATGGTTAGATGAAACCAACAGTTTGATGCATGTTTCTACATCATGAAAACGAGGAAACTAACATGTCTATTGATACACACTCATATTTAGTAGTATGTAGATTACTATAAAGTAAGGAGAATATCCATATCTTCCTAACCGTTTCATTATTCAAGGGTATAAATTGGTTGTAATGACATGGTCACAATTGCATGAATTAACTCATTCCAAGTATAGCTGATTTACGTCGTCTCTAATACATTGCCATAGTTCTACTCAAATTCTGCTCTAACATGGATATGCCAATCATAACAAAAAGTTCAAACTGTATCATGGCATTATCAATTAAATCAAAAGAAAACAACTTACACGTGCCGTCCCAGCAATACATGGTGACATCTGCTTTGTGGATTGCGTAGATGATGCCATTGTGTTCAATAGCATCACAGAAGTGTGTATCAGCTTTTACAATCCACTGCGAGGTGAATCGTCTCCAGCTAAAGAAGGCACCGGCGGAAAGATAGGCGAGTCTGCGGTCGAACAAGGCAATTAGCTTGAAGTCCGTGTAATCTGCATATCGTGTGGGCACTTTGCAGATTACAATCTTCTACAAAGCAAGGTCCGTCCAACTGACATGGTAATCTAGATGACTTGGACCGCTACGGTAAAACCCTACATACTCTAACGGAGGAAGGATAATCTCATGGGAGGTCTGGAAGTTCATGAGCACCAACTTTTCCACGCCTTCTCTGATGGCAGCCATCCAGCGGGAGTTCATGCCGACCCAGTACATACCTGCCAAGAAGTTTCGGGCAATGGTGATCAGATCGAAGTCAAGGGAAATGATGTACGGTGACCCACTACATACCTACAAAGAAGTTTCAGCTAATGGAGGTCGGATTGAAGTCGAGGGGCATCATGTACACCTCTGTATCATGGTAAGAAAATCTCGCTAGACCAGACAGCAGCAAGCAGGGTGTCTTGAAAAGATGAGGTCTTGCTTCGGCGATGGCCGCGTGGATGTTCCTCGAGCATGCAGCCAACTACACGGCACTCAACATATCCATACACAAACAACAGAGGTCGAGGATGTCACTGGGGAGATTGCTGCATTCGCGGCTCATATGGATGCAGCGCGATTCGTGCTCGGCCATGGTGGAGTTTGGAAGGTGGGGGTTTTGGGGGCTTGATTTACACGGGAGAAGGCTCTCGGTGCTGGAGCGGCTAGCGAGGGAATAGTGGTACTATGGGAGGCGAGCGAGGCGGGGGTACGCGGAGTCACAGTGAGATGATGAAGAGTGACCTCGGGATCTCCAACGAGACGGAGATGGAGATGGAGTGGTGCTAGGAGAGAGGGAGACGAGGCGAGGCATGCTGTATAGTGGCGGTGACAATGACTGCACAGTGCACAAGGTGAGGCTGACTTTGCTAACCCGAACACGCCGCCTAGACTAGTGTCACCTCGGGCGCAGGGTCATGTCACGTTACTGTGAGGACCGGATGAATAATATTTTGACCATCAAGTGTACCACAGTTGTACTACTACTAGTAGTAACATATGTGTGTGTCAAAACTGGCAGATCTCGGGTAGGGGTTCCCGAACTGTGCGTATAAGGTCGATGGTAGCAGGAGACGGGGGACACGATGTTTACCCAGGTTCGGCCCTCTCTATGGAGGTAATACCCTACTTCCTGCTTGATTGATCTTGATTAATATGAGTATTACAAGAGTTGATCTACCACGAGATCGTAATGGCTAAACCCTAGAAGCCTAGCCTGTATGACGATGGTCATGAGTCTATCCTTTCCGGACTACACCCTCCGGTTTATATAGACATCGGGGGGATCTAGGGTTACATAGAGTCGGTTACATAAGAAGGAATCTTCATAGTTGGTAGCCAAGCTTGCTTTCCACGCCAAGGAGAGTTCAATCCGGACACGGGTGCAGTCTTCGGCCTTCATGTCTTCATAGCCCACCAGTCCAGCCCATTGATAATAGGCCGGACGCCCGAGGACCCCTTAGTCCAGGACTCCCTCAGTAGCCCCTGAACCTGGCTTCAATGACGAGGAGTCTGGCGCGCAAATTGTATTCGGCATTGCAAGGTGGGTTCCCTTTTTTCTGAACTCCAAGATAGTCTTCGGACGTGATGATAGTATCCAAACATGTCGTACACACCATACACAACCACGGAGATAATATAATTTTACACGAGTCCAATCCGCTGACAAATTTTTTTAGCATGACATCATGTACGACCGGTCATAATTCCGGACAGCTTTGTGCCCGACGCTCCATGTCCCGAGACGCGGTTTCCATTGGCATGTCTTGTCGCAGTAGAGATCGTGTCCCCTTATCATGGGATTCTCATCAATGTGGGCATGGGTAACCCAACCATGCCATTTACACAGGCCTTGGGAATAGGCGAATTCTGAGGCGAGTGGGAAGCCGTTCAATATTTACTGCCTTTATAAGGGGATAAGGACTCGTGCTTCCTCTCCCACGCCTTCTCTCTATCTCCGCCCTTCCAATCTCGAGCTCCAGCACCCAAGTTCTCATCTCCTTTCCACTCGAGCTACCACTCAACCATGTTCGGATCCGGAGGTCAGGGCAAGTGGATGGTCTCCTCCGTCAAGAAGGACATTACTGAGCTTCGGGTGGCCGGATACTTGGCGAAGGAAATCGCCCACCGTCTTCCGGCCGAGGGACAAGTCGTCCCTACACTAGAGCACAACGAGAGGGTGGTATTCATCCCTCATTTCTTCCGCGGACTAGGGTTTCCACTCCACCCTTTCGTCCGTGAGCTGATGTATTATTACGGGGTAGATTTCCATGATCTGTCCCCGAATTCCTTCCTCAACATCTCGGCGTTTATTGTCATGTGTGAGGCCTTCCTCCGCATCCAACCCCACTTCCGGCCGTGGCTCAAAGTCTTCAACGTGAAGCTGAAGGTGGTGGATGGTGAGCACGTGGAGTGCGGAGGAGCCATGGTGAGTAAGTTGTCCAACGTCTCCTGGCCGAAAGGCACTTTTGTGGAGATAGTAAAGGAGTGGCAGAAACAGTGGTTCTACATCACGGAACCCCGCGGCCCCACCTGGGCCGCAGCTGCCGAATTCCACACCGGCGCTCCCATGCGAATCACCTCCTGGGTCGAGAAGAGTTCGAACTGGTGTTTGCTCGATGAGCTGATTGCGCTGCAGACACGCGTTCAAAGCATGATAGCCAAGAACGTCAAGCTTGTCGATGTAATTCTGGTGATGCTGGTTCGCCGGATCCTCCCGTGCCAGCGCAGAAGTCGACCTCTGTGGGAGTTCAATCCGAAGAAGCACCAAACCCTGGTGAGGCTCTTTGAAACCACTCACGAGGGTGCCTGGAGGTTGCTCTTCAAGGGCAACGAGAAACCACGGGCAACAGATTCAGACCGTGGGCACGACATTAAACACCTTGCCAGCGAGGTATGTTTATTTTTAACGTATCCCCTACATGTTTGTTTTGAGGATGATGTCTGAGCTTTTATCATTTGCTTTTTCAGGATTGGACAGAGAGGGCAAAGCGGATCCATTGTCTGGCTCCGCTGCCTGAAGAACCGGTCATCCCGCGTCTAGCGAAGATGCTGGTACCTGATACGTCTCCAACGTATCTATAATTTTGTATTGTTCCATGCTATTATATTATCCTTCTAGGATGTTTTATGGGATTTTATATACACTTTTATATGATTTTTGGGACTAACCTATTAACCCAGAGCCCAGTGCCAGTTTCTGATTTTCTCTTGTTTTAGAGTATCGCGGAAAAGGAATATCAAACGGAGCCCAATTGACCTGAAACTCAACAGAGGTGATTTTTGGACCAGAAGAAGCCCAGGAAGTACCAGAGGGGGACCTGAAGATCCACGGGCAGTCCACGAGGGTGGGGGCGCCCCCCTGGGCATGCCCCCTGCCTCGTGGACAGCCCGGAGACCCCCTTTACTTGTCCCCGACTCCAACACCTCCTATATATACTGAAACCTCCGAAAAATAACCTTGATCGGGAGTTCCGCCGGCGAAAGCCTCTGTTGCCACCGAAAACCAATCTAGACCCCGTTCCGGCACCCTGACGGAGGGGGAATTCCTCTCCGGTGGCTATCTTCATCATCCCGGCGCTCTCCATGACGAGGAGGGAGTAGTTCACCCTCAGGGCTGAGGGTATGTAACAGTAGCTATGTGTTTGATCTCTCTCTCTCTCTCGTGTTCTTGTGATGGCACAATCTTTATGTATCGCGAGCTTTGCTATTATAGTTGGATCTTATGACGTTTCTCCCCCTCTACTCTCTTGTAATGGATTGAGTTTTCCCTTTGAAGTTATCTTATCGGATTGAGTCTTTAAGGATTTGAGAACACTTGATGTACGTCTTGGCTGAGATACCCGTGGTGACAATGGGGTATTCTATCGATTCACTTGATGTATGTTTTGGTGATCAACTTGCGGGTTTCGTGACCTTGGGAATCTATGCATAAGGGTTGGCACACGTTTTCATCTTGACTCTCCGGTAGAAACTTTGGGGCACTCTTTGAAGTACTTTGTGTTGGTTGAATGGATGAATCTGAGATTGTGTGATGCATATCATATAATCATGCCTATGGATACTTGAGGTGACAATGGAGTATCTAGGTGACATTAGGGTTTTGGTTGATTTGTATCTTAAGGTGTTATTCTAGTATGAACTCTATGATAGATCGAACGAAATGAATAGCTTCGTGTTATTTTACTATGGACTCTGGAATAGATCGATCGGAAAGAATAACTTTGAGGTGGTTTCGTACCCTACAATAATATCTTCGTTTGTTCTCCGCTATTAGTGACTTTGGAATGACTCTTTGTTGCATGTTGAGGGATAGTTATATGATCCAGTTATGGTATTATTGTTGAGAGAACTTGCACCGTTGAAAGTATGAACCCTAGGCCTTGTTTCCTATCATTGCAACACCGTTTATGCGCACTTTTACCACTTGCTACCTTGCTATTTTTATATTTTCAGATTACAAAAACCTATATCTACCATCCATATTGCACTTGTATCACCATCTCTTCGCCGAACTAGTGCACCTATACAATTTACAATTGTATTGGGTGTGTTGGGGACACAAGAGACTCTTTGTTATTTGGTTGCAGGGTTGTTTGAGAGATACCATCTTCATCCTACGCCTCACACATATTGATAAACCTTAGGTCATCCACTTGAGGGAAATTTACTGCTGTCCTACAAACCTCTGCACTTGGAGGCCCAACAATATCTACAAGAACAAGGTTGCATAGTAGACATCAAGCTCTTTTCTCGCGCCGTTGCCGGGGAGGTGAGTGCTTGAAGGTATATCTTTAAATATTGCAATCGAATCTTTTAGTTTCTTGTTTTATCACTAGTTTAGTTTATAAAAGAAAACTACAAAAAATGGAATTAAGGTTACCTCATATGCTTCACCTTTTTAATATCTTTCGTGAAAATGATGGAATGGAAAATTGTGCCCAAGTACTAGAAGAAGAATGCATTAAAATGTTTGGCACTAAATTTTTATATGATGAGCATGATTGCAATGTTGTTAGTGTGAATCCTTTGAATATACATGGTACTAATGATGATTGCACTAGTCATGATGAAAATATCTCTTATAAGCATGTCGATTTTTTTGGAGTGCATAGAATTTGCAAGTACGTACCAAATAGGGAAGATAGATTTTGCAAGAGACATAAGTATTTAGAAACTAAATGGTTGCAAGAAAGGCAAGATGATTGTGCTGAAAATTTAATATGTCTTAGCCGTACTTGTGAACTTTGCAATGAACATGGTCATTTAAATATCCAATGCAAATTGTTTCATGATTGTATCGTGTCCAAAAATTGTGATGACTTGATTTCCCTTGCGCATCACAATGAACTTAGTTTGCTTGTGGGTTATGAAGAAATGAAACATTTAACTAAGGATCTTCTAGGATTTTCCCTTGATAAACTTTTTGATTTTGATCTAGAGGAAATTTATATATGTTGTGCGGTGAATTGCATTGAAAATCCTTATATTGCCAATTACCTAAAGACAAGAAAACAAATAGAAGATGAGGAGAATACTAATGAAAGGGAAAATATTTCTCAATATCCTCCTATTCTTTCTTATAATGAATCAGGTAATGAGGAGGAGCCTCCTATTCAACCAATCTCATTAATAAAGAGCTCCAAAAAGAAGATTAAACCCACACATAATGTCAAGAAGAAAAAGAAAAGACGAAGAAGTAAAGGTAAAGATGTATCCCTTCCAAATGATGTTGCTCCTATTACTCATTGTGATGATGATAATTGTTATACTATCGGTGATATCCATACTATCAATGATGAGAGTGATTATGCTTATGATATGAAAGGGCCCAAGCTTGGGGATGCTATGTTTGATGAGAATGACATGTTTGAGAATTTATTTGCTGTAATTAATGTTTGTGCCAAGCTTGGGGATGCTACGCTTGATGAAGATGATATTTTTAGCCTCCCAAGTCTTGATATGCAAATCTATTATGATGAAAGCATGCCTCCTATTTATGATGATTATTGTGATGCCACTTATGCTATAAAAAGTAGTGATGATTATATTTATAAAACTTGTCATGATTATGATTACCCTTTTTCTGAACATTACTCTTTTAATGTGGAAACAATCTATAGTATTCAAGTCTCTTATGATACTCCCACTATTCCGAATGAGAAGAATTTTGCTTATGTGGAGAATAATAAAATTAATATGCTTGGGGATCATGACAAGAATGCTTTATGTGATAGTTATATTGTTGAATTCATTCATGATGCTACTGAAACCCATTATGAGAGAGGATCATATGCTTGTAGGAATTGCAACAATATCAAGTTTCCTCTCTATGTGCTTAAAATTTTGAAGCTATGCTTGTTTTGCTTTCCTGTGCTAGTTGATTATTGTTCCCATAAGTTGTTTGCTCACAAAATCCCTATGCATGGGAAGTGGGTTAGACTTAAATGTGCTAGTCATATTCTTCATGATGCTCCCTTCATGTTTCAATTCTTATCTTTTATGCGAGCATCATTGAAATCATTGTGCCTAGCTAGGGGCGTTAAACGATAGCACTTGTTGGGAGGCAACCCAACTTTATTGTTGTTCTTTGCTTTTTGCCTCTGTTTAGTAATAAATAATTCATCTAGCTTCTGGTTAGATGAGGTTTTGTGTTTTAATTAGTGTTTGTGCCAAGTAGAACCTATGGGAAGACTTGTGTGAAGTTTATGTGATCATGTTGTAAACAACAAAAACTTTAGCGCTCACGAGATTGGCTACCATTTTTTACTGGAGAGTGCTATTTAGTTGATTCTTTTTGTAGATGATTAGTAGACAAATTTCTCATGTTTACCAATTTATTAAAAAAAATTGGAGTTGCATAAGTATTCGAAAGTTACAGATTGCTACAGACTGTTCTGTTTTTCACAAATTATGTTTTCTATGTGTTGTTTGCTTATTTTGATGAATATATGTGTAGTATCAGAGGATATGAACAATATAGAAGTTGGAATACAGTAGATATTACACCAATATGAATTTATAATGAGTTCACATCAATACCTAAGTGGTGGTTTCATTTTCTTATACTAACGGAGCTTACGAGTTTTCTGTTGAGTTTTGTGTTGTGAATTTTTCAAGTTTTGGGTAAAGATTCGATGGACTATGGAATAAGGAGAGGCAAGAGCCTAAGCTTGGGGATGCCCAAGGCAACCCAAGGTAAAATTCAAGGACAACCTAAAGCCTAAGCTTGGGGATGCCCCGGGAAGGCATCCCCTCTTTCGTCTTTGTCTATTGGCAACTTTACTTGATGCTATATTTTTATTCACCACATGATATGTGTTTTGGTTGGGGTGTCATTTTGTTTTAATTTTTTTTGCTTGCTGGTTTAATAATACCCTAAGATCTGAAATTCTTAAATGTTAGAGAGTCTTCACATAGTTACATAATTATTCAACTACTCATTGATCTTCACTTATATCTTTCGGAGTAGTTTGTTGTTTGCTCTAGTGCTTCACTTATATCTTTTAGAGCACGTCAGTGGTTTTATTTTGAAGAAATAGATGAACTCTCATGCTTCACTTATATCTGTTTGAGAGTCTCTTATAACAGCATGGTAATGTGCTTTGGTTATAATTCTAGTCCTAATATGATAGGCATCCAAGATGGGTATAGTAAAAACTTTCACATAAAGTGCATTGAACGATAGGAGAAATTTGATACTTGATGATTGTTTTGAGATAGGAGGATGGTGATATTAGAGTCATGCTAGTAGAGTACTTGTGAATTTGAGAAATACTTGTGTTGAGGTTTGCAAGTCCCGTAGCATGCACTTATGGTAACCGTTGTGTGACAAATTTGAAGCATGAGGTATTTCATTGAGTGTCATCCTTTGTGTGGAGGTTGGGATCGCGCGATGGTTAACTCCTACCAACCCTTCCCCTAGGAGAAGGTGTGTAGTACTTTGTTTTGATGACTTGTAGATTTTTGCAATAAGTATGTGAGTTCTTTATGACTAATGTTGAGTCCATGGATTAAACACACTCTCACCCTTCCACCATTGCTAGCCTCTCTTGTACCGCGCAACCTTCGCCAGTACCATACACACACCATATACCTTCCTCAAAACAGCCACTATACCTACCTATCATGGCATTTCCATAGCCACTCCGAGATATATTGCCATGCAACTTTCCACCGTTCTGTTCATATGACACGCTTCATCATTGTCATATTGCCATGCATGATCATGTAGTTGACATCGTATTTGTGGCAAGGCCACCATGCATAATTTTTCATACATGTCACTCTTCATTCATTGCACATCCAGGTACATCGCCGGAGGAATTCATATAGAGTCATACTTTGTTCTAGTATCGATTTGTAATACCGAGTTGTAAGTCAATAAAAGTGTGATGATCTTCATTATTAGAGCATTGTCCCATGTGAGGAAAGGCTAAATAAAAAAAAAGGAGAAAGCCCCTCCAAAAAAGGGACAATGCTACTATCTTTTTCCACACTTGTGCTTCAAAGTAGCACCATGATCTTCATGATAGAGAGTCTCTTGTTTAGTAACTTTCATATACTAATGGGAATTTTCATTATAGAACTTGGCTTGTATATTCCAACGATGGGCTTCCTCAAATGCCCTAGGTCTTCGTGAGCAAGCAAGTTGGATGCACACCCACTTAGTTTCTTTTGTTGAGATTTCATACATTTATAGCTCTAGTGCATCCGTTGCATGGCAATCCCTACTCACTCACATTGATATCTATTGATGGGCATCTCCATAGCCCGTCGATACGCCTAGTTGATGTGAGACCATCTTCCTCTTTGTCTTCTCCACAACCACCATTCCATTCCACCTATAGTGCTATATCCATGGCTCACGCTCATGTATTGCGTGAAGGTTGAAAAAGTTTGTAAAAATTAAAGTATGAAACAATTGCTTGGCTGAAACCGGGGTTGTGCATGATTTGGGTATTTTGTGTGACGAAGATGGAGCATAGCCAAACTATATGATTTTGTAGGGATGAACTTTCTTTGGCCATGTTATTTTGAGAAGACATGATTGCTTTGTTAGTATGCTTGAAGGATTATTATTCTTATGTCAATATAAACTTGTGCCTTGAAGATTTCGGATCTGAACATTCATGCCACAATAAAGAGAATTACATTGATAATTATGTTAGGTAGCACTCCACATCAAAAATTCTGTTTTTATCATTTACCTACTCGAGGACGAGCAGGAATTAAGATTGGGGATGCTTGATACGTCTCCAACGTATCTATAATTTTTTATTGTTCCATGCTATTATATTATCCTTCTAGGATGTTTTATGGGATTTTATATACAATTTTATAAGATGTTTTCGACTAACCTATTAACCCAGAGCCCAGTGCCAGTTTCTGTTTTTCTCCTGTTTTAGAGTATCACAGAAAAGGAATATCAAACGGAGCCCAATTGACTTGAAACTCAACGGAGGTGATTTTTGGACCAGGAGAAGCCTAGGAAGTGCCAGAGGGGGACCTGAATGTCCACGGGCTGCCCACGAGGGTGGGGGCGCGCCCCCTGCCTCGTGGACAACCTGGAGACCCCTTTACTTGTCCCCGACTCCAACACCTCCTATATATACTGAAACCTCCAGAAAATAACCTAGATCGGGGTTCTGCCGCCGAAAGCCTCTGTTGCCACCGAAAACCAATCTAGACCCCGTTCCGGCACCATGCCAGAGGGGGAATCCCTTTCCGGTGGCTATCTTCATCATCCCGGCGCTCTCCATGACGAGGAGGGAGTAGTTCACCCTCGGGGCTGAGGGTATTTACAAAAACCTATATCTACCATCCATATTGCACTTGTATCACCATCTCTTTGCCAAACTAGTGCACCTATACAATTTACCATTGTATTGGGTCTGTTGGGCACACAAGAGACTCTTTGTTATTTGGTTGCAGGGTTGTTTGAGAGAGATCATCTTCATACTACGCCTCCCACAGATTGATAAACCTTAGGTCATCCACTTGAGGGAAATTTGCTGATGTCCTACAAACCTCTGCACTTGGAGGCCCAACAACGTCTACAAGAAAAAGGTTGCATAGTAGACATCAGTGCCGTCACCTTATAAGGCGCTGGAGAAGAAGGCCACGAAGAAGGCCAAGGGGACCAAAAGTGGCCCCCGTCGTAAGGGTGTTTCGGATGTGACTTCCGAAGACGAAGAAGCCCATTCCTCCGTCCCTGAGGACGATGACGAGGAAGAGGAGGGGGAAGAAGAAGAACCCTCCCCCTGAGGAGGGGAAGAAGAAAAGGAGGGCCTCCACGAATCTGGAGGCGGGAACGCCCAAAAAGGGGAAGGGCGCCCTTGCGGTCAACACCGCATGGGACATTGACAGCAGTCCAAAGCAACGCCTCCGCACTAAGCCTCGGGCCGCATCGTAAGTACTATGACTCACGTATGCAAGTGTACCCGGCCTCTCCTTTTTGTTGTTTTGACATGGTTAATTGTGGTATTGCAGTCCGGCTCGTGATAGCATCCAGTGATCCTCATCTGGAGGTTCGTTGGATTCGGCGGAAATGGCCAGCATGTCGCCGCCGCCCGCTTATTCCCCCGAGGCCAAGGATGACACCGAAGTATTGTCCCGGAGGATCGCTCTGAGCCACGGAGGGACCCAAGATGCTGTCCTAGAGGCGCCGCGAGGCGAAACCTCCACTGTCGGACACGTGGGGGAGCCGATCCCAGTGGAGACTGGCGAGGAGGGACGTATTCAGTTCGGCCCTCCACTGAATACGACTCCGGGGACCGATGCGGCCCCGGAATCCGGTGTGCACCTTCCTTCGAAGGGGGGTGCGCCAATTCCACCGATGGCCCCTGTCCAACCAGGGGCACCGGATAACCTGATGGAGGCGCTACAAAGCGCCTCCATTGTGGACGAGCACCGTGTCCTTATGGGTACGGTGATCGAGAAGGTTCAATCCATCAAGAGCGGACTGAACGAGGCCTGCAACAATCTGTTGATAGGTTTTGAGGTAAGACTCGTAAAAAGAGAACACCCTATACTGACAGTAGCCCCTGAGACACTGTCCGGTGTTCGGAAAGAGAGGTCGGACAGAGGATCAACCCCTTGCAGGAGACTAACCAGATATGTATGAATGAGCAGGCGTCGCTGTTGGCCGCGACCTCGCATGCTGCAGGAGTCTCTGAACTGAAGCAGAGGTTGGAGCGGGCCAAGAACGAGCTCGACGAGGTGAAGATTCAGCTCCAGGAGAAGCAAGGTGAGTGACGACTTGCTGTGTATTCGGAAAGAATACGCGGTGAGTATTAACCGGATTGTCATAATATGTGTAGGGGCGGCGACCGAGGTCGAGGCCCTAAAAAATGCCCTGGCCAAAGCCGTGGAGAAGGCTATCCAGCAGCAAGCCGCCCGTAAGAAGCTCAAGGCCTGGGTCAGCAAGGTCCAGCAGGAGCTCCAGGACATGGTGAAGAAGTGCGAAGCCCTGGAGCGCGAGACGTCGGCTCAAGAGACCAAACTTACTAAGGTTCTTCAGAGTGCAGAGACCACACATAATGAAGCCCGGGAAGCTCTCTAGGAGATCCAGGAGGCCAAGAAGGACGCAACGGGTAAGGCTTTTAACATGCAAAGAAAGTATGCAGAGAGGAAGTACCTTTTACTAACCCGGATTCGAAGTTGCCCAGGGGCATTTGCGGATCGACCACACAGCGTATCCGATGTTGCGGAGTTCTTCCGAGCCAGAGAAGGGAATTCCATGGAGAAGCTGTCCTGGTCGCAGTATGCTGTGCCAGAACATCCGGTGCCCTTTGCCGATCAACTAAAACAGTTGGTCGAGCTGCACAGGCTGGCCGAACTGGCCATGAAGGATTTAATAATCCGACTGTGGCCAGCCGAAGCTATGCCTAGCAGTTATTTTGGCCTTGTGAAGCGGGTGGTGGAAGCCTGTCCACGGCTAGACATTGTTAAGCGACAAGTCTGCATTGAAGGTGCCCGCATGGCCTTCGCCCATTGGAAGATGTGGTGGGCGAAGACGGACGTCATAGAGGTGGCCAGCGGGTCGCCTGAGGGCAAGGAGCACCGCACACCCGAGATATATTTTGCGGATGTCCTAGAAGGGTCTCAACTTGTAGCAGCGCGGTGCGGGCAGGACAGTATTTTCGAATGAATACATTCCTGTTTTGTCTTTGCCTTGTATGAAAACAAAGCCAGTTTGTAATATAATGTTTGTTATGTTTTAATTGTTTCCTCCTATGCGGCCGTGATGTATGGAATCTGAGGGTTGGCCAGTCGTCGGCTTCTGCCCTCACGTAGGTAGTACGGAGGTGTTCGGGATGGAATCTAAACAATCTTTATCCAATTATATGGTCCTCGAAGGAGTTGTTTAGTGCAACGAACTAGGCAATCAGACTATGCGGCTTAAACGCCCTCACTTAGCCATAGGAGTTTTATAATAAAACATGGGTGTAGCCCCTGGTATACGAACCAAAGTGTTGTCAGCGTCTGATCGGGAATTACCGATCCTTCGCGTAATGCGGAAAAAATCTCCAGCTATTTTCAACCTCTCGAACAGGTGACTGGCTCTCGCCGCATCATGACAGTCAATTTTCGGCTTTCTCTACTGAGGTGCTCATCTGGGTAAACCAGGGCACAATCGCAGTAGTTCTCCCTTTACTACCCTAGCCGATGTAGCGGAACGTAGGGTAGCAAGCACATGAGCCGGGCAACCCAACTATTGACCAAAGACATGATTCGGAGCCAATGCATATAATGCTAAATTCGGGGTGCCGAACTTATCTATAAGAAGTGTTCGGACTTTGTTGCCGTATTATGGGGCGATGAGGAGCCCCTGACAAATATGAAACGTACCAAAGTGTACGGGTGCTAGAATATAAGTAATTAATGGAAAAGGAAAACAGAAAAAGAGCAGAGGTAATATCTGTGGCCCTTGAACCTGGGCCATGATCTGTTTCCATTATAATTGGATTGATGCATTAAAGTGCATCGATACAAATAGTGCGATAAACAACCGGCTATATAACATGCCGCCACCGAAGGCAATTCTGCGTGTGAGTATTGAAAATAGGTAGAGTAATTGTTAAATTGACCTCTAGGGCTTTTCCTATACACATGTGCTTTGTGCCGTTCTGGTGTACTTATCCTTGGACAGGACTAGCAATCAGGCCCTCGAAGGAGGCCTGTGTAAAACCAGAGAAGGGGAAAGGAAATAGTGAAGGTGTATGTGAGTCCGGGATCGGTCTAGCCGAACTATGGATCACAAGCTAGTTGTGCCTCCGTCAGTGCCCATGGAATTTTGAGTGCGTAATTATGTACGCATTGTACGAATGGCACTACCTCATCGGGACTGGGACGGAGGCCGAATTGCTAATCGAGCTCTTGACGAGCCGAGCTATCCTATTGCAGTGTAGTCCAGACCCTCTTGATGATGTCCAGGGGCTCGACAGCCGTATTATGGTTCTGCTTGAGAAGGCCGCTCTGTACCTCTGCTACCAGGGCGGCTGTGTGCTCCTCTGTACCGAGGGAGTGTTCCGTGTTTCCATTGACTGTTATGACGCCGCGTGGATCGGGCATTTTGAACTTGAGATAAGCATAGTGTGGTACCGCGTTGAATCTTACAAACGCGGTTCGTCCGAGCAGTGCGTGGTAGCCGCTGCGGAAGGTGACGATGTCGAAGATTAGCTCTTCGCTTCGGAAGTTGTCCGGGGAACCGAAGACCACTTCCAGCGTGATTGAGCCCGTAAAACGGCCTCTATGCCTGGTATGACTCCTTTAAAGGTAGTCTTTGTGGGTTTGATTCGTGAGGGATTAATACCCATCTTGTGCACTATATCCTGATAGAGCAGGTTGAGGCTACTGCCACCGTCCATTAGTACTCGTGTTAGGTGAAATCCGTCGATGATTGATTCGAGAACCAGTGCGGCCGAGCCGCCATGGTGGATACTAGTTGGATGATCTTGACGATCGAAGGTGATCGGGAATGACGACCACGGATTGAATTTTGGGGCGACTGGCTCTACCGCGTAGACGTCCCTGAGTGTGCGCTTGCGCTCTCTTTTGGGGATGTGTGTAGCGTATATCATGTTCACTGTTTTTACTTGAGGGGGAAACTTCTTTTGCCCCCCGGTGTTTGGCTGTCGGGGCTCTTCGTCATCGTCCTCACTTTGTGATCCCTTTTCCTTGTTCTCGGCATTTAACTTGACGGCCTGTTTAATAACCCAACAATCTATGTTGGTATGGTTGGCTTGTTTGTCTGGGGTGCCATGTCTCTGGCATGGACGGTCGAGTATGCGGTCCAAGCTAGATGGTCCCTCGCTGTTCCTTTTGTAGGGCTTCTTCCGCTGACCGGACTTGGAGCTGCTGAATCCGGCGTTAACTGTAGTGTCATCGGTGTTATCACCATTGCTTGGCGTTTGTGTCTATTGCGCTGGAGCTTGCTGGTGCTGTTTTTGGCCTCGGAGGGGCCTGCCTCGCTGGCTGTGTTTTTGCTACGAGCCAGCCAGCTATCTTCACCCGCGCAAAAGCGGGTCATGAGTGCCGTGAGGGCTGCCATGGATGTCGGCTTTTCTTGGCCGAAGTGGCTGGCGGGACATTCGTCACGGATGCTGTGTTTGAAGGCCGCTAGGGCATCGGCATCCGAAAAGTCAATGATCTGGTTCTTTTTGGTTAGGAACCTAGTCCAAAATTTTCTGGTTGATTCTCCAGGTTGTTGAACTATATGACTTAAGTCATCGGAGTCTGGTGGTCGAACATAAGTGCCTTGGAAGTTGTCAAGAAAAGCTTCTTCCAAGTCCTCCCAGCTGCCGATGGAATTTTCAGGCAGGCTATTTGACCAGTGTCTAGCTGGCCCTTTAAGTTTTAGTTGGAGGTATTTGATGGCATGGAGATCGTCTCCTCGGGCCATATGGATGTGGAGAATAAAATCCTCGATCCATACTGCGGGATCGGTTGTTCCGTCGTATGATTCAATATTGACGGGCTTGAACCCCAAGGGAAATTCATGATCTAGTACTTCATCTATGAAGCAGAGTGGGTGTGCGGCACCTCTATATCGGGTCGCGTCGTGGCGCACCTCTGATGAAGTCCGCCTGTGGTTATCGGCCCGGGCGTGACTATGTTTGTCACGTCCGAATAGGTAGCCATCGGCGTGAGACAAAAGGCGTCCTCGCTATCCGTAGATTGATCTGGTGTGTCCTGCTCTACTATCCAGGTCCTGACGAAGGTCGTATGTATAGTTCCGAGTTGTTTTGTCTCTGTTTTTACGAGGCGGTGGGGCGGGTTGGTGTTCGGCATGAGTTGTCGTTTTATCTCGACCATGAGGTGATCGGTCCGCACTGCACGAGGGAGGTATGGGCTCCGGTGGCTCCTCATCGAACTGAGGTAGCAGTCTGCATTTTGGGTAACTCTTGGCTGGACGCTTGAGGCCGTATTCTTTGGCTGCCAGGACGTCAGTCCATCTGTCAATGAGTAGGTCTTGATCAGCTTGAAGCTGCTGCTGCTTTTTCTTCAGGCTTCTTGCAATAGCTATTAGCTGGCGCTTGAAGCGCTCCTGCTCGAGGGGTGCCTCAGGATGATGAAATCCTCATTGCCGAGGCTCTCCTCCTCCTCGGAGTGTGGACCGTAACTATCGTCATCCGGGTCATTAGGCATGGCCTGTTTATCAGGGATAACTTGCCCGTTGTCTTGTTCCTCCTGTTCGGATGTTGTTCCAATAGGGTCTTCATTGTTTTCGGCGTCGTTCGGAGTACTATTTTCTTCGGTGCCAGCGTTGCTGTCTTTTGAGCGACATGACTTAGAACGGCATTTACGCCGCCGGCGCTTGGACCGTGTCTCAGATGGTTCATTCTCGACTGGATCTTACTTGTCATCATCGTCTGCTTTTTTAGGTGTTTCAACCATGTACACATCGTATGAGGAAGTGGTCGTCCATCGCCCAGTAAATAACGGGTTTTGACTCTACTCCTCATCGTCATCGTCGTCCATGTCTTCGATGTCTTCGGAGCCGTAATCAAGCGTGTTGGTTAAGTCCTCGAAAGTGGCTATGAAGTGGGTGGCGGGTGGGAAGCTAAATTCTCCGTCGTCAGCCCCTAGTTCGAACCGGACATAGTTCGGTTGTACGTCCCCTGCCAAGGACAGGTTTTTAACGAGTTTAGCATATCGCCCAGGTGCGAGTGTTCGAAGCTGTCTACGGTGCCGAATTCGAAAATCGATAACCGATCCAGCTCGGTGTCCGCAGGCGTACATGGTTCGGAACTTATAGCCGGAGACGAGTCCGGAGCTCCGTCGACGCAAACATTGCCAGGTGTCGAGTCTGTGTGCGGCTCCAATGCAGCGGACTCTGTGGCCTCGGATGGCACAATCTGCTCCGGATTTAAGGTCGTTGCAACAACAGGATCGATCTCCTGGATGTGATCCGATGACATATTTAAGTCATGTTCATCGGAGCGAGGGGGAGCGATCGCCGTGGTCTTAAATCCATCGAAGATCATGTCTCCACGGATGTCTGCGACGTAGTTCAAGCTCCCAAATCTGACTTGATGGCTAGGGGCGTAGCTGTCGATCTGCTCGAGATGGCCAAGCGAGTTGGCCCGCAGTACGAAGCCGCCGAATACGAAGATCTGCCTGGGGAGGAAGGTTTCTCCCTAGACAGCGTCACTATCGATGATTGAAGAGGCCATCGAACCTTTCGTTGACGGCACAGTGGAACTCTCAATGAAAGCATATCGGTGTCAAAACCTGCAGATCTCGGGTAGGGGGTTCCGAACTGTGTGTCTAAGGTCGATGGTAGCAGGAGACGGGGGACACGATGTTTACCCAGGTTCGGGCCCTCTCTATGGAGGTAATACCCTACTTACTGCTTGATTTATCTTGATGAATATGAGTATTACAAGAGTTGATCTACCAGGAGATCGTAATGGCGAAACCCTAGAAGCCTAGCATGTATGACGATGGTCATGAGTCTATCCTTTCCGTACTACACCCTCCGGTTTATATAGACACCGGGGGGGTCAAGGGTTACATAGAGTCGGTTACATAAGAAGAAATCTTCATAGTTGGTCGCCAAGCTTGCCTTCCACGCCAAGGAGAGTCCAATCCGGACACGGGTGCAGTCTTCGGCCTTCATGTCTTCATAGCCCACCAGTTCGTCCCATTGATAATAGGCCGGACACCCGAGGACTCCTTAGTCCAGGACTCCTTGAACATACTCCTACGAAGTAGTACTGTATGCCTCTGGGTTCACTTCATCCTCCAGGTAACATCCATATTGCAAGAAGAAGCAAATTCTCATGCATGCGGAAGCGCGAAGAAGGGCTTTTTTCCTTTTTTAGGATAACCTCACATTCCTTAACCAGAAAAGGTTGTGTCTCCCAGGCACGCGGCAATATCAATCCGTACCAACTTCAACACATTTTTTGTGCAAAGAGATGGATATGTTTGTATATCTATTCGTCCACCCAGGTTGGTTCTGCATAGGTCCTACCTATCAGGAGGGGTGTAGAAATAAAAAGGAATCATAAAATGTTTCGCCACGGTGATTCGAAAGAGTGACAGCAACTAACTAGTGGCACATGTAGTGATCGAAGGATGGGCACATACACGTACACGGACACATACCACTCCTCAGTACGCTACTCGCATAGCCTTTTCGTTTTGTAGGTTGGGCTACCTAGCCGTTTAATCAACTGCCTGCATGCCACTTCTCCCATTAACTTCTCCATCAGAACCGATTTTCCTCGGCTTCTTCACCTCTCCTTCATTTGCATTCAAACCACACTGGATTCACGTCCTCCATGAGTAATTCCAAAGCCCCTTTAAATAATCATCTTCTTTAGTTAGACTAGCCATCTTAGTCCTAATTCTCCAAACCATAGCCCTCCGGTCCAGCAGTTCCAAATGGCGAAAGAGATCCCTATGCAGGTTTTTAGTGTCAAACATGTCTTCGTTGAAGACTCATTGAGCATAGTTGCCACCGTCACCGACCACCCAAGGGTTGTTCGGGAGTGGATCAACAATGTATCCAACTCCCTCCAAAAGGTGGAGATGAAGGTCGTCAATCTCGACGCAGAGTACACGGAGCATGCCACTGCGAAGATCGAACGCGTCGCCGTCCTTCATTTGTGCCTCGAATATGATGTTTTGGTGTATCACATCATACACGCGCCCTCCATACCAAGTGAACTCCACTATTTCTGGTCTCGGGGGGACATATACTTCTGTGTGGCAGCCATCGAAGGGGACAAAGAGAAGCCGGCGCCGTACAACATTGACTTGAAAAACATCGCTGACCTACAAACCAGAATTCATGTAGACGGTTTTGATAAAGAAACACCATCACTGTTCAACATAGCAAATTCTATGTTCAGAACAAATCTTGAGAAGGGTGACGAGACGCGGGGATTAAGGTCGTCTGGATGGGAGAATTATCCTTTGACTTACGAGCGGATAAAATAAGCTGCCCTCCGTGCCCATGTGAGTTTTTAGATAGCTGCAAGGTCAAAGGAGCTTGTTGCAAAGTCGTTTCCCACAGAAAATGAGAAGAAGAAGAAGAAGACGAAGAAGAAGAAGAAGAAGAAGAAGAAGAAGAAGAAGAAGAAGAAGAAGAAGAAGAAGAAGAAGAAGAAGAAGAAGAAGAAGAAGAAGAAGAAGAAGAAGAAGAAGAAGAAGAAGAAGAAGAAGAAGAAGAAGAAGAAGAAGAAGAAGAAGAAGAAGGAGGAGGAGAAGAAAGAAGAAGAAGTTGCACCTGCAGCATGGAATTATAGATGGATGAACTATTTCCTCTCTTGTAAAAATTATATTTCCTCTCTGTGTACATTCCACTACTAGGAAAAGGGCTATAGATGGAATTGATACTAATGGCGCACCATACAAGCAGTGTGCCATTAGTATATAATAATGGCGCACCAACATCTGATACGCCACTAGAGTTCAAACTACTAATGGCGCACCTGGCCCCGGGTGCGCCATTAGAATCAAAAGGATTTTTTTTTGAACTACTGCGCCGGTCCAAACATACTAATGGCGCATCGGGACAAAGTGCGCCATTACTAGTGTAACTAGTAATGGCGCACCAGCGGTAAAGTGCGCCATTAATGTTATTTTTTTATTATATTTTTTATTCTTTTTGTTGCAAAACTACTAATGGCGCACCAGCCAACAATGTGCCATTAGTAACGTTGATTACTAATGGCGCATGGACGGCTGGTGCGCCATTAGTAAAGTAGGACAGCTAGATATTTTGGACAGCCACACCTACCCACTCACTTTCCCTTCATTCTCTCCACCTCGATCCTCCTCCAAGCTTGTGTCGGCTGCAAACTGGGTGAGTACGCATACCGGAGGTGATGTTCCAGTTGTGCCCGCTGTGCCCGCTGGCTCGTGCCCACTGTGCCAGCTGTGCCGCCGAATCGCCGATGGTCCAGTTTGAAGCCGACTAGATCGGAGCTCATGGAGTGCTAAGATCCGCGCTGCAGTGTGTTCGTCACGGCCTCCCATCTCAGGCTCCGGCAGCAGCTGGTTCGTCACCGCCTCTCCAGCATCACCTCGCGTCTTCCTCGACCTCGTCGGCTGCAAGTCGTTGGTGAGCTCCATCTCAATTTTATTAGCTAGTACATGTATGATGCATATAGTTTTATTTTCTTGTGCTTGTTCATGTCAAATCTGCTCGTGCCTGAATGATGCACGTTTGCAACTTCGATTTGATGCTCATACTTGTTCAAGTCTTGGTGGTTTGGCAGTCTAATTTGGACATTATGTTTAACTGTTAAGTACTCTGGAGAACCAAGTTAGTAGGTTAAGGACGGGTAGATAATCCTCGTTTTGAAATTTAGGACATTGCACTAAAAATACTAATATCTACGGTTGTTCCATTTATCATCACAATACACATTCATTCAGTGAAAAGTTGATGGACAGTGTTGCTGGAATGTTGATTAACTTCCGTTTCAGCAAATTCGGGTACTCCATATGTCCTACTTTCAGCAAAGGTCATGCTGAAATTTTCCGTGAATTTTAGCATGACTTTTCTAAAAATAGGACATATGGGGTACTTAAGAGTCTGCCGGCATCTAGACAGTTGATATACTTCAGAGACATACTAGGAAAATTAAACATATGGATGCCGGAGACATACTAGGAAAATTAAACATATGGATGCCGGAGACATACTAGATGGGGTTTAATTAAGTCTGCCATATATAGTACTTAAGAACCTGCCATGCATTCTACTTAACTGTTCGATCACAAACACTTCATACAGTTCACAACCACATAGGACTCAGGAGGGTGACTACATAGGACTCATAGCCTTCAGGAGGGCTGCATGCTCTGCCCTGATCTTCAGGTCCCTCCCACTCGTCTGTACACCGCGTGCATGCGACATAAGGTGCTCATACCTCCCATCCTTGGGAATTGGCTTAGTGGTGCAGTATGGGCACCTGAACTTGCCCCACTTGTAGTACGCCGCCTTCCCCTTCTCCCTAATCTTGTTGGCTTCCTTCTCAATGAAGGACTTGTGGTTCCACTCTTCCACCTCATCTCCAGAGTTGTACTGCACATACAAATGATTTGCATAAATACATACTTCCCATTTAGAGTAATGTAATTACCAAACATCAGATAATTGCCATTTACTGGAATTTAATGAACAAACAAACATCAGATAACTGCCATCTACTGGAATTTTAATTAACAAACATCAAATAGCTAGCCACGAACGTCCAGGAATTAATTAAACAGAAATAGACCACATGTAAATCTAACCAAACTGAACTCAAATCACAGGCAGAAGTTCACATAATAACATAATAACATCAAGCAAATTGTGCCTGGTCGATGCTCCCAATCCTAGATAAATGGGAACACAGAACATGATTATTACCAAAACACATATAGTAGCAGCTACGACATTGAACTGGTACGCTAGATGTAGTAGACCTTGAAGAGATCCATGGTGAGCACCCCAAACTAGCTCTAACCTATGCATCCAAACAGGGCCAAAAAACAGCTTGGGGTTACCTCCTCGTCGTCGTCAGAATCAGACGGGTCGTTAAACCCAACAATGTCCAGCTTCCTCTTGTTGCCAACAGCTTCCTCATTCTGCAATATAAGTAATTAATTCAATTATACTAGTAACTACATATAACACAGCACATAACATAATCTAACAATTAATTGAGGGAATATGCACAAAAAATCTAACAACATATACAACACATAACATAATCTGAGCACATGCGGCAATCCAGATTCTAATATAAATAACCTAACTAAACATCTAATTAAAAAACCCTAACCACTACATCCACTTGATGATTCAATCACAGATTCTACATATAACTGCCTATAAATTAATCCAATACAAAAAAACCCTAACCACACTACATCCACTGGATGATTAATTCAATCATAGATTCCACATATCAGTGGCTATAATTGAATCCAATACCAAAAACCCCCAACTAAACATCTAACTCAAAAACCCTAACTAGTAGATCAATCACACCAAACTTAACCTTTCACTATAAATCAATCAATCAAACATCTAAATCTACTGCTTAATGGGGGTAACTAGAAACGGAGGGGACTGCTGGCAAGGATTACCTGCAGGTCCGCCTCCACGGCCACCTTCTTCTCCTCCACGGCCACCTTGTTCTCCTCCACACCCGCCGCCACGGCCACCTTCTTCTCCTCCACGGCGCGTGGGGATGTAGTGTGGATGGCAGCTTCGCCACGGCCTTTCTCCATCGTCCGAGCAGCAAGCAGGAGGAGAGAGGGAGGCGGTGGTGGTGAGCGAGCAGGTGGGGTGGCCGGTGAGGGAGACGACGAGGCAGAGGAGAGAGGAGGGGGAGGGAGGCGATTTGGGGGAAATGGGGTGGGCGATGCGGCCGGTGCCCGTTCCCCTCCTCTTAAACACGTGCACGCGCACGACCATGGGGAAACGGAACCGCCAGCAATGGTTGTGGTTAGCGCGCGATGGTCGTAAGGGCATCTACAATGCAGAGATGCTTAGATAATTAAAAAACAAACAAAGGCCCACCTAGCGTACAGATGATTAAAAAACAAACAAAGGCCCATCTAGTTTGTGAAAATGAGAAGTTTTTTATGTGAGTTGTATGTAGGATGAAGCACAAACAACCTTATACTATACGTGTTGGTAATATGTATTATACTTTTGTTGTTGTTTTCTTCCATGCTTGGCAAACAAACTTAGCACATCATAATTACCATATTGTGTTTTCTTCTTTGGCTAGTGCATAGCGATGCCGTCGTATGTCGTGTACAAGGGTAAGGTTCCCGGAGTCTACGACGACTGGGAGGAGTGTCGGAGACAGGTTCACCGATTCAGCGGTAACAGTTACAAAGGGTACACCACTAGGGCCGAGGCGGAATGTAGATACGTCCGCTATCTAGCGGGAGAGGGGAGGGAGCGTTGGAGGAACCGGATGAAGACGAGTTTCATCGTGATGACCGCAGCTCTCTTCTATGTGATGGTAGTTTAGATGATCGATATCGACTTGTAATGTGAAGAAAAACTCGCTACTCGCGGTCTCGAGACATGTAATATAATGTTCTATCTTTGTTCGGTCTTTTCAATTCGGAGACTAATATGATGAATTGTATTCGGAGACTAATATGATGAATTGTATTCAGAGACTAATCTTCTATTGTATTCGATGAATCTGTTGTTGATGTGTGCTGTCTATATTCCAATTATACATTTTGTAACCTGTGCAAAAAACAGAAAAATAAAAAATAAAAAAACTAATATTCATACTAATGGCGCATCACATCACAGTGCGCCATTAGTATGCCAAAGGATGCTAATGGCGCATTATTAGACAGTGCGCCATTACTATGCCGAAGTTACTAATGGCGCATCTTGCTGTCGTGCGCCATTAGTATGCCAAAGCACCTGGGTATACATGGCCCCCTGGGAGGCATCCTAATGGCGCACTACTGTGCACACTGATGGCGTATCAGTGGTGCGCCATTAGTATACCAGATACTAATGGCGCACAGGAGGTGCGCCATTAGTAAAATGTACTAATGGCGTGGCACTAATGGCGCACCACAAATGCGCCATTAATGGCCAAATTAGGTGCGCCATTAGTAGGTCTTTTCCTAGTAGTGTTCATATAGATGAACTATTTCCTCTCTCGTAAAAATTATATTTCCTCTCTGGGTACATTGATATAGATGAACTATTTCAATGATGTGCATGTCTTTGGAACAAGTGTACTCTGTGTACATTGATTTGGCCCGCTTCACTATAATGAACTATTTATTTGCCTAGTTTTCTCTACTACTACTCCTTGGAGTGAGCGGTATGCAATGCATGTGTCAGTAGACATGACAGCTTGTCCATGGAAGTTGAACCACGGCAACAATCATGTTTCACCACTACCACACATGATTCCCGCGACACCGCTCAAACCCACGGCACAACATCCCCTAACGTGCGTCTCACCCCTCTCGGCCCCACCGCTCCTCTGCCTTTGTGTGCATGACATGCGGGCCAGCAGAACTGCGGCGACCATCAAGTTTCTACCACAGCCACACACGATTGGATGTGGCTTGCATGCTTCTCTCCTGGCTCCGATACGTACTCTCGTACCATCCAATTTTCATCCAGCGGCTGTGACACATTTCGTTCGAGGCATCACTCCTCAGGAAAAATATAATAAATAAAATAAAGGCCCGTCTTTGCCTTTTACTAATTCTGTAATACAGGTAGTACCCACCGATCTGGCCATCTATGCCTCGTAACACCCTGACGTCCAGTTGTGGCACCCTCTCCATGGCCAGGCCACCACCGGCCGATTCATCTCGAACGAGTGAGTCGCGAACGCTGTCGTGACAACTGCCAGCTGGGCATCTCGAACCACACCGATGTCGCTTCCCCGTAGCCGACATATGCTGGCCCTTGGCCGCACGCCATTGAACTGCACGTCAACGTACGACAGCGGGAACGCCTCGAGACTCAGCATTGGCGTGGAGGACCTGCTACTCGCTGGCGGCGTAGCGTGCTACATGGGTTAGGCAGGCACCTATTGCCATGCTTGGAGGACGAGCAGGAAAGGAAAGGGTCTTGCATGCGAGTACAGATTCATGCAAGAAATTATTTCATAGAAATACGACCTTTGTTTACCCTTTTTTTGAGGCTATAGATGACCCACACGAGGAAATCTATTATAACTGTTGGATGAAAATTAGTTGTGTGAGAGTATGGATCAGAGCATGGGAGGGGAGCAAGCAAGCCTCGTCCCATGCGATTCCCATGCCACCGCTCGAATCTATGACACGCACACATCCGCCGACCTGCACCTCACCCCTCTCGATCCCAGCGCCCCTTTACTTTTATGACAATGACATGCGCGCCGGCCGCATTTAGGGTCCACATGTCATTGATTTAAAGACAGGTGCCCTAGCCGCTGAAGCTCGGTCATGTGGGCCCAGGAGGGAAATCTAACTCCTGCGCCAGGCCTTGTTGTGCTCCCATGGTACGAACTCGTGCAAAACCCCAGAATTTGTTTCTTTCTACTACCAATGTGTCGGCCCATGCGTTGCAAAAATGCCACAACTTACCTCACAACCGTTAGATGCAGATCTAATGGTCAGAAATGCCGGATGGTAGACACACTATGATCACCAACTGAGTCTTTTATAGGAGTAGAGAAACATGTATAAATTGTAACATTTGGTTCTGCTCCTTGGCATGATCGATAGATAGAAATCACGATTGGAAATGCTAGGGCGGGGCTTTTCCCGCCAGATAAGTAGGGTAGTAGTAGCTACGAATGGCAATGTAATAGTACAATAAGAATTAAGGCCACAACGAAGCGATCGCAGTGGTGATTACATGTGGCAAGAAGAAAGATGCATCCATCAACGACCTCCTTCTCCTTGACTCAGTGCACCGGGCCACCTACCGGCGGCTGATGAGTGGTAGCTTTTGTGGCGAGGTCAAGGTGCTTCTCAACAAAGGCGTCCAAGGCTTCCAGCCGGTTGAAGAAAGCCAACATTGTAGCGTCCTCAGCGGCCTTGTAGATGCCTTTGTACACGTCTTCCTCGTACACGTGGATGTGTAGGTCGATGAATTCTTGCAGGGCGAGGTGCTTAGTAGCGAGCGCGACCTCGAGGTGGACATTCTTCGTTTTATCGGCGGGCAGTCGCAGGGCCACCAAGGCTTGAAAGAGTTTCTCACCATGGAGGCCGGTTAGGGTGGAAGGCAATGAGGAGCCTGGGCGCGCAGGCTGGAGGAGTACGGCGATGTCATCGGCGAGCTTCTTCACGATGATGAACTTGTTGATGGTGTGATACGTCTCCAGCGTATCTATAATTTTTTATTGTTCCATGCTATTATATTATCCTTCTAGGATGTCTTATGGGCTTTATTATACACTTTTATATGATTTTTGGGACTAACCTATTAGCACAGAGCCCAGTGCCAGTTTTTGTTTTTCTCCTGTTTTAGGGTTTTACAGAAAAGGAATATCAAATGGAGTCCAATTGACGAGCCAATTTTTTATCATTTTTTCTGGACCAAAAGAAGCCCCTGAAGCAAAATAGTTGGGCTAGGAGAGCCACGGGCTGCCCTCGGGGGTGGAGGGCCCGCCCCCCTATCTTGAGGACGGCCCGTAGCTCCCCTTTACTTGGCCCCGACTCCAAAAATTCCTATAAATACTGAAACCTTCGGAAATTAACCTAGATCGGGAGTTCCGCCGCCAAAAACCTCTGTAGCCACCGAAAACCAATCTACACCCGTTTTGGCACCCTGCCGGAGGGGGGAATCCCTCTCCGGTGGCTATCTTCATCATCCCGACGCTCTCCATGACGAGGAGGGAGTGGTTCACCCTCGGGGCTGAGGGTATGTATCAGTAGCTATGTGTTTGATCTCTCTCTCTCTCTCTCTCTCTTGTTCTTGAGATGGAACGATCTTGATGTATCGCGAGCTTTGCTATTCTAGTTGGATCTTCTTCTCCCCCTCTACTCTCTTGTAATGGATTGAGTTTTCCCTTTCAAGTTATCTTATCGGATTGAGTCTTTAAGGATTTGATAACACTTGATGTATGTCTTGCACGTGTTTATCTATGGTGACAATGGGATATCATGTGATCCACTTGATGTATGTTTTGGTGATCAACTAGCGGGTTCCGTGACCTTGGGAATCTATGCATCGGGGTTGGCACACGTTTTCGTCTTGACTCTCCGGTAGAAACTTTGGGGCACTCTTTGAAGTTCTATGTGTTGGTTGAATAGATGTTTCTGAGATTGTGTGATGCATATCGTATAACCATGCCCACGGATGCTTGAGGTGACAATGGAGTATCTAGGTGACATTAGGGTTTTGGTTCATTTGTGTCTTAAGGTGTTATTATAGTACGAACTCTATGATTGACTGAACGTTACGACGGACTCTTGAATAGATCGATCAGAAAGAATAACTTTGAGGTGGTTTCGTACCCTACTATAATCTCTTCGTTTGTTCTCCGCTATTAGTGACTTTGGAGTGACTCTTTGTTGCATGTTGAGGTTTAGTAATATGATCCAGTTATGTTATCCTTTTTGAGAGAACTTGCACTAGTGAAAGTATGAACCCTAGGCCTTGTCTACTATCATTGCAACACCGTTTATGCTCACTTTTACCACTTGCTACCTTGCTGTTTTTATATTTTCAGTTTACAAAAACCAATATCTACCATCCATATCGCACTTGTATCACCATCTCTTCGCCGAACTATTGCACCTACACAATTTACCATTGTATTGGGTGTGTTGGGGACACAAGAGACTCTTTGTAATTTGGTTGCAGGGTTGCTTGAGAGAGACCATCTTCATCCTACACCTCCTAGGGATTGATAAACCTTAGGTCATCCACTTGAGGGAAATTTGCTACTGTCCTACAAACCTCTACACTATGAGGCCCAACAACATCTACAAGAATAAGGGTGCGTAGTAGACATCAAGCTCTTTTCTGGCGATGATGCCGGGGAGGTTACTGCTTGAAGGTATATCTTTAGATCTTGCAATCGAATCTTTTAGTTTCTTGTTTTATCACTAGTTTAGATTATAAAAGAAAACTACAAAAAAATGGAATTAAGGTTACCTCATATGCTTCACCTTTTTGATATCTTTTGTGAAAATGATGGGAAGAAAAATTGTGCTCAAGTACTAGAAGAAGAATTACATAGAATGCTTGGCATAGAATATGTGCATGATTGCAATGTTGTTAGTGTGAATCCTTTGAATATCCATGTTCTAATGATATGCAAAGCCACAAGCTTGGGGATGCTATGTTTGATGAAGATGATATTTTTAGTCCCCCAAGTTTTGATGAGCAAATTTATTATGACGAAAGCATGCCTCCTATTTATGATGATTATATTTATGAAAGTGGATTTGGAGAGGTCATGACTTTATTTAGTGATGAATCCACTATTTCGGAAGAGGTTCCAATTGATTATGAGAACAAAGTTGCTATCTATGATGATTATTGTGATGACTTGGATGCTATAAAGAATAATGATAACCATGAAACTTGTCATCATGATTTTAGTTTACAATTGGATTATGATTCACATGATAGTTATTTTGTTGAGTTTGCTCCCACTACTATAAATGAGAAGAATTTTGCTTATGTGGAGAGTAGTAAAATTTCTATGCAAGTGATCATGAAAAGAATGCTTTTTGTGCTGGTTATATTGTTGAATTCATTCATGATACTTCTGAAAATTATTATGAGAGAGGAACATATGCTTCTACATATTCCAATAATATCAAGTTTCCTCTCTATGTGCTTAAAATCTTGAAGTTATGCTCGTTTTCCCTTCCTATGCTAGTTGATTATCATTCACATAAGTTGTTTGCTTACAAAATCCCTATGCATAGGAAGTGGGTTAGACTTAAATGTGTTGTTCATATGCTTCATGATGCTCCCATTATATTTCAATTTAGGATGGCAATTTTATCCATGGACATGGATACCCGTGGATACCCGACCCGAATGGGTAGGGTTGGGGTACATTTTTATGCCCATGTGCATCACCCGAACCCGACCCGACTACTCGTGGGTAGGGCATGGATATAATTATGTATCCGTGGATATACCCAAACCCGACCCGATAGTATGACATGTGTGGCAAAATTTGGCGATTCCCACAATCCCAAATTCCAATGTATTTTTATTTATAAAAAGTTAATAATAAATTGTGCAATTCCTCCCCCAGTGCCCACCGTAACTTACTCGGTGTCTTCTCATTCTTCTATCTCCTCATTAAACATCTCGCCATTAAGCATGATCTCCGTCTCCTCGATTACTCCTCCTGCCGCCCAAGATGCAGCTACCGGTGCCGCTAGCCTTTACCTCTACACACTACTAGGAAAAGGCCCACTAATGGCGCACCTAATTTGGCCATTAATGGCGCATTAGTGGTGCGCCATTAGTGCCACGCCAATAGTATATTTTACTAATGGCGCACCTTTGGTGCGCCATTAGTATCTGGTATACTAATGGCGCATCTCAGATGCGCCATTAGTATATACAACAGTGCGCCATTAGTATGCCTCCCAGGGGGCCATGTATACCCAGGTGCTTTGGCATACTAATGGCGCACAACAACAAGGTGCGCCATTAGTAACTTCGGCATACTAATGGCGCACTGTTTAATGATGCAGCATTAGTATCCTTTGGCATACTAATGGCGCACTGTGATGTGATGCGCCATTAGTATGAATATTAGTTTTTTTTTATTTTTTTATTTTTTGTTTTTTGCACGGGTTACAAAATGTATAATTGGACAAAATATAGACAGCACACATCAACAACAGATTCATCGAATACAATAGAAGATTAGTCTCTGAATACAATTCATCATATTAGTCTCCGAATACAATTCATCATATTAGTCTCCGAATTGAAAAGACCGAACAAAGATAGAACATTATATTACAAGTCTCGAGACCGCGAGTAGAGAGTTTGTCTTCACATTACAAGTCGATATCGATCATCTAAACTACCATCACATAGAAGAGAGCTGCGGTCATCACGATGAGCATGATCACGATGAAACTCGTCTTCATCCGGTTCCTCCAATGCTCCCTCCCCTCTCCCGCTAGATAGCGGGCGTATCTAGATTCGGTCTCGGCCCTAGTGGTGTACCCTTTGTAACTGTTACCGCTGAATCGGTGAACCTGTCCCCGACACTCCTCCCAGTCGTCGTAGACTCCGGGAACCTTACCCTTGTACACGACATACGACGGCATCGCTATGCACTAGCCTAACGAAACGTTAGTACCAATTCATAGACAATACATAAGCAATATATAAGTATGCAACAGAACGATCGGAAGAGAAAAGCAAGACATTAATAGCATCGATTACATCTAAGTTGAACGACTCTCGAAACCAAAGAGACATACTACAAGTTCATTAAAGTTTAATTACAACATGAGCCAATCAATGTTTCAGAACTAGACACAGCATCACTGCTTTCGACTCGACTCAAGGGACCGGAGCGTGGATGAAGCCGCCGTCTATTGTGGGAGTCATGAAATCACGGGCGTTGTCAGCCTGCATTTGTAGCATTGTGTCGATGTCACTGTTGGACGGTTGATTTCTGAGGTAGAACTGCCCCGAGGTACGAAGGACATCTTGATGGATGATTTCCGCAAATTCCGACTGGATGCGAAAGAATTCTTGTCCGATGTCCACGTCCTGGATTGCCGACACACTCGCGGCCCAATCTTTGAGTTTACTTGGTAGCATAAGTTGATGATGGTCCCGTACGATCGCCCGCATGTGATGGATGGCGTAGTAGGCACCCTTCTGACTGCCAGGCGGCTGCTTGACGCAGCAGAACGTCATATTGTGGGAGAACACGTTCTTGCCGTACTTACGAATAGGCCTGGTGAAGGTGCCTCCAGATTTGGCGTAGCCGGGGAGAACATCATCAAGAACCTTCTTGACATTTGTGTAGTCTACGTTCGACTGACGGTCCGGGTCGAAATACGTGGCCATGGAATATTTGGGGCTCAGGAGGATGAGCGTGCAATGTGTGTCACTGCAGAAAACACGGAATGTTAAAAGAAAAACGATCGAAATCTAAGAATTCATATGTTACGGGGCGGTTGAGGGGAGGACTTACTCGGGATAGTAAGGCACGAGGAAGTTATCCTTATCTCGGTTTGCCAGAATGACGCCTTCGACGTAAGAACTCGCGACTTGCCGGTCCCCAGCGCTGCCCAAGATCTTGGCACGCATGTAGAAGGGGTCGACTATCACGATGTCCGGGGTCTTGTCGCGAATGATCCGCATCTCCATAGTCAGCGAAAATAGCCAAACAAAGGTGTAGTGCAGCGGATGAAGGTTCAACATAGCGTGGATGTCATCAAACCGCAGGACAATCGTACCCCCGATGGAGTTATCCACAAAGCCCTTGCCTTCTGGCACCTTGGCCGCGAAAACCGGGTATGCCACATCCTTCTCTCTGAGACGCCGCTTCTCCAAAGAAAGAACACTGTCATGCAGACTCCGCATAGCACCGGTTGCTGCATCGAGCATATTTCTCGGTAGCATCGGCCTACCCACCACATGCAACCTCCTCATTACATCCTCAGGTGAAGGTGGCCCGTCCTGAGCACGGATCGTACTTGGTGCCAGCTGGCTCGCACCTTTGTTAGTCTTTCTTTTGCGTGCCTTCTTCTTCTCCTGTAATGGGACCGAGTTCTGCTCACAGACCGCCTTCTTGAGTGTGTTGAGGCTGATAATATTTCGCACCTCGCCTATCTGAGGCTCGGTGAAGTCGGTAGCTGGAGGCGTCTCCTGAGAGCTGAACGGCAGACGACACCTGTTGCAACTTGGCTTCTCCGCGGTACCAGCTAGATCGCGCACGTCTTTTGTTGGGTTGGGTTCTTGAGAAGGAGGCCCCATGAAGTCGCCACCGTACCCATGATCGGCAAAGTACTGACCGACGTTGCCAAATGTATCGTCATCGTCGTCGTTCTGATCCTGTGCCATATGCATGTTTGGATCCAGTGGCATAGGGATGTCCGACACCGTTGCGGCGGTCTTGCCATGGGGCCGATTTGGCGCCGGCACGACTGGCCGTGTTGTCTTTGGGGTGGTGTCCCCCGCCCCCAAACGAATCTGGCTCTTTGGCCAAAGCAGGAGCCGGCTCAGGCAGGCGCTGAGGGTCATCACGTCATCATCGTCGGCCCCGACGGGTCGAATCGGAGGTAGCAACTCGTCGCAGCCTGGCAGCACCCGAACCAGTTGAACTCTAAACAAGTTGGGTGGCATCTGGGTACCGTGGAACAAGGGGTTGCCCGGTTGAATGATTTTCCCTTGGCGACATCGACCAACTCGTTGTTCACGAAGTGCAGGAAAGTGCACGGAACATCGGCGGCGCCCTGCGAAAACATGTAGGGCGTCAGGGATGCCCAGTCAAAGGCAAGGAGATGAAGTCCTCGGCCGAGAGAGGCTTAATTAGTTACCGTGATGATGGCGTCGAGCTCGGCTAATGTCGGGGCACCGCCAACGGCGGGCGTGCAGTTGACGGAGGGGCCGCTTTCTGCAGAGGTGCCGGTCGGCGTACACCCGGGGCATTAAGCCCCCGTGCCGGCGTCGGAGACACCAATGCCGTCTCCGCCGGAGACACCAATGGCCCCGCCATCGCGTTCTGCCAGTTGCTGGCCGTGAAGCTAGGAATCGGGGGTGGCCCCTGTTGGCCGCCCGCAATCCACGCACTCAACCCCTCGACCAAGGTAGGCACAATGGCGGTGATCATCGCTCCGAGTTGTTGTTGCACTTGCTCTTGGACAATCTCCGGAATCCGCGCCACCTGTGCCTTGAGTTCTTGAACCTCGCGCGCCTGGCTTTCTGAGCTGGTCTTTTTCTCCTTTCGCCCACCAGTGTTATAGTATGACGACCATTTTGTCGACAAGCCTTTGTCGGCCACACGACCAGCTGACGTCGGCTTACTGAGCTTATCCTTGTTCTTCATTACATTCAACGCCCTATTTAGAGTGGTGTCCCAAGGGTTGCTCTTAGTCGAACCCGCGCTACTGCTTTCAGTCGCCTGCGGAAGGAATGTGAACCATTTAGAAATTGGGCTTCATTAATTAGAATGCAACCATATGGAGCTAATTACGCGGGGGTGTATTCCTTACCAGAACAAGCTCAAGCGCCCTGGTCTTCGGATCCGTGGTAAGCTCCTTTGTTCTCGGGTCCTTCTTGTACCGGGCCCTGACAAAGTTCCTGGTCTGCTTGACACCGTATTTATCGAAGAGGGGCGGTAGGCCTTGCTCGGCACGGTCCGCCTCCTCCTTGTCCCATATAGGCTCCGCCACTCTGTAACCGCCGGGACCGAGTGTGTGTTCCCCTAAGTTCAGCTCCCGCATTTCTTTCCCCCACTGACTTGATTCAGAGTTTGCGGTGCTCGAGCAATTGATCTTGAAGTCGTTGTAGTCATCTTCGGTGATCGAAGGATTTTTCTCCTTGATCTTCTCATAACTCTCACCTTTCTCGATCATTCTCTTCACATTGCTTTTCCATGTAGACAGGGCCTTGCTCATCTTCGTGAGGGCATCATTGTTCACTTTATTCCCTTTGAGGCTTGTGTTTTCAAATTCAGTGGGGAACTTGTATCGTTCGTGCAGCTTCGTGAAGAGGAGGTTGCGCAAATTCCCTCGGTCAGGATGCCTCAGGTTCTCAGTGTTGATCGAGACGGTGCTCCAGAGAATGCACCCGAGCTGAAGCGAGTACCTCTTGACTATTCGTTCGAGTATCGTTGGATTCCCGTCGGAGTCCACTTCAGTAACTTCCTCCTTGAGGGTGCGGAGCACGGTCGGGCGTCGGTCCTTCCGTTACCTCTTCGGTTGGCTGCCATCTGTGCGTGCTCCGCCATCATCAGTGGTGGCATCCTCGGCGGCACCATCAGTGGTGGCATCAGTGGGGTCATCCTCGGCGGTACCATCAGTGGTCTCAGGATCGGTGGGGAAGGCGGCGTCCTCATACAAGTGAGGTTGTTCCTCCATCTCCTGGGACAGCTCCCAGAATGCCTTGCCGCCCGAACCCCCGACCTCATCGTTGTTGGCCATGTTTCTCTCTAAATAGGAACAAAGTTTGGTCAAAAAGTTGGTTATTGTCAAGGAACAAGATCATGGTCTCATCATTTAGAGTTTGTCGACACCGAGGCATCCTAAAAGCTAAGATTTTATCATTGAGGGTTTTTCGACGCCGAGGCACCCTAAAAGCCTAAGCTTTCATCATTTCGGTTTTTATCGACACCGAGGCACCCTAAAAGCCAAGGTTTTATAATTAATGGTTTGTCGACACCGAGGCATCCTAAAAGCTAAGCTGGGAAGGAGAATTCTAAGTTGGCCTAATCACTTGGCTCTATTGCCGCCTATGGTTTAATGCAGCTAGAATAAAGGGGCACTTGATCCTACTTAATTAACTACTAAGATACCCCGGCCCATGCATTAGTCACAAGTACCCCATATGTCCTATTTTTAGCAAAGTCATGCTAAAATTCACGGAAAATTTCAGCATGACCTTTGCTGAAAATAGGACATATGGAGTACCCGAATTTGCCGGAACGGAAGTTAATCGACATTCCAGCAAACTCAAGGGCCTCTCGGGTGGACAAGGCAAAAAAGGCCTCCATCACAACATGGAAAATACATTGGCATGTGAAGAGGTCAAACAATATATGCATCTCCAAGCAGTATCATTCAACATTTTGGACAAACCACTACAAGCAATACTGGATCAGATACAAGAAGAATGTGAGAAAATGCAGACTTATACTAACAGATTGAGGTGTTTAACTTGTGGCCAGTGCTCTCTGTGCTATTAACATTTCAAGTCAAAACCTTTTCTGGTTAGTAAGTGTTTCTTGAGCATATGTATGTAGTAAGTGTTTCTGCTCTCAGTGTTTCAGAACACATATTTTAGCTACCTAGTACCAGTGCTATTACCCAGCAGTTAATTAGCTTTTGCTTTTGCTTTTCAGTGCCAAATTCTAGCTAGTACCAGCAAATTAACATCTAACAGCAATCATTTTTAAATATATATACACTTGACATTTTAATATTAACCTAAGGAAAAATGAATAGTTAGGTTAATTACCCACTGTTAGTTATTCAGTCTGATGCTTTGTTCTACACTTTGATGCAAATTAGTATATATAAGAAGCTATTTACTAGCAGTACCATATATAAAAGACATTCAGTCTGATGCTATTTACTAGCAATACTAGCAGTTTTTTTCTTCTTCAATAACTGTATTGGCCATCAGACTGTATTGGCCATATATAAAAGACATTCAGTCTGATGCTATTTACTAGTAGTACTAGCAGTTTTTTTCTTCTTCATTAACTGTACTAGCAGTTTTTTTCTTCTTCATTAACTGTATTAGCTATTTACTAGCAGTACTAGCACTTGGATCATATGCTAATGCTACATTGATACATCATCATGCTGGGTAATATTAAACCCAAGCAACTTTATAATCAACCCAAGATACATCAACTACTGCACTATCCTACCTAATAAAAACAGTCATGCCAGCATATAGTATATAAATCTGAATTTGTGTTTACAAGAAGAGTGCCCATTGCAATGTAAACCTGAGAACACAAGTCACCTCAAGTGCAGGATATAGCAGACACCTACTTCTTCAGTCAAGTGCAGTAAAAGACCGTTTGCAGAACCTGTTTAGTCAGAGTTGAACATTAGAATCCATACTATGCTCTACTATGCTTATAAAGGAACACTATGACCTCCCTACCATTTGAGTAAGCTGAAGCTTGGCTTCAACTACTGACATCAGCAATTAAAATTCAGATAAAGAGTAAGGTCCTAGAACTCACAAATTATGCATGTATATTTAAGTGGAGGAAACTCCAAGCTTGTGTCCAAGGTTATCTATCTCCACGTTTACATAAGTAAGATCATGCAAATAGCAAAACTCTGCTCTTCAAAGATGCTGGACTCCAACCTTTCAGTACATTGGTAAAGCAGTCATCATACATATGCCTTCTAAATCTTCCATGCTTCTAAATGAAGGTCAAAATAGAATAATGCACACAACATCGACACAATAATTATAATGGGAAAACTTCATGAAGGTTTTTCTGAAATGCATGGATTAGGCAGTTCAGCTGTTAGGACGTTACCATCTCCGTCTTCAACTTTAAACCCAAGGAAGTTAAACCTTGTTCTCAACTCACAATCATTTAGGATAGAAGCAAATTCTCACTTGATGGATAGAAGCAAATTCATAGACGAATGAAACTAAATGTTTACAAACTAGAATCACCCGGGTGAGAAGCAAAAAATTGTACTGGCTTCACAGGTAGCACTACTTGGAAATACGAAAAATTGAAAAATAAAATAAAAAGAAAAATAGCCACCAAATGGGGACTACGGGACGATGAAAAGATGAGAACTCTACATAACTAATATTGGTATGACAGATAGAAAACTGAGAATGGATAAAAAAAACTAAGTATGGCAGCAAGATGCTGATGCATCTTCTGTGTCGCCAACTTTCAAAACAGAACCGAAATTCTGTTGATAAATGGAAGCATTTTTATAGTCCCTCGAAACAAAATAATCCCAATACAGAAGCACCTAGGTAAGAAGCTGGAAAATAATACCATGGGCGCATTATGAGTGTTAGTTGGGAGCATGAAACTTCAATAACAGAATCTGTGCCAATACTGAGAATGGATAAAAAAACTAAGCATGGCAGCAAGACATGAGTGTTATTGTGACGCCCCCTTCAATAACAGAAGCTTCCTCGATATTTATGGGTGCTCAAACGGTTGGAATAATCCAACTACAAAATTATTTGATGATTAATAACCTAATACATGAAGGCACGAACAAAACAATACTAGGTAGATGAAGAACATGTATACTGTCCCAATTAGTACTCCACACACGATGAATTACAAACAAATAGAAGGAACCCAATTTCTATGAATACCATTGCATAGAGGAGTATCAAGTTCAAGCTAAAAATCGCAACTGTAGGGAAGGAAGAGGACAAACTCTGATGAACTCACAGGAACCCTAATGGATCTAAAAGAAGAAGAAGGAGGAGAACTTACTTGGGCTGATGCAGCGCCGTTGTGGAGGAGAGGCGGCGTCGAGGCGGCGGGGCAGCGGCGTTGGGGCGGCGTCGAGGCGACGGGGCAGCGGCATCGAGGCGTCGAGGCGTCGAGGCGGCGTCGGGGCGGCGTCGAGGCGTCGAGGCGGCGTCGGGGCGTCGAGGCGGCGTCGGGGCGTCGAGGGGCGTCGAGGCATCGAGGCGGCGTCGGGGCGGCGTCGAGGCGGCGGGGCAGCGGCGTCGAGGCGGTGGGGCAGCGGCGCCGGGGGAGAGGAGAGGGGAAGGGGATCGAGGGCGAGGGCGAGGGAGAGAGAGGGGATAGGTTTGGGCCGGGGAGGAGTATGGATGGGGGCGGCACAATACTAATGGTGCACCACCCCTCGGTGCGCCATAAGTACATCCATACTAATGGCGCACCTCACCCTGGTGCGCCATTAGTATTTTTTTTTATTTCTGCTCGAGCGAACAGGTTATCTTCCACCTGACCTGATCCACATCAAGTCCCCTCTACTAGCTCGACTGGTCAGTAGCCAGTTCTCACACCAGGAGGTCCTGGGTTCGATTCCCAGGCTCCACAATTTTTTTATGCATTTAAAATGCTGTTTGATACTTATTTGTGTTTAAATATGTTCAAACTTGTTTAAATCATAACAGTAACATATTTTTTATAAGACAGTAATAATTTTTTTTAAAATATCATCGAACAGT
>LR738714.1:125570936-125657266 GCA_902687465.1 Secale cereale
GGGTGCGGGGGGTCGGCGGCGGCGGCCGGTGGACCGGGGGGTGCTCGGCGGCGAGGGGGACCGGATCTAGCGAGGTGGGGATAGCGATCGAGATCGAGTGTCCATGAAATTTAAAAATATTCATGATAGTTCAAAAAGTGCCCATGAAATACAATCGAGAAATGAAGGCTACGATTTAAATACAATCGATCTTAGCTAGCTATCTGTTCACAATCTTCTTGCCCTTCTTTTTCGCAAATGGAGTTCTTCTGTGGAACGGACGTCCTTTAGGTAGGGTGGTCCTGCTTCGTCTTGTGGTGTATGCTGCTACTTCATCATCGCCGTCATGTTCGATCCTCGGGTCGCCGTACTTGTCGAAGTCTTGCTCATTGGCTACTCCATCCATTCCGATGATCTTCCTTTTGCCTCTCCTCACGACAACACGACTGGGCTTTGACGGGTCGGTAATGAAGAAGCATTGGTCAACTTGGGAAGCCAGTACCCATGGCTCATTTTTCGCGGTGACGTTTGCGCCCGCGGTCTTGGATTTGGCTTCGGGTATAACCATGGTGGTGAAATACCGGTCTTCTTTTAGGACGCTCTTGGCCCATCTGACACGGAACATCGGGACCTTCTCTCCAGCGTAGCTCAGCTCCCAGATCTCCTCGATCCTTCCGTAGTATCTGTCCTTGTCATTACCGGTGTAGGATTCCATCGTTACCCCAGAGTTCTGATAACCATCGCTCTTCATGTCCTTGGCCTCGGTGTAGAATGTGTAGCCGTTGATACCGTACGCCTCATAGGTCATCAGGTTGTGCTCGGTGCCCTGTGACAAGGCGAATATGAGTTGTTCTTCTGCGGAAGAATCCTCATGTAAAGGGTATGACAGAAGCTTCTGCTTGAACCAACGCGTGAAACATGAGTTGTGCTCTTTGATTATATCTCCGTCCGTCCTCTGTTGGCCTCGGTCATTGTACGTCTTCTCAATAAAGGTTTTGTGCTCTACCACCCAAGGATCGACCACGTCTATGTGTTGTAGCGCGACTAGGTTTGCTATTTCAAAGTCGGCGAGTCGACCCTCGAAGTCGACATGCATTTCGCGGCGACCCTCACGGTGACCCCATCCAGCGAGCCTGCCGAGGTGCCTGTTGATGGGCAGACCAATGGGGTTCTCGATGCCTAGATAATTCGTGCAGTAGGAGATGCACTCTTCGGTCAGAAAGCCCCTGGCTATGCTTCCCTCTGGACGTGACATGTTGCGAATGAATCCTTTGATGACACCATTCATCCTTTCGAACGGCATCATCATGTGCAAGAACGTCGGCCCGAGTTGGATGATATCGTCCATGATATGGACTAGCAGATGCACCATAACGTCTAATAATGCGGGCGGGAAATACATCTGAAGCTCGCATAGTATCACCACGATCTCTTCCTGTAGCCTTCTGAGTTGCCTCACGCCAACAGACTTCCGAGAGATGACGTCGAAAAAGTTGCATAGGCCAAATAGGGTTTCACGGACGTGCGCGTCCATGATCCCACGGATTGCAACTGGAAGTATCTGCGTCATCAGCACGTGACAGTCGTGAGACTTCATCCCGCTGAACTTCAGCTTCGCTGGGTCTAGGTATCTGCTTATCTTCCCCGCGTAACCGTAAGGAAGTTTTACTCCTACGAGGCAGGTGAAAAACTGCTCGATCTCCTCCTGACTTAGAGTGAAGCACGCGAGAGGGTAGTCATTTCCGGTCTTCTTGGCCTTTTTGCCTTTGCGACGACTTTCCGTGTCCTGCTTCGCCTCATCATCATCATCATCATCATCATCATCATCATCATCATCATCATATATAGCGTGAAGCTCCTGCCTGATGCCCATTGATTTCAAGTCTGCCCTTGCTTTCGGCCCATCTTTGGTCCTCTCTGGCATGTTGAGCAGGGTACCAAGCAGACTCTCGCACACGTTCTTCGTGATATGCATTACATCAAGGCTGTGAGGCACACGATGGATCTTCCAGTACGGCAAGTCCTAGAAAACAGACCTCGTTTTCCATACCTTCAGCAGCGGCTCTGGCGCCTTTCGCTTCTTTCCCGGCTCTGGCGCCTTTTGCTTCTTTCCCGGCAGTGGGCAATCTTTCCAATTTTTCAACAGCTCGTCTATTTCCTCGCCGCTCCTCGTACGCGGGCGTCCTCCGGGTTCGGTTTCACCATCGAACAGATCCTTGCGTTTTCTCCACAGGTCATCGTCGCGAAGCCACCTTCGATGTCCCACGAACACGGTTTTCGAAGACCCGGGATCTCTATCTAGCTGGCGATACGTTGTGTCATCCATGCACCTGACGCATCCAGAAAATCGGTGGACCACCTGCCCCGCGACATATCCGTAACCGAGATAGTCGTGCACCGTCGTGAGCAGCGCGGCTCTCATAGGGAAATATTCTTTCTCTATGGCGTCCCACGTATTGGCTGGCGTTTTCCACAGAGTGTCAAGATCCTCTTTCAGCAGCCCCAGATACAGATTGATGTCATTCCCTGGTTGTTTCGGTCCTTCAGTTAGCATACTCATGTGAATGTACTTCCTCTTCATGCACAACCAGGGGGGAAGGTTGTACATCCACACAAACACAGGCTAGGTGCTATGTGTGCTTCTCTGACTGCCAAATGGATTGACTCCATCGGTGCTCGTGCCCAGCATGATGTTCCTTGGTTCGTTCCCAAATTCTAGGTCTTCGAAGTTCAACGCTTGCCACTGGCTCACAACCTTAGGGTGACTCAGCATCTTGTCTTTTTTATCTATCTCCGGATCATTTGCGTCATCTTCTCGCTTCTTCTCCTCCCTATCCGCGTGCCAACGAAGGAGCTTTGCTACCTTAGGGTCCGCGAAATACCGCTGCAGACGAGGAGTGATCGGAAAGTACCACACCACTTTTCGAGGAGCTTTCTTCCTCTTCTTGTATCGAGTGACGCCGCACACCGGACATATGGTAGACTCCGCGTGCTCGTCCCGATAAATGATGTAATTGTTCATGCACACATGGTATTTCACGTGCGGTAAATCCAGAGGACACACGATTTTCTTCGCCTCCTCCAAACTGTTCGGGCACTTGTTCCCCTTGGGAAGACGTTCGTGCCAGAATGACATGTTCTCGTCGAAGCATGCGTCGTTCATTTTGTGTTTTACCTTCATCTCCAGAGCCATGAGCGTTACTTTCAGGCGGGTATCCTCGGGCCTGCATCCTTCATACAATGGAGTAACCGCGTCTAACTCAAGTTGATCCATCTTGGCTTTCTCTCGGGCGGCAGCTCTTGCGTTATCCGTCTGCTTGAGAAGCAGCTCTTGAATATGAGGGTCCGACACCCAGCGCATCGATGGTCCAGCGTCGTCTGCTCTGCCGGCATCATCATCTTCATGATCATGCCCGTCGTCTGCTCCGGCATCTTCCTCATCATCATGTCCTGCATCTTCTACATGATGACTGTGTACAGCATCACCGTCGTGATCATCTCCCGGGGATTCTTCGTCTTCTCGCCCGCTCGAGCCGCGGTGGTTATCTTGCTGCCCTTCCTCATTTCTTGCCCGGCCCCCATGGACGACTTCGTAGTCATCTTCATCACCTTGCCACTGATAGCCATCCATGAAACCACGCAAGAGCAGGTGGTCCCGCACCTGCCCGGAATCCGGGTCCGCAATAAGGCTCTTCAGCTTGCATCTTCGACACGGACATCTTATCTCCGCCTCGTTCTTTTGAAGCATCTCGGCCTTCGCGGACCTCAAAAACCTATTCACGATGCCTTTGGTCATCGTGCGCACCATGGTCGCCTGCGGGGTAGAGTAAAACGATATTTTAGAACCAAGAAAAAATTTGCCATGACTTTCCCTAAAAATAGGACCAAAAACCATGCTTACTGCCAAAATTCTCACCGAAACGGAAATGAATCAACATTCCGGGAAAATATTGGCAACTATCGCATTTCAAATACCGGTACACCTCCAAACACAAACACATATGCAACACCACAAACATATGCAACACCACGAACATACATAGATCTAGCTAGGCCATAAAAAGTGCATGTGCACATTGTTGTAGGGTGAACAACATAAATATAGCTTCCCCCCTTACTTACCTATCAAAACAAGGTAATTTAACCACTTAATTTGAATGAATCTATGGTGGAAATGAGGTGAAAAAGAGGAGGGACCCGAGACAAGGAGGAGGTGGAAAGAATGAAGTGGGGAGAAAGTGAGTGTGGGTAGGAGAGGCTGTCCAAAATATCTTGTTGTTGCCCACTTACTAATGGCGCACCAACTCTAAATGCGCCATTAGTAATCCAGGTTACTAATGGCGCATCATCTGGTGGTGCGCCATTAGTAGTTTTGAAAAATAAAATTACTAATGGCGCACTGTTCCACAGTGCGCCATTACTAGTTTAAACTAGTAATGGCGCACTGTGGAACAGTGCGCCATTAGTAGTTTTGCAAAAAAAATATAATAAAAAAACAACATTAGTGGCGCACTTTCCGACAGGTGCGCCATTACTAGTTACAACTAGTAACGGCGCACTGTGTCTGGATGCGCCATTAGTATGTTTGGACAGGCGCACTAGTTCAAAAAAAATTGATACTAATGGCGCACCCTGGGCCAGGTGCGCCATTAGTAGTTTGAACTCTAATGGCGTATCAGAAGGTGGTGCGCCATTAGTATATACTAATGGCGCACTGCTTGTCTGGTGCACCATTAGTGTCAATTCCATCTATAGCCCTTTTTCTAGTAGTGACATATGGTGCGGTGTAGGTGTGCAACACTTCAGCGTCCATCGCCACCGAGCCCAACTCCAAATCCTCTCGACCCCTTCGTCGGCTTCTCCTCACACGTAGGAGTACGGCGGCGGGCCGACGCAAGTCTCCGAGCTGCGATGTGGAGCACACCTATACGGAACAGCGCGACATACAAGACCGCTGCTGCGCGCAGGACCAGGACCACGTGGGTGCAGGGATAGGGGGCAGACCAAGGAGACTACCATGACCGTGGTGAGGAGGTGACGAACATACCAAACATCCATCGTTCAGGGTAAGGTTTTCTTGTTTGCTGATGAATCTGTCTCACGTACTCTGGTGTTCCTGTACAACTTGTGCTTGTTCCCTGAACCCCCCTGACTATGTCTGCATGTTAAGTATTTCTTTTAGTTTAGATTTATAGTAGTATTTTGAGCATTTGTAAATTTTTTTGTTCCTGAATCCCTCTCATGTATGTCTGCAAATTAAATATTATTTAAAGTTTATATAGTAGTAATTGGAGCAGTAGTAGTATTTTTGTTCCCTAAATCCCTCCCATGTATGTCTAAAATTAAGTATTTCTTTCGGTTTACAGCAGTAATTGGAGCAGTAGTAATTTTGGTATTCCCTGAATACCTCTCATGTATGTTCGCAAATTAAGCATTTCTTGCAGTTTGCAGTAGAAATTGGAAGAGATTTATAGAGATAGATAATTTTCGTTGGTTACCAAATGAGCACATATCATATTGGGATACATGGTTTGATCTGTATCTGTGCATGTTAATTGGTAATTATGTTTTACCATGTCAGTGTATTTTAACCTACAGGGTTCACGCAAAAAAAAACCTACAGGGTTGTGAATGACTAAGATTCAGTCAAATTTGACTTGTAATCTGAGCAATTCTATCTTATATTCCCTAAAAGAAGAAAGATTGCAAAATATTTTAGGTTGGTAGTCACCATTAATTATAATTTAGAGAAAATGATATTTCCAAATCTATACAGTTTGGACATTGTGTACTTTGGCTCACTTTAACTGAAGTTGGTTTTTTTTGCGTGTACAGAATATCTTCCCATGATGGAGCACAAGGCCATGTTGTGGTTAGCCCTAGAAATGTGCACTCTGCTGGTAGCTCAACATAACAGAAGCCTAGCTAGAACACGATGCCTAGAATGTTGAGGTGAAGAATGCAAGGTGATGCAAGGCCGTACATGTGCTTACTTGATGTTGTGCTATGCCATTTTTTGAGAAATCAAGATTGAGAAATGATATTGTGTTCTTGCTATGACATTATGAGAATTGTGTACTTATGTTTATTTGATGTTAGTATGTCATTTTGTGAGAATCTGAGATCTTATTTGGTGATGTGCCTATGTCATTTTGTGATAATCTAAGAGCTTATTTGATGTTGTGAACTTGTGCTATATCATTTTGTGAGAATTTGAGAGCTTATATGAATGTTCTGATTCTTCTTATGTATATGTATTGAGAGAACCCGATGGATATTCATCGGGTTTGGACATGGACATAATTTTTCGCCCATGGATTTTTTCGTGGACGGGCACATAATGTCTTCCTAGATTTGGATATGGATTTGATATTGGTCAACCCTAGCCGAACCCGACCCATTGTCATCCTTAGTTTCAATTGTTATCTTTTATGTGAGCATCATTATGCCTAGCTAGGGGCGTAAAACGATAGCGCTCGTTCGGAGGCAACCCAACTTTATTTTAGTTTCTTTGTTTTTGTTGCTGTTAGGGAATAAATATTGCATCTAGCCTCTGATTAGATGTGGTTTCATGTTTGGTTTAGTGTTTGTGCCAAGTAGAACCTTTGGTAAGACTTGTGTGAAGTTTATGTGATCTTGCTGTGAAAAACAAAATCGTTAGCACTCGCTAAAGTAGTGGTGGGATTTAACTAGAGCGTGCTTTTTAGTTAATTATTTTTGCAGGTGATTGGTCGACAAATTGCGCAAATTTACCAATTTAGTTTGAACTTTGTGGAGTTCCAGAAGTAGGCGAACCCTGCAGATTACTATAGACTGTTCTGTCTTTGACAGATTCTGTTTTTCGTGTGTTGTTTGCTTATTTCCGATGCATATATGAGTAGTATTGGAGGATATGAACCATAGAGAAGTTGGAGTACAGTAGGTTTAACACCAATATAAAAAAAATAATGAATTCATTTCTGTACCTTTGAGTAGTGGTTTGCATTCTTATACTAACAGAGCTCATGAGATTTTTGGCTAAGTTTTGTGTTGTGAAGTTTTCAAGTTTTGAGTATTGCTTTGATGGACCATGGAAAAAAGAGTGTCAAGAGCCTAAGCTTGGGGATGCCCAAGGCACCCCAAGGTAAAATTCAAGGACAACCAAAATCCTAAGTTTGGGGATGCCCCGGGAAGGCATCCCCTCTTTCGTCTTCATCCGTCGGTAACTATACTTGGAGCTATATTTTTATTTGCAACATGATATGTGTTTTGCTTGGAGCGTCAATTTAGTTTATTTTGTTTTGCTTGCTGTTTGAATAATATCCCAAGATCTGAAGTTCTTAAATGTTAGAGAGTCTTCACATAGTTACATAATTATTCAACTACTCATTGATCTTCACTTATATCTTTCGGAGTAGTTTGTTATTACTCTAGTGCTTCACTTATATCTTTTAGAGCACGGCGGTGGTTTTATTTTGAAGAAATAGATGAACTCTCATGCTTCACTTGTATCCTTTTGAGAGTCTATTAAAACAGCATGGTAATGTGCTTTGGCTATAAAACTAGCCTTTGCATGGTAGGCATCCAAGATCAATATAGTAAAAAAAAATCACACCAAGTGCATTGAATATGATGAGAAATTGGATGCTTGATAATTGTTTTGAGATATGAGCATAGTGATATTAGAGTCATGCTAGTGGAGTTATTATGAAATTGAGAAATACTTGTTTTAAGGTTAGTGAATCACGTAGCATGCACGTCTAGTGAACCGCTATGTGACGAAGTTAGAGCATGAGGTATTTGTAAAGTGTCAACCTTTGTGTGGAGGTCGGGGGCGCGCGATGGTTAACTCCTACCAACCTCCCCCCTAGGAGCATGCGTTGATTGCTTTGCTTTGATAACTCGTAGATTTTTGCAATAAGTATATCAGTTCTTATGACTAATGTTGAGTCCATGGTTTATACGCACTCTCACCCTTCCACCATTGCTAGCCTCTCTTGTACCGCGCAACTTTCGCCGGTGCCATAAACCCACTATATATCCTTCCTCAAAACAGCCACCATATATTATTCCTCAAAACAGCCACCATACCTACCTATCATGGCATTTCCACAGCCATTCTGAAATATATTGCCATGCAACTTTCCACCGTTTCGTTCATATGACACGCATCATATTGTCATATTGCCATGCATGATCATGTAGTTGACATCGTATTTGTGGCTAGGCCACCATGCATAATTTTTCATACATGTCACTCTTGATTCATTGCTCATCCCGGTACACCGCCGGAGGCATTCATATAGGGTCATACTTTGTTCTAGTATCGAGTTGTAAATCAATAAAAGTGTGATGATCATCATTATTAGAGCATTGCCCTGTGTGAGGAAAAAAATAAAAAAAAAGAGATAAAGGCCAAATAAAAAAAGGATGGCCCAAAAAAATAGAGAGGGGCTAAAAAAATGAGAAAAGCCCCTCCAAAAAAATGATGAGAGAAAAGAGAGAAGGGACAATGCTACTATCTTTTTCCACACTTGTGCTTCAAAGTAGCACCATGTTCTTCATGATAGAGAGTCTCATATTTAGTCACTTTCATATACTAGTGGGAATTTTCATTATAGAACTTGGCTTGTATATTCCAACGACTGGCTTCCTCAAATGCCTTAGGTCTTCGTGAGCAAGCAAGTTGGATGCACACCCACTAGTTTCTTTTGTTGAGCTTTCATACATATTTAGCTCTAGTGCATCCGTTGCATGGCAATCCCTACTCACTCACATTGATATCTATTGATGGGCAACTCCATCGCCAGTTGATACGCCTAGTCGATGTGAGACTATATCCCTTCTTTTTGTCTTCTCCACAACCACCTCTCTATTCCACCCATAGTGCTATGTCCATGGCTCACGCTCATGTATTGCGTGAAAGTTGAAAGGTTTGAAAGAATAAAGTATGAAAACAAGTGCTTGGATGAAATCGGGGTTGTGCATGATATGAATATTTTTTGTGATGAAGAGGGAACATAGCCAGACTATATGATTGTGTAGGGATAACTTTCTTTAGCCATAGTATTTTGAGAAGACATGATTGCTTTGTTAGTATGCTTGAAGTATTATTATTTCTTATGTCAATATAGACTTTAGTCTTGAATCTTTCAGATCTGAACATTCATGCCACAATTAAGAGAATTACATTGAAAAACTATATTGGTTAGCATTCCACATCAAAAATTCTTTCTTTATCATTTACCTACTCGAGGACGAGCAGGAATTAAGCTTGGGGATGCTGATACGTCTCCAACAGATATATATTTTTTGATTGTTCCATGCTATTATATTATCCTTCTAGGATGTTTTATGGGCTTTATTATACACTTTTATATGATTTTTGGGACTAACCTATTAACACAGAGCCCAGTGCCAATTTCTGTTTTTCTCCTGTTTTAGGGTTTTACAGAAAAGGAATATCAAACAGAGTCCAATTGACGAGCCAATTTTTTATGATTTTTTCTGGACCAAAAGAAGCCCCTGAAGCAAAAGAGTTGGGCCAGAAGAGCCACTTGCCGCCATCGAGGGTGGAGGGCGCGCCCTGGGAAGGGGGGCGCACCCCCCTATCTCGAGGACGGCCCGTAGCTCCCCTTTACTTGGCCCTGACTCCAAAAATTCCTATAAATACTGAAACCTTCGGAAATTAACCTAGATCGGGAGTTCCGCCGCCGAAAGCCTCTGTAGCCACCGAAAACCAATCGACACCCATTTTGGCACCGTGCCGGAGGGGGGAATCCCTCTCCGGTGGCTATATTCATCATCCCGGCGCACTCCATGACGAGGAGGAAGTAGTTCACCCTCGGGGGTGAGAGTATGTATCAGTAGCTATGTGTTTGATCTCTCTCTCTCTCTCTCTCTCTCTCTCTCTCTCTCTCTCTCTCTCTCGTGTTCTTGAGATGGCACGATCTTGATGTATCGCGAGCTTTGCTATTCTAGTTGGATCTTCTTCTCCCCCTCTACTCTCTTGTAATGGATTGAGTTTTCCCTTTGAAGTTATCTTATCGGATTGAGTCTTTAAGGATTTGAGAATACTTGATGTATGTCTTGTGCGTGTTTATCTATGGTGACAATGGGATATCATGTGATCCACTTGATGTATGTTTTGGTGATCAACTTGCGGGTTCCGTGACCTTGGGAATCTATGCATAGGGGTTGCCACACGTTTTCATCTTGACTCTCTGGTAGAAACTTTGGGGAACTCTTTGAAGTTCTATGTGTTGGTTGAATAGATGTTTCTGAGATTGTGTGATGCATATCGTATAACCATGCCCACAGATACTTGAGGTGACAATGGAGTATCTAGGTGACATTAGGGTTTTGGTTGATTTCTGTCTTAAGGTGTTATTCTAGTACGAACTATATGATAGATTGAACGTTACAACGGACTCTTGAATAGTTCGATCAGAAAGAATAACTTTGAGGTGGTTTCGTACCCTACCATAATCTCTTCGTTTGTTCTCCGCTATTAGTGACTTTGGAGTGACTCTTTGTTGCATGTTGAGGGCTAGTAATATGATCCAATTATGTTATCCTTGTTGAGAGAACTTGCACTAGTGAAAGTATGAACCCTAGGCCTTGTCTACTATCAGTGCAACATCGTTTAGGCTCACTTTTACCACTTGCTACCTTGCTGTTTTATATTTTCAGTTTACAAAAACCAATATCTACCATCCATATCGCACTTATATCACCATCTCTTCGCCAAACTAGTGCACCTATACAATTTACCATTGTATTGGGTGTGTTGGGGACACAAGAGACTCTTTGTTATTTGGTTGCAGGGTTGCTTGAGAGAGACCATCTTCATCCTACACCTCCCACGGATTGATAAACCTTAGGTCATCCACTTGAGGGAAATTTTCTACTGTCCTACAAACCTCTGCACTTGGAGGCCCAACAACGTCTACAAGAAGAAGGGTGTGTAGTAGACATCATGGTGGCAATGATCATCTTGTCCAACTAAGAGTCGTAGCTGGTGTCGATGATGGCCATGAACGAGCCGATCGCCAACACCGTCAGGAGACGATCCTTTGTGCCATGCCGCAGGCCGGCGTCATGGACCATTTGGCACAGTCGTTGGCCTCTCGCGTGCATCGCCGCCATGGGTCTGGAGTGAGCACTTCTGCGCTTTAGGTGCTTAGGTGCGTACGATGTGGTAGATGCATTGGAATGGAGGGGTGCCTTTATATGAGTGCAAACAGTGTTGCATTCACATCGTGATGCCTCTTTTCCCCATCCTCCTCCCATTACTTCCCTCATGCATTCATCAACATGCTTAATTGGCCGTTCAACATTTCGGGAACCGCTGACCTCTCCCTCGTCTGCATTAAAGCCGTATAGGGACTGTCCTGGTTTACTATAGCTATCAAATCAAATAGTATTGTGCCGCGATGCACGCCCGACTGAACACGTCTCCTCACCTCCATCAAATGCCGCCGTTAAACCCGCATGCAAACCGAGAAACCTACTCCGGCCACACGTCCGCTCATGAGCGGTCCGGAATTAAACGCAACGCCGGCCGAGATCCTCCCGTCCGCCCTCAATTTTAAAAAGGCCAAACGCCGGCCAAGCTCCGACCGTTTGCCCTCTATTTAAGCGAGGCTAGAGAGCTCCTCTCCCCATCTCCTCTTTCACCATTTCCTCCACTCTTTCGATGGCCTCCGAGGAGCTGTTCTCCGGCATACTACCCGGCTGGGTGGCCCGCCGAGCCCTCCAGATACGAGCGAGGCCGTTTAGTGCTTCACCTACCTCGCTTGTCCCGATGGAGCATGTTGCTGCCCCAAGCCGGCGCGTTGTTCAGCAACTCGCCGCTCCAGTTCAGCTCCATGAGGAGTGGCGAGTTGCTCCATGTCGGCACGGCGGTGAGCACGACGGCACAAGTGTCATCGTTGCAGCGTCGTACCGCGCCACCAGTGTCCGCGGCCGCGCCTCCCGTGCCTATGGCAGTGCAATGCAGGCAGAGATAGAAGCCAGGTGCACGGAGAGCGACTAGTCGGTGGCCATCTTCTCCGTGTCCGCCGCCATCATTGAGGAGTAGAACATGGGAGGCCGCCGCCGCTTGGGTCCCATGAAGGACACCGCCGAGGCGACAACTGTGTATATAGGTGGTTTATTGGCTGCTTCGTCTCTTGCGAGGACCTTCATCGACCCCGCAAGTGTGTGCTGGACATGAGGAAGACAAAGGGAGACGCGGACGGCCATTTAGATTAGGTATTAATTGTACCACGAGAGCCGGATTAGCACCCCTCTTAGTTCATGTAAATGTAATGAAATCCGTCATGTTTATATGAAGATTCGGCTTTTTTATACGAAATCCTTCATGCTTATATGAAATCACCCCGTGTTTGCATGAATTTCCTATGGTTGGTTAGAGTTGTGAAAATGTATGCCGGTGGTGTTAGATGTCATCCTCCACGGAAGGAAGCGGGAGGAAATTTGCACCGGTTGCCGTTGGAGATGCTCTTATGCTTGAAATAACAGAGTCACACCCAATCAATTTGAGTTAATTGCGTGTATGATTCCTCCTCTATAAAAAGTTAATTGCACGTACTATGTACATAACTTGCAGGGTGGCTACAGATTCGTACAGAAAGTTAAAAAGAAATAAATCCATCCTTAATCTTATTCTAAGTACTCTGTGGGTTCCATTGTCAGTATAGTAGTGAAAGAATTATATATTAAAAAATATATAAAACTAAAGTGTAAGACAGAATTCGAAGTCAGGTCATCGCGTTGCGAGCATCCAACGCTAACCAGTCCACCGCATGTTCGTTGTGGTCAATTCAAGAGATATATCTCTGTTCTTACTAGCAACGTGCTAGTGCGTTGCAACGGATCCAAAGTAGAATAGTACTTGTTCACAAACTTGAAAGAAAACACTCTTGTTTTGATATACATATATACCACTAAAAATATATTACCTTTCACTCAAAATACATTTCTTAGGTTGTTTTGATGAGGTGAGGGAGGGATGTGGTTGCTTATAAGATAATAAGGGGTTTTCTGCAAATTGGAGCATAGAAGTGGGCTATTGTTGCAAACATGCCACAACTTACCTCACAGCCGTTAGATGGAGATCTAATGGTCATAAATGACGGATGGAAGACATACCATCATTACCAACTGAGTCTTTTATAGGAGTCTATATCTCTACTCTTATAAAAAAATAGAGTTGGTGATGATAGTGTGTCTGTCATCCTGCAATATAGGTTGTACGATCTATATCTGGTGCATAGAAAGGAAACTATATCAATTTTGCAAAAAGATACCCGCACTCCTACCCACATTTGCAGATAAGGCCTTCCCTCGTTCATCCTTATCTCCCACAGGATAAACTACTCATATAAATGCATCTTGATGTTCCGTGCAACGCATGGGCATTTTGCAAGTTTCTGTTTAAATAGTTACAATGATAATTGGTTGAAGCAATATATTTTATGGCTGCCCTGAATGATATCAAATTCACTAGTTGTAACAAAGAAAATGTTGCCATGTTAATTAACAGAAAACAGGGTGAAAAGTATCACATGAGGCCGGTAAAAACAAGGCACACTGGGTCCATCGTCATCGTCACGACATTTGTGTGCGCGTGAGAAGTCTACGAATCAAGGGGGCTACGGAGAGATAGACGTATCGAGTGTGTGTGAGCGAGGCTCAGAGATACAACTAGTGTGTGTGTGTGTGTATGTTTTTGTGTGTGTGTGTGTGTGTGTGTGTGTGTGTGTGTGTGTGTTTGAGAGATAAGCCAATTGATAGATTAAAATCAAGATCGAGTTCTCACCCTTCTGCGGTCATTGTTGGTGGGAGGGGAGAGGGAGAGAAAGACATATGGAGAGTGTGCATGTAGTAGGCACAGAGTCACAACTAGCGAGTGTGTGTGTGTGTGTGTGTGTGTGTGTGTTTGAGAGATAGGCCAATTGATAGATTAAAATCAAGATTGAGTTTTCACCCTTCTGCGGTCATTGTTGGGGGTCCGGAGGGGGAGCAAGAGAAAGACGTATCGAGAGTGTGCGGGTGGTAGGCACAACTAGCGAGTGTGTGCGTGTGTGTGTCAGAGAGAGAAGCCAGTAGATATATCAGTATCAAGATCAAGGTGCCACCCTAGTCCTTCGGTGTCGGGAAGTGTGTGGGGGTGCGAGTGAGACTTAGATACAGGGAGAAGGACTTTGTGTGATACATATATATATTAAGGGATAGGTAGATAGCATGTGTGCGAGGCATACTTAAAGCATCACGGAGATAAACAAGCAGCGTGCATGCAAGTGCTGGAGAAAAAAATGAAGAGAGAAACAATGTCTGCACACGCGTGCCTGTGTGTGTGTGTGTGTGAGAGCAAAATCTCAAAACAAAAGGTGCTCTGCTGGAATCCCATTGTATGTTTTCAAATGGTTCCGGGACTTGAGTTAACCTTACACATATGTGTGCGATACATAGTTATACTTTCAGACATTAGTGATGGTGGGTGGGCAGAATTAAAGGGGTGGGCTTGTTTGATAGAGAGAGCGTGTGTGTTTTTGTGTGAGAGACTTGTAGGACGGGGTAGAAAGACGAATTCTAACCCTGGCAGAGGGAGAGAAATATACGAAGTGCACGTATGTGATTCTGATGCCCACGGAGAAATGATATATGTATGTGCGTGAGAGAAATTGCATAATTCCTTCATGTATCACTATCTAGCGACCGTGGACATGCATCGCTTGAACATAAATCAATATCTACTACGTGTCGTGGACAAAGATACAATATCGAATCAACGCTATAAAGATTGTACACACACATATCACATTTTTTTTCTTTCCAAATAGTCCTTTTCAATTGTGCATGCCAAAGTTAGAGTGATGTTTCTTCAAACAACCATTGTAGTTATCATGTACATGCACCATTGTTAGTTTTGCATTCAAATTCATTAGTCTTGGATGATTTAAGGTTCTATTATGAAGTAATATATGTAATATTCATATATGAATTCAATGGGTACGCAATCTACGAAATGGAGGCCATGTAATCATATGAGGTAACACTTTTAAGTAGCGGACTACAATATCCATTTCTTTTGTGGGACTACAATATCCATTTCTTTTTGTGCCACTATATTAAAATTAACACGTCAATGCATTATGTTTATCCCCCGCAAAACATTATGTTTAAAATAAATAACCAATGGCACTAAATTATATATTTACATGAGAAATACATTGGCTGAGCGTTTGATCCGGGTTTTTTTTAACGCACCTCTACACCTATAAGATTGGCCGCACCCATGTGAACGCCCAAGTTATCGGTGCATCATCCCAAGTTATTGTATTTTTTTCTGGGATGGACTTCATTAAGTGCTGACATGTGCCCCGTGTACACTGTCCAAAATTAGTGGAAACTGGATACGAACGATCCCGCGGGCGGAAAAATCTCCCGCCTCCGTCTAAAATTTCCGCCACCTAGTCTTTAGCATGCAAAATTCCCCTTCTGTCCTTGGTGCACGGAGAACAATAATTACAATATGACCCTCATTTACATAATAGGTCGAGGATGCTTTGGTAACTTCCGGTTCCCCCCACCACATGGCACCCCCATTTCCTCTACCCCTCCCGCAAAAACGACTACTCCACAGCACCAGAGCATATTACATCACGCAGTCCGTACTTCATCGGCCTCTCTACCCCTCCCCTCTCGGAACCCTAGACTGCTCAACCACCGGCGTACCAGCACCCATTCACTACCAGCGGCGTGCACCTCGCCGGATCTGCTTCTGTGGCCGCATCTACCCCTCCCACCTACCGTAGAAACAAGTAGACTGCTCATACACCACTGTACCATAGCCCATTCAGTGCCCGCCTTGTCCACGGCGCCGGATCTGCTTCGCCGGTACTCTCGTCAACCGCAGTGCATCTACATCAACTCCTTTGTACTCCCCACCAGAGATGCTTCGTCGACACCCCGAAGCCGCCCCACCGATGCCCCCATCGACGGTCTCTGATCCTTTTCGCCAACACCTTACTCAACCCTACCAGAGCCACTTCACCGACACCATCCTCAACCCTACTGGAGCCGCTTCACCAACACAATCCTCAAACCTGCCGGAGTAGCTTCGCCTATTCCATTCTCAACCCTACCAGGGCCACTCTGCCAATGCCCAAGTCCACGACCTCAGATCCGCTTCATCGCACCCTCGTCCAACCTACCATACCAGCTTTTGACGCCCCGTCCACGGTCGTAGATCGGCATCATCGACACCATCCTGAACCCAACCACCAGAGCAGCTTCACCGACGCCCTCGTCCACGGCCTCAGATCCGCTTCGCGCACACCGTAGTCCACCCTACCATAGCCACTCCACAAACACCCTACTCCTAGGTTCTAGATCTCCTTACCGGACCTCGACAGCTAGTGCAGCGTCATCACCCTTGACGTTTCTAACCTAATTCTCACCGGCTGGCAAGATGCCAAGCACCCGTCGCGGCCTAGGTACTTCTCACCTTTAAACCCATCCAGCATCACCTGCTCGATGTACTTCAAATATACTAACAGGTCAACGTTACATGTTATGCAGCTGGCAAAAACTACAAGCACGATGTTTCTTCTAGATTTAATAGCTTAGCCAACCAAGATCCTGGACTGAGGCATTGCTAGGATCTTGTAAGTGCAACTCTCTCTCTCTCTTGTATTGTTGTGTGCCTGTCAGTGTGTTCTGCTAGGATTTTCAACTAGTAATCCCTTTGTGCAAACAATGATTTCCACTAGTGGCTGCTAAATTAGAGATGTAGATGTCATACATGATACTCCCTCCATTCCTAAATGCAAGTCTTTCTAGAGATTCCACTATAGACTACATAGAGATCAAAATGAGTGAATCTACAGTCAAAAATGCATCCATATACATCTATATGTGGTCCATACTGGAATCTCTACAAAGACATGTGTAAGTGCATCTAGTGCCACCCCTAGCTGGTTTTGGAGTATTGACGACAAATGTGGTTGAGGAACTAATGTGTTTGTGAGAATTGCTGGATAGCACAAGTAGTAGTCCCTCACTGATTCGGTTTACCTACCGGAGATAACCCCTAAAAACGTGTGAAGAAATTGAAGACAATGGTGGTTCGTGAAGACATTCACTTGAAGATAATGACTCGTGAAGACATTCACTTGAAGACTATGGAGTGCGAAGACATAGTTTCTTTCGTAGTTCCTTTTCTTCTCTCTTGAGTCATAGGAACCACTGTACTATTAAGTGGGGTCCAAGTGAACATAGTCAGATGACTGATGTGATGCTCAACCAAAATCCTATGTCTTCGAGCGAATACAATGAGAGCAAATCTTATCCAGAGTTGGATGAGTCAGCTTTGCTTGTAGCCCAACCTAAGTTATCGTGTGTGTTTCAAATCCGACCGTTGGACATGTGGCAGTTCCTTAGTGACCAAAGGTCATTTCAGAGTTCTCATGTCGGATTGCCTCCTGGCTATAAATAGCCGACCCCTGATACGTCTCCAACGTATCTATAATTTTTTATTGTTCCATGCTATTATTTATGAAGTCTTGGATGTTTAATGGGCTTTATCTTTCACTTTTATATCATTTTTGGGACTAACCTACTAACCCAAAGGCCCAGTCCAGATTGCTGTTTTTTGCCTATTTCAGGGTTTTGCAGAAAAGGAATATCAAACGGAGTCCAAACGGAATGAAACCTTCGCGAGAGATATTTTTGGAGAAAATCACGCACGCGGAGCTTGAGGACCAAGTCAGGGGACAGAGAGGTGGCCCTCGAGGGTGGGGGGCACGCCCCCCTTCCTAGGGCGCGCCCCCTGCCTCGAGGCCCCCTCAAGTGGCCCCCGGTGCCCTCCTTCTTCCTATATAAGTCCACGTACACAAGAAACTCCAGACGCAGAGAGAAAACCCTAATTCCACCGCCGTAGCTTCTGTTCCCGTGGTGATCCCATCTTGGAGCCTGGTCCGGAGCTCCACCGGAGGGGGATCCATCACGGAGGCCTTCATCATCATCATCATTGCCCTCACCATGAGTTGTGAGTAGTTTACCTCAGACCTTCGGGTCCATAGCTAGTATCTAGATGGCTTATTCTCTCTCTGGATCTCAATACAAAGTTCTCCTCGATCTTCGAGGAGATCTATTCGATGTAATCTCTTTTTGCGGTGTGTTTGTCGAGATTCGATGAATTGTGAGTTTATGATCAAGGTTATCTATGAAAGATATTTGGTTCTTCTCTGAATTTTTTATGTGTGCTCATATTATCCTTGCAAGTCTCTTTGAATTATCGGTTTGGTTTGGCCTTCTAGATCTATAGTTCTTGCAATGGGAGAAGTGCTTGGCTTTGGGTACAATCTTGCGGTGACCTTTCCCAGTGATAGTAGGGGCAGCAAGGCACGTATTGTATTGTTGCCATCGAGGAAAAAAATATGGGGTTTACATCATATTGCTTGAGTTTATCCCTCTACATCATGTCATCTTGCTTAAAGCATTACTCTGTTCGTATGAACTCAATACACTAGATGCATGCTGGATAGCGGTCGATGTGTGGAGTAATAGTAGCAGATGCAAGCAGGAGTCGGTCTACTTGTCTCGGACGTGATGCCTACATACAATGATCATGCCTAGATAGTCTCATAATTATTCGCTTTTCTATCAATTGCTCGACAGTAATTTGTTTACTCGCCGTAGAATATCGCTATCATGAGAGAAGCCACTAGAGAAAACTATGGCCCCGGGTCTATTCTCAACATATCAATCTACATCTACTTTACTTTTACCGCTTTTATTTGCGGTTTTATTAAACCAAAAATACTAAAAATATAAAGTATCATCTCTATCAGATTTCACTCTCGTAAGTGACCGTAAAGGGATTGACAACCCCTTATCGCGTTGGCTGCGAAGTTCTTATTTGTTTGTGCAGGTGCGAGGGACTCACGCATGGTCTCCTACTGGATTGATACCTTGGTTCTCAAAAACTGAGGGAAATAATTATGCTACTGTGCTGCATCTCCCTTTTCCGTTCGAGGTAATACAACACAAGCTCAAGAGGTAGCAAGAAAAATTTCTGGCGCCGTTGCCGGGGAGGCTTACGCAAAACTCATATACCAAGTACCTATCGCGAACCCTTATCCTTCGTATTACATTTATTTGCCTCTCGTTTTCCTCTCCCCCACTTCACCCTTGCCGTTTCATTTGCCCTTCTTTTATCGTGTGTTTATCGTTCGCTTGCCTCTTGTTTGCTTGTGTTGCTATGAGCGCTCGATTAGCTTGCATCTTCGCTTGCTAAAGTATGGATCCTCATCCACTTGCTAATATCTTTAAGAGATCCAATTATGTTGAACCTATTGCTAGTGAGTTGACTTCACTAGATTATCTTTATGGGGTTTTGCTTGAAATTTGTGAATCTGAAAATTGTGACGAAGTATTGAAAGAAAAACATAAATTGATTCACGATAGCTCCTTGAGTAAAAATCATGATTGCAATGATGTTACTATAAATTTTATTAATGTCAATTGTGCTAATGATAGTATTGCGATGTCCACTACTTGTTGCAATGATCATGATTGGGGTGATGCTTCTTACGATCTTGAAAATTTATCTCAACCCCATGATGAATATAAGATTGATATAATGTTTGCATTAATATTGAAAGTGGGCTTGGAAGAGTGTCAACTTTAGATCCCACATATTTGGAGAATGTTCGATCTTATGAATTTTTTGATAAAAGTGGGTTTGGAGAGGTCATGACTATAGTTAATGTTAATCCCATTATTTTGGAAGAGTGTCAACTTTGCATGCATGTGGATCGTGTTGAGAACATTTTATGTGATAGCTATTTTGTTGAATTTTATCATGACCCTACATGCAATTATTATGAGAGAGGGAAATACGGTTGTAGAAATTTTCATGTTACTAAATTACCTCTCGTTATGTTGAGATTGCTAATGTTTCTTTCTCCTTCCTTGCATATGCTAGATCTTGCTTTTCTTGGTAATTTGTTTTCCTTTAAGATGCATATGCATAGGAAGTATGTTAGACGTAGATGTGATTTTCACATGCTATTTGATGCTCTCTTTGTGCTTCAATTCTTATCTTTCATCTGAGCATCATTGAAATCTCAAGCCGATCTTAATGGCTATAAACAAAGAGCTTGTTGGGAGGCAACCCAATTTTATATTTTTTGTTTTTGTTTATGTTAGGAAATAAATATTGCATCTAGCCTCTGATTAGATGTGGTTTCATGTTTTGTTTAGTGTTTGTGCCAAGTAGAACCTTTGGGAAGACTTGTGTGAAGTTTATTTGATCTTGCTGTGAAAAACAGAATCGTTAGCGCTAGCTAAAGTAGTCTTCAGATTTTACTGGAGCATGATTTTTAGTTTATTATTTTTGCTGCTGATTGGTAGACAAATTGCGAAAATTTACCAATTTAGTTTGAATTTTTTGGAGTTCCAGAAGTAGGCGAACCCTGCAGATTACTACAGAATGTTCTGTCTTTAAAGATTTTGTTTTTCGTGTGTTGTTTGCTTATTCCGATGCATCTATGAGTAATATTGGAGGATATGAACCATAGAGAAGTTGGAGTATAGTAGGCTTAACACCAATATTAACAAAGAATGTATTCATTTCTGTACCTTTGAGTAGTGGTTTGCTTTCTCATATTAACGGAGCTCACGAGAATTTTTGTCTAAGTTTTGTGTTGTGAAGTTTTCAAGTTTTGAGTATTGCTTTGATGGACTATGGAACAAGGAGTAGCAAAGGCCTAAGCTTGGGGATGCCCATGGAACCCCAAGTAAATTCAAGATAATCAAAAGCCTAAGCTTGGGTATGCCCCGGGAAGGCATCCCCTCTTTCATCTTCATCCATCGATAACTATACTTGGAGCTATATTTTTATTCGCAACATGATATGTGTTTTGCTTGGAGCGTCTTGTAAAATTTGAGTCTTTGCTTGTTAGTTCTCCACAATCATCTTGGCTGGACACACCTATTTGAGAGACTTAAATATGGCCAAGAAATTGTTTGAACACTCTATGTGCTTCACTTATATCTTTTGAGTTGAATAGTTTTTGCTCTAGTGCTTCACTTATATCTTTTAGAGCACGGTGGTGATAATATTTTGTCGAAATTGTTGAACTCTCATGCTTCACTTATATCTATTTGAGAGTCTATTAAAACAGCATGGTAAAGTGTTTAGGCTAAAGAAACTAGTCTTCACATGATAAACATCCAATGTCAATGTAGTAAAAAAAAAATCACACCAAGTGCATAGAATAGAATGAGATGTTGGATGCTTGATAATTGTTTTGAGACATAAGGATAGTGATTTTAGAGTCATGCTAGTGGAGTTATTATGAAATTGAGAAATACTTGTGTTAAGGTTAGTGATTCCCGTATCATGCACGTATGGTGAACCGCTATGTGACGAAGTTAGAGCATGAGGTATTTGTAGAGTGCCAACCTTTGGGTGGAGGTCGGGGCGCGCGATGGTTTACTCCTACCAACCTCCCCCCTAGGAGCATGCATTCATTGCTTTGTTTTGATGACTCGTAGATTTTTGCAATAAGTATATGAGTTCTTATGACTAATGTTGAGTCCATGGATTATACGCACTCTCACCCTTCCACCATTGCTAGCCTCTCTTGTACCGCGCAACTTTCGTCGGTGCCATAAACCCACTATATATCCTTCCTCAAAACAGCCACCATATTGTTCCTCAAAACAGCCACCATACCTACCTATCATGGCATTTCCATAGCCATTTCGAGATATATTGCCATGCAACTTTCCATCGTTCCGTTTATATGACACACATCATATTGTCATATTGCCATGCATGATCATGTAGTTGACATCGTATTTGTGGCAAGGCCATCATGCATAACTTTTCATACATGTCACTCTTGTTTCATTGCACATACCGGTACACCGCCGGAGGCATTCATATAGAGTCATACTTTGTTGTTGTAGTTGAAAGGATCGATATGGTTGACTAGAGGGGGGGTGAATAGGCAACTAACAATTTTTAGCTTTTCTTAACCACTTTAAATTAAGCGACAAAATAAGTTGTCTAGATATATTACTAGGAAGACAACTAATATAAAGAAGGACAACAACTACACATGCATGCTATAGGAGTTGAACAAGTAAAGCATGCAAAAGTAAAGGTAAGAAATAACCACAAGTGGAACCGGTGGAGATGAGGATGTGTTTCCGAAGTTCCTTCCCTTTGAGGGGAAGTACGTCTCCGTTGGAGCGGTGTGGAGGCACAATGCTCCCCAAGAAGCCACTAGGGCCACCATATTCTCCTCACGCCCTCACACGATGCAAGGTGTCGTGATTCCACTAGTGGTGCCCTTGAAGGCGGCAACCGAACCTTTACAAACAAGGTTGGGGCTATCTCCACAACTTGGAGGCTCCCAACAAACCACGAAGCTTCACCACAATGGAATATGGCTTCGAGGTGCAACTGTCTAGGGTGCTCAAACACCCAAGAGTAACAAGATCCGCAAGGGATTAGTGGGAGAATCAAATATCTCTTGGTGGAAGTGTAGATCGATGCCTCCTCAAGCAATCCCGAGCAAATAAACAAGTTTGATTGGCTAGGGAGAGAGATCGGGCGGAAAGGGAGCTTTTGGAGCAACAATGGAGTAGTGGGGGAAGAGGTAAGTCTTCTTGGAGAAGAAGACCCCCTATATATAGTGGGGGGACAAATCCAACCGTTATTGGAGTTTTCAGCCCGCAAAGAGCGGTAGTACCGCGCATGAGTTGCGGTACTACCGCTGGCTGAGCGGTACTACCGCTACGGGAGCAGTACTACCGCTTAGGCAAAGATTGCGACATGATTGACAACCACGGATGAAATAAATTACATCTGTGGCTACATCCGCAAGGAAAACGGTAGTAGCAAAAATGCGACACGGTACTACCGCTTAGGATAAGCGGTACTACCGCATTGTATGCGGAAGTAAAAAATTACTTCCGCATCCACTTCTGTACTTAGACTTAGCGCCTGGGCCAGATACACGGTACTACCGCTCTGGGGACGCGGTACTACCGTGGGAGCGGTACTACCGTGTCGGCAGGCGGTACTACCGTGTACCTGCGCGGTACTACCGCTTTGTTGAGCGGTACTACCGCTTGCCAGGCAGTTGATCAGTTAAGAAGACACAGTTTTGCAAATACGAGAAGTAACCGGTTGGACCTCCAGAGAAGCAAGGAAAGGTGGTGCGGGAGAAGGATGTGTACGTGTTGATTCTACCCAAACCTTTCCGACGCGGACCCCCTCTTAATAGTACGGCTTTCCTATTACTCAAAGCCACCGACAGGGAGCAAAAAGAAAACACCGTCTTTCATAGAATCCGAGGGGCAAACAATCATCTTGTGCCTAAGGGAGATATACCTATATGAGCTTAGAGCACACGATCAGTCCGCAAATGTATTGTCATCAATCACCAAAACTACTTAGGGAGAAATATGCCCTTACAATCTCCCCCTTTTTGGTGTATTGATGACAACATTAGATTTGCACAGAGAAGAAATAATAGAGTATGCAATCCAAGCCCTAGAGTATAGGTGAGCTCCCCCTGGATGTGTGCCTTCACAAGATTGTGCTTTGGACTGCACAACACACATGCTGGGTACAGTGCTCCCCTATAATCTACACACGAGATACTCTATATAAAAACTGACTGCACTGGATAAAAATTAAAGACATAATGATAAGTTCAACGATAACGGGGCATATGTCTTACACCATATGATAGTCTCACGCACATGACACAACCACGCAAATAAACCAGAGTTCAACGAAAAACACAAGAACAGGCACAAGACGGCAAATCACTCTCCCCCTTTGTCATCGAGACACCACAAAGGGGAAAAGAGGACACTAAGACGGGTGGTAGCCTGGGAGAAGCTCAGTCGTCATACTCATCATCAAACCCCTGCTGCTCCTCCTGATACTCATCATCAGACCCCTGCTGCTCCTCCTGAAGCTCCTCCTCAGACTCTGACCACTTGTACCCCTGGCGAGCCATCCAGGTAGCCTCAGGTGTGATGTTATCCTCGGATCCGTTGGAAACTTCCTCTCAATATAGCGCCAGAATCTTCTTGTCACGCTGGCGAGTCTTCTTGTCAGTCACGTGAGCCCCGTATTGCCCCTTGGCCTGCATGCAGAAGAGGGCCTTCATCTTCTGCTGAAGTCTTTTAGCCCAAGACGGCTTCTCCACTGCAGAGGAAGAAGAAGGGGCAAATCTGCCAGAGCGCACATCAGCAGTCTCCTCCACAGGCTCGTCCTCAGTGCCCATCTGGGCAGCTGCAGCCTGAGCACGAGTGGTGGTGTTGGCCCATCGAGTCTTGACGCGAAGCCGGATGGGATCATGGCGGTAGCAGTCGGCCTCGAACTCTTCCTCTGGGTACAACTTCTCCCAAGTCTTGGAGATCAGCAGAAACAAGTATGGACCATAAATAGGTACCTTGCGAGAGTAGATGGCAAAACGGAGCTCATTCCACATGATGTGGGAAATGTCAAGTGGTGCAGCCTGGGCTGAGCGAGCCTCTTGACACATCAGTAGCATGTCAACCAGGTAGGCATGGACCTTGTCCTTATCTCCAACACGAGGGAACAGAGTGTTGCGAAAGATCTGATACATGATGTCCAAGAAGGGGTTCAACACCCAAGTCGTTCTGCCACTCGCAAGAGTCTTTTCCTCATAAAATGGAAGCAGTTTGTCCTTGTTTGCTGATTCAGGATTGGCGTGAGGCCGAAAACCAATTGGGGTATGGAGACCCTCATCAGGAAGCTGAAGAAGATCCATGAACTCCTTCCAAGTAGAGGTCATCTTGTGACCATTGGTCATCCAAGTCATGGGGCGATCCTCCTTGGCTTGGAAATTGACAGAGGCATAGAACTGAGCAATAATCTCAGGATCAAAGTCGTTCTGGAAGGTCATGATGTGCTCCAGGCCCAACTGCTCGATCAAATCAAGAGCTTCTGCAAAGTATGCCCGGTTCTTGTCCTTCCTCATGTGCTCCACATCCACCCAGTGAGCATCCACATAAATATTGGCCTTGGTCTTGAGCACCTCATGGTAGATGCGAAACTGCTGCTTGGTCCAGAAGATATCATCTCCAGGAAAGTGCTCACGGGGTTCTCCATACGGGTTGATCTTCCTTCGAGACATGAACTCAGCAGCAGGCATCTCCTCCATTGATATTGAGGATTCCTTACGCTTGTTGGCTGGAGTCTTGTACCAGCGCTGGGGAGTGGAGCCCTCTGGCACATCACTTGGGGTACGCAGACGTTTGGATCCGGTGTCGCGGACAGGGTTGGTACGACGACCCTCAAAACCGGAGCCACCACCTAAAAAACACAAGCACAAGACCACAACAACACAAACACAAGAAGAATCAATGCCAAAGCCTCAATAAACACACGAAACCAGGAGAAATAGGAAATAGATCATGCTACGAAGAAAATATGATACACGCGGTAGTACTGCTGACCCGACGCGGAAGTAAAAAATTAGTACCGCAAGGCAAGCGGTAGTACCGCATGACAGATGCGGTAGTACCGCATACTCTGCGGTAGTAATATTTTACGTCCGCCAGAGGAGGCGGAACTAAAAAATTAGTACCGCAACGTAAGCGGTAGTACCGCAGATGGATGCGGTAGTACCGCGTACGCTGCGGTAGTCATGTTTTACTTCCGCCAGAGGAAGCGGAACTAAAAAATTAGTACCGCTACGTAAGCGGTAGTACCGCATAAGTATGCGGTAGTACCGCATACGTTGCGGTAGTAAGATTTTACTTCCGCAAGAGGAGCGGAAGTAAAAAAAAATAGTGCTTCATGCGGAGCGGTAGTACCGCATAAGGTTGCGGTAGTACCGCTCGGCAGGCAGTACTGGATTTTCACTTCCGCACGAGCGGTAGTACCGCTGGGGACAGCGGTAGTACCGCACAGGTCAGATCATATCTGGATTAGATCGTGCGGTAGTACCGCGGTTCTCCAGCGGTAGTACCGCACGGAACAGATCTGAGAATAGCAGATCTAGAAACGGCCAAGAAGATCGACTCACGGTACTACGGCTGATCAAAGTAACTTCGTAGCAACAAATCTAATCGAATTTCTAGTGCATAAACACTCTCCCACATCCTAAGCATCCATGGATAAGAACACAAAGAACACAAGAACACTAAGCATCTCCCCTAACCCTAAAAACTTATGCAAGGCAATAAGAGGAGGGGAAAAAGGGAAAAACCTGTATCCATGGCAAGAGGACGTGGTGGGGATCGATCCCACCGGTCGGAATGCGAGGGGAGTGGCCGAGGGAGGAGATCCGGGGAGGTCCTCCGGCGGCGTTCTTGAGAGAGAGACATGGACGACGTGGGGGTTAGGAGTGAATGGGTATGGGGGAGATGGAACTCCCCCTGCCTGCTTATAACCCCCACTCGTTCGGATATGTGCGGTAGTACCGCGGTCATCGCGGTAGTACCGCTCGCCTGGCGGTAGTACCGCCCCACCAGCGGCAGTAAAAAATTACTGCCGTGCTGGATGTGCGGTAGTACCGTAACCGATCACGGTAGTACCGCTCTCCCAAGAAAATGCACGAAAAAGATGAGGTTTTAAGCACTAGAGAGAGTAAACGCACCAAGTGCACAAGCAAAACACGAAACACACATTCCTCATAAGAGGGCGGTGGCCGAGGCCACCTATGTTTGAGTTTTATAGATATGGCACCGCGAAGAATTATCCTTGGGCCCATGATCCAAACTCGACTTGAAGCATTTAAGCCAACTATGTATGGCAAATGATGAAGATTTGGTTAGTTTATGCATTATAAGGGGAGGAATAGTTCATTGAGAGAACAATACTCCCCCTAAGTCCATGCCTACATCTAGACAGGATAGCTATGTCGAGTGTGAGGAGTGTGTGCACAGATTCAAACCACATTGCTCAAATCGATGATATTTAGCTCATGCCTTAACTCGCGAAATCTTGCTTCGTCCAGAGGCTTCGTGAAGATATCTGCAAAGTTATCATGAGTGTTGACGTAGTGAAGCTCGATTTCTCCTTGCCTTATGTGATCCCGGATGAAGTGATACCGAATCTCAATATGCTTCGTCTTGAAGTGAAGTACCGGGTTGAGAGAAATCTTGATGGCACTTTCAATGTCACACCAAAGAGGCACTTTGTCACAAGTGACACCGTAATCCTTTAAAGTTTGCCTCATCCATAAGAGTTGAGCACAGCAACTGCCAGCTGCCACATATTCTGCTTCGGTGGACGAGAGAGATACACAACTTTGCTTTTTGGAAGACCAACTAACAAGAGAGCAACCAAGAAATTGGCACCCTCCCGAGGTGGACTTCCTATCCACTTTGTCTCCCGCCCAGTCAGAATCAGAGAAACCAACAAGGTTGAAATTTTCTCCTCTTGGGTACCATAAGCCAAAGTTTAGGGTATGAGCCAAATATCGAAAGATTCGCTTGACAGCCACAAAGTGACTTTCCTTAGGTGAGGCTTGAAACCGTGCACAAATTCCCACACTCAACATAATATCCGGTCTAGATGCACAAAGGTAAAGCAAAGATCCGATCATAGAGCGATATACCTTTTGATCCACCGCTTTACCATTGGGATCAATGTCAAGTTGGCATTTGGTTGGCATTGGAGTAGTAGCCGGCTTGACATCACTAAGGTTGAACCTCTTGAGCATGTCTTGAGTATACTTGGATTGTTTGATGAAGATGCCTTCTCTTCGTTGTTTGATCTCAAATCCAAGGAAGTACTTCAACTCTCCCATCACGGACATCTCAAAATGTGTGGTCATGAGTGCGGCGAACTCATCATTGAAAGCTTTGTTAGGAGAACCAAAGATAATATCATCAACATATAGTTGGCATACAAACAACTCCCCTTTGACCTTCTTAGTAAAAAGAGTGGGGTCGATTTTCCCAATTTCAAACCCACGATCTTGTAACAACTCGGAAAGGTGCTCATACCACGCTCGTGGGGCTTGTTTAAGGCCATAGAGTGCCTTATCAAGTTGATACACATGATTGGGGAACTTAGGATCCTCGAACCCCGAGGGTTGTTTAACATACACCAACTCATTAATGGGACCATTAAGAAATGCACTTTTCACATCCATTTGTTGCAATTTAAAGTTATGATGGGAAGCATAGGCAAGCAACAAACGAATGGATTCAAGACGAGCAACGGGGGCAAAGGTTTCACCGTAGTCGATACCCTCGACTTGGGAGTAGCCTTGAGCCACCAGACGTGCCTTGTTGCGGATGACAATGCCATGGGCATCTTGCTTGTTCTTAAAGATCCATTTGGTTCCAATTACATTATGGTTCTCCTTTGGTCTTGGCACCAGACGCCACACTTTGTTGCGCTCGAAGTTATTGAGTTCTTCATGCATGGCATTGAGCCAGTCAGGGTCTTCGAGCGCCTCATAGACCTTCTTAGGTTCAACAAAGGAGACAAAAGCTTGATGAGCACAATAGTTTGCTAATTGTCTACGAGTGCTTACCCCCCTTTTGATGTTTCCTAAAATGTTCTCGACGTGATGCTCATTGGAAGCAAGCCTGGAGGCAACTTTTGCAGCACGACGCTCTAATTGCTCTTCAAGTGATAACTGAGGAGCATTGAGTTGATCATCTTGAGCGTCATCATGAGCAAGATCTCGATCTTGAGCTTCCTCTTGACCTTGATCTTGCTCGGGAGACTGAACTTGGCCTTGTGCATCAATTGGTGGTTCTTCACCAACTTGAGGTTGATCTTGCACTTGGCCTTGTTCATCAGGCTGAGGGCCTTCACTTTGTTCTTCGGAAGCGTGTGGGTCTTGGGTTGGTGATGGTTCCACTTGAGTGGAACATTGTCCTTCTCCTTCGGCCACAAGGGGTTCCTCAACGGGTAGGATATATCCAACACCCATTCTTCTTATGGCTTGAGGAGGAATTTCATCACCTGCATCACAAGTACCACTTTGCTCCACTTGGGAGCCGTTATTTTCATCAAACTCTACGTTACTCGTCTCCTCTATGAGTCCAGTGGACTTGTTGAGGACACGGTAAGCATGAGAGTTTGTAGCATAACCAACAAATATGCCCTCATGAGCTCTAGATTCAAATTTAGACAAACGAACACCTTTCTTGAGAATGAAACACTTACACCCGAACACCCGGAAGTACTTGAGATTGGGCTTGTTACCGGTAAGAATCTCATACGGAGTTTTGTTCAAGCCTTTGCGGAGATAGAGACGATTTGACGCATGGCAAGCGCTGTTGATGGCTTCGGCCCAAAAGTTGTATGGAGAGTTGAATTCAGCCATCATGGTTCTTGCAGCATCTATTAAGGTTCGGTTCTTTCTCTCCGCAACACCGTTTTGCTGAGGGGTATACGGGGCGGCATATTGATGTTTGATCCCCTCATCACCAAGAAACTCATCCAAGGTGTAGTTCTTGAACTCGGTGCCATTGTCACTTCTGATCATCAAAATCTTTGCTTCATGTTGTCGTTGAGCTTCATTTGCAAAGTTGATGACGGTTTGTTGGGTCTCACTCTTCTTCTTGAAGAAGTACACCCAGGTATATCTTGAGTAATCATCCACAATCACCAAGCAATATTTCCTACCCCCAAGACTATCAAAAGTGGGAGGCCCAAAGAGATCCATGTGAAGGAGCTCTAGAGGTCTCTTTGAATAGATGATAGTCGTGGGAGGGTGAGCCTTCTCATGTAATTTTCCTTCAATGCACGCCCTGCAAGCACGATCTTTGGCAAAGCTAACATTTGTTAGTCCTCGGACATGGTCCCCCTTGAGAAGACTTTGCAAAGATCTCATATTGACGTGGGCCAAACGGCAATGCCAAAGCCATCCCACATCAACTTTAGCCATTTGGGTTCCTAAGCCATCAAATGGAGTTGATCATGAGACTCCTTGAGAGTAGCATGCATTCCTTTCAAGGCCTTGTGAGCCTTGTCAAGTATGTCAAACTCCTCTTTGAGTTTAGCATGGTCAACCTCAAGTTTTGCCTTCTCAGAGTTAAGGACACGAGACACAACTAAAGCATGATCAAGATCTTTCTTTAATTTAGCATGATCATCGTTGTGTGACTCCTCAAGAGTCAAACGAAGACCACGCTCTTCCTCTAGGGCGTTAGAGAGATCCGATATCTCATCGGCATAGTCTCGACTATGCCCTTCCATTTTAGTAATGGTTTCCTCGTGAGCCTCGATAATGTCATTGGCCTCACCGAGTTGTTCCAAGAGAGCAACAAAATGCTTCTTGGGTTTGCCCTTGAGATTCTTTATGAACAAATCAAATTCATTTTCTCCCTCCTTAATACCCTCACCCTCATCAATACAATTAGTCAATGAAGGATTAGAAGAGATAGTAGTATTGATGTTTGGGGTTACCTTGTTGGTGGCCTTGGCCATGAGACACTTGGCGGTGATGTTCTCGTTTGGTGAGTTGAAGAGAGATGAGTGCAGAGTGGTAGCAATTGCAATTATGGCCATAGTGGTCACCTCATCGTCTTCATCATTGTCATCATCCTCCACATATTCTTCTTGAGCCACCAACACTTTCGGAGGAGTCTTCTTGATGAAGTTGTTCTTGTTGGGATAGGACTTTGACTTGTCCTTCCGAATAAGCTTGCCTCCAAAGTCTTCTCTCTTCTCATATGGGCAATCCACAACGAAGTGACTTACATTTCCACAGTTGAAGCATGTCCTTACTCGTTGCTTCCCTTTGTTCCCACTAGAGTTGTTTCTGTTAAAGTTGGACCTTGAGTTCTTCTTGCCCCAGAATTGCCTTGAAGCAAGAGCCATGTGCTCGTGATAGGCATATTTGGTGTCCTCGGGGCAACACTCATCATCATCTTCCACTTCCTCCTCTTCCACACAAGCCTTGGCCTTCAGAGCAAGATTAGGCTTCTTGGATCGTTGAGCTCTTAGGACCGCATTGTCGGTGATTACGTCAAGGATCCTCATGGCAACAAATTCATCCAACACTTCGTTTGAGGATAAAGTGTGGAAGTCCGGTCTCTGGCGAATGACAGAGGACATGGCCTTATGATAGGGCATCATGGCCTTGAGGAACTTGCGCTTGATCCAATTGTCATCCGTATCGTTACTGCCATGATCTCGAAGAGACACTGCAAGAATAGTTAATCTTCAATAAAGTTCACGAGGATCTTCATCTTCGATCATGGCAAAGTCATCAGCTTCATCTTGCACCACTTCATAGTTGGAGCGTTGAATACTTGTGCTTCCCTTGTACATTGTGCCAACATGCTCCCATGCTTCCTTGGCCACAGTGAAGGGACGAAGGTGAGCAATGTCTTCAGGAGGGATGGAATCTTGAAGAATGCAAAGTGCGGACTCGTTGAACTGATGATCGGCAGTTTCTCTTGGAGTCATGTTGTCGGGATCATACGGATAAAAACCTTGCTCAATGATTCTCCAAAGGTTACTGGAACAATGATTTATATGACGTTTGAAACAAAACACCCAAGTAGCAAAATCAGTATTTTTAACAAACTTGGGAGGGGGCCCAACAGAATTTAAATGCGGTGTGGGAACGGGTCCTCCATAGAGAGTAGGAGGAGCAGATTGGGCAAATTTCCCACTCCCATTCTTAGTGACTGGGGCTTGCTCACTACTAGCTTCTCCCTTGTCGGGATTAGCCTCCGACACGTTGGTAGCGGGACGACCCACTTCCAACGGTGAGGTGGATAATTTAAGCCCCTCAAGCATTTCTTTAAACATGCATTTGACCTCGCTCGCTAGTGATTCTTTCAATGTGGTCAAGGCCACATTGAACTCCTCACGAGTGACCGAGGCCCCCCCATCTGACGTAGGCAAGGACGGATTTCCACCGGAATGGTCCTCCGTCTCGACTATGTTGTCAACCATACTCTTCGGACGGTAAAGTCCTTAAAAAGAGACGAGGCTCTGATACCAATTGAAAGGATCGATATGGTTGACTAGAGGGGGGGTGAATAGGCAACTAACAATTTTTAGCTTTTCTTAACCACTTTAAATTAAGCGACAAAATAAGTTGTCTAGATATATTACTAGGAAGACAACTAATATAAAGAAGGACAACAACTACACATGCATGCTATAGGAGTTGAACAAGTAAAGCATGCAAAAGTAAAGGTAAGAAATAACCACAAGTGGAACCGGTGGAGACGAGGATGTGTTTCCGAAGTTCCTTCCCTTTGAGGGGAAGTACGTCTCCGTTGGAGCGGTGTGGAGGCACAATGCTCCCCAAGAAGCCACTAGGGCCACCGTATTCTCCTCACGCCCTCACACGATGCAAGGTGTCATGATTCCACTAGTGGTGCCCTTGAAGGCGGCAACCGAACCTTTACAAACAAGGTTGGGGCTATCTCCACAACTTGGAGGCTCCCAACAAACCACGAAGCTTCACCACAATGGAATATGGCTTCGAGGTGACCTCAACCGTCTAGGGTGCTCAAACACCCAAGAGTAACAAGATCCACAAGGGATTAGTGGGGAGAATCAAATATCTCTTGGTGGAAGTGTAGATCGATGCCTCCTCAAGCAATCCCGAGAAAATCAACAAGTTTGATTGGCTAGGGAGAGAGATCGGGCGGAAAGGGAGCTTTTGGAGCAACAATGGAGTAGTGGGGGAAGAGGTAAGTCTTCTTGGAGAAGAAGACCCCCTATATATAGTGGGGGGACAAATCCAACCGTTATTGGAGTTTTCAGCCCGTAGAGAGCGGTAGTACCGCGCATGAGTTGCGGTACTACCGCTGGCTGAGCGGTACTACCGCTACGGGAGCGGTACTACCGCTTAGGCAAAGATTGCGACATGATTGACAACCACGGATGAAATAAATTACATCTGTGGCTACATCCGCAAGGAAAACGGTAGTAGCAAAAATGCGACATGGTACTACCGCTTAGGATAAGCGGTACTACCGCATTGTATGCGGAAGTAAAAAATTACTTCCGCATCCACTTCTGTACTTAGACTTAGCGCCTGGGCCAGATACACGGTACTACCGCTCTAGGGACGCGGTACTACCGTGGGAGCGGTACTACCATGTCGGCAGGCGGTACTACCGTGTACCTGCGCGGTACTACCGCTTTGTTGAGCGGTACTACCGCTTGCCAGGCAGTTGATCAGTTAAGAAGACACAGTTTTGCAAATACGAGAAGTAACCGGTTGGACCTCCAGAGAAGCAAGGAAAGGTGGTGCGGGAGAAGGATGTGTACGTGTTGATTCTACCCAAACCTTTCCGACCCGGACCCCCTCTTAATAGTACGGCTTTCCTATTACTCAAAGCCACCGACAGGGAGCAAAAAGAAAACACCGTCTTTCATAGAATCCGAGGGGCAAACAATCGTCTTGTGCCTAAGGGAGATATACCTGTATGAGCTTAGAGCACACGATCAGTCCGCAAATGTATTGTCATCAATCACCAAAACTACTTAGGGAGAAATATGCCCTTACAGTAGTATCGAGTTGTAATTTTGTGTTGTAACTAAAGTGTAATTATCATCATTATTAGAGCATTGTCCCATGGGAGGAAAGACTAAATCAATAAAGCCCCTCCACACAAAAAAAGAAAAAGAAAGGCCAAAGAAAAAAAGGCCCAAAAAAAGGGACAATTGCTACTATCTTTTTCCACACTTGTGCTTCAAAGTAGCACCATGTTCTTCATTGTAGAGAGTCTCATGTTTAGTCACTTTCATATACTAGTGGGAATTTTCATTATAGAACTTGGCTTGTATATTCCAACGATGGGCTTCCTCAAATGCCCTAGGTCTTCGTGAGCAAGCAAGTTGGATGCACGCCCACTAGTTTCTTTTATTGAGCTTTCATTCATATTTAGCTCTAGTGCATCCGTTGCATGGCAATCCCTACTCACTCACATTGATATCTATGGATGGGCATCTCTATAGCCCGTTGATACGCCTAGTCGATATGAGACTATCTCCCTCCTTTTTGTCTTCTCCACAACCACCTCTATTCCACCCATAGTGCTATATCCATGGCTCACGCTCATGTATTGCGTGAAAGTTGAAAGGTTTGAAAAGATAGAGTATGAAAACAAATGCTTGGCTGAAATCGGGGTTGTGCATGATATGAATATTTTGTGTGATGAAGAGGGAGCATAGCCAGACTATATGATTTTGTAGGGATAACTTTCTTTAGCCATGGTATTTTGAGAAGACATGATTGCTTTGTTATTATTGCTTGAAGTATTGTTATTTATTATGTCAATATAGACTTTTATCTTCAATCTTTCAGATCTGAACATTCATGCCACAATTAAGAGAATTACATTGATAAACTATATTGATTAGCATTCCACATAAAAAATGACTTCTTTATCATTTACCTACTCGAGTATGAGAAGGAATTAAGCTTGGGGATGCATGATACGTCTCCAACGTATCTATAATTTTTTATTGTTCCATGCTATTACTTATGAAGTCTTGGATGTTTAATGGGCATTATCTTTCACTTTTATATCATTTTTGGGACTAACCTACTAACCCAAAGGCCCAGTCCAGATTGCTGTTTTTTTGCCTATTTCAGGGTTTTGCAGAAAAGGAATATCAAACGGAGTCCAAATGGAATGAAACCTTCGCGAAGGATATTTTTGGAGAAAATCGTGCACGCGGAGCTTGAGGACCAAGTCAGGGGACGGAGAGGGGGCCCTCGAGGGTGGGGGGGGCGCCCCCCTACCTCGAGGCCCCCTCAAGTGGCCCCCGGTGCCCTCCTTCTTCCTATATAAGTCCACGTACCCCAGAAACTCCAAACGCAGAGAGAAAACCCTAGTTCCACCGTCGTAGCTTCTGTTCCTATGGAGATCCCATCTTGGAGCCTGTTCCGGAGCTCCACCGGTGGGGTGTCCATCACGGAGGCCTTCACCATCATCATCATCGCCCTCACCATGAGTTGTGAGTAGTTTGCCTCAGACCTTCGGGTCCATAGCTAGTATCTAGATGGCTTCTTATCTCTCTCTGGATCTCAATACAAAGTTCTCCTCGGTCTTCGAGGAGATCTATTCGATGTAATCTCTTTTTGTGGTGTGTTTGTCGAGATCCAATGAATTGTGAGTTTATGATCAAGGTTATCTATGAAAGATATTTGGTTCTTCTCTGAACTTTTTATGTGTGCTCATAATATCCTTGCAAGTCTCTTCGAATTATCAGTTTGGTTTGGCCTACTAGATCTATAGTTCTTGCAATATGAGAAGTGCTTGGCTTTGGGTTCAATCTTGCGGTGTCCTTTCCCAATGACAGTAGGGGCAGCAAGGCACGTATTGTATTGTTGCCATCGAGAATAAAAAGATAGGGTTTACATCATATTGCTTGAGTTTATCCCTCTATATCATGTCATCTTGCTTAAAAGCGTTACTCTGTTCGTATGAACTCAATACACTAGATGCATGCTGGATGGCGGTCGATGTGTGGAGTAATAGTAGTAGATGCAGGCAGGAGTCGGTCTACTTGTCTCGGACGTGATGCCTATATACAATGATCATGCCTAGATAGTCTCATAATTATTCACTTTTCTATCAATTGCTCGACAGTAATTTGTTTACCCGCCGTAGAATATCGCTGTCATGAGAGAAGCCACTAGAGAAAACTATGGCCCCCTGGTCTATTCTCAACATACCAATCTACATCTACTTTACTTTTACCGCTTTTATTTGCTGTTTTATTAAACCAAATATACCAAAACTATAAAGTATCATCTCTATCAGATCTCACTCTCGTAAGTGACCGTAAAGGGATTGACAACCCCTTATCGCGTTGGCCGCGAAATTCTTATTTGTTTGTGCAGGTGCGAGGGACTCGCGCGTGGTCTCCTACTGGATTGATACCTTGGTTCTCAAAAACTGAGGGAAATACTTACGCTACTGTGCTGCATCTCCCTTTCCTCTTCGAGGGAATACAACACAATATCAAGAGGTAGCAACCCCCTACACCATAAATTGGTGACTACTTAGAGTTAGTGCACGACTTTTGTCGTTTGAGAGCAACCCATCTCTGAAGCCTTTGAGATAAAGATCCTTGCGAGGACAAATCCCAAAACACCCGAAGCCAAAGTGTGTTAGGCATCACTGAAGTCTTTCAGTCTATGTGATCTAAAGACTTATTACACTTGATGATTGTTCCTCCTCCAGCCGGTTAGGCATCGTGTTCTGCGCATCCAAGAGTGATTGTGGATTGAAGTGAACGAAGTCTTTGAAGGTTTGGAAGTTTACCTTGAAGACTTACCAAAGTGATTGGGCGAGGAATGGGTGTCCTTAGCTCAAGGGGGATAAGGTGAAGACACGGTCTTCGGTATTCAATCTCAGCCTCCCTAACCACACATACAATTGTCAAAGCAACTGGAACTGGTCTACCAAATTCCTGTCGTCACCAAGCTACTGGTTCTATCTTCCAACTCATTTACATTTCAGTTTGTCTTCGTGAAGTCATTGCTTGCTTACCAGATCTGATTGACATCACTGTTTGAAGACTGTTACCTGTTTGGCTTCATTATGTCTTCCATTCTGATCCATACTACCTAGTTGTTGATAGTATTGGTACTTTCCTTACTTAACTATGGATCGACTAGTGTAGTTTATCTTCCGCTACATATGAATTGGTTCATTCCATTTGTTTGTCTTCAAAGACCTTGTGTATTGAACACTTTCATAAAAATTGCATATTCACCCCCCTCTAGTCGATAACTAGCACTTTCAATTGGTATCAGAGCAAGGGGCTCCCTTGTTCTGTGTGATTCGGTCTAACCACCTGGAGTTTTATCTATGTCGACTGCAGGGATAATCAAAGTCTCCGCTGTGTGCCTGGTCCTCAATGGGACTGATTACCCCTACTAGAAGAATACGATGTGTATGCATCTTGAAGCTATTTACAATGATCTCTGGTATGTCGTCAAGACTGGCGTTCCTAAAGCTAGTGAAGGCGTCACTCCTGCTGATGTCAAGAATTTCACACAACTGGACTCAACCGCCAAGAACATCATCTGTGGTCTGCTACTTCTCGAGCTTGCGTTGTATTCACTTCAAGAGGAAAGGGAGATGCAGCACAGTAGCGTAAGTATTTCCCTCAGTTTTTGAGAACCAAGGTATCAATCCAGTAGGAGACCACGCGCGAGTCCCTCGCACCAGCACAAACAAATAAGAACTTCGCAGCCAACGCGATAAGGGGTTGTCAATCCCTTTACGGTCACTTACGAAAGTGAGATCTGATAGAGATGATAGTTTATATTTTTGGTATTTTTGTTTATAAGAACAGAAAGTAAAAGCAGAAAAAGTAAAGTAGATGTAGATTGGTATGTTTGAGAATAGACCCGGGGGCCATAGTGTTCTCTAGTGGCTTCTCTCATGATAGCGATATTCTACGGCGGGTAAACAAATTACCGTCGAGCAATTAATAGAAAAGCGAATAATTATGAGACTATCTAGGCATGATCATTGTATATAGGCATCACATCCGAGACAAGTAGACCCACTCCTGCCTACATCTACTACTATTACTCCACACATCGACCGCTATCCAGCATGCATCTAGAGTATTAAGTTCATAAGAACAGAGTAACCCATTAAGCAAGATGACATGATGTAGAGGGATAAACTCAAGCAATATGATATAAACCCCATCTTTTTATCCTCGATGGCAACAATACAATACATGCCTTGTTGTCTCTACTGTCACTGGGAAAGGACACTGCAAGATTGAACCGAAAGCCAAGCACTTCTCTCATTGCAAGAACTATCGATCTAGTAGGCCAAACCAAACCAATAATTCGAAGAGACTTGCAAGGATATTATGAGCACACATAAAGAGTTCAGAAAAGAACCAAATATTTCTCGTAGATAATCTTGATCATAAACTCACAATTCATCGGATCTCGACAAACACACGGCAAAAAGAGATTACATCGAATAGATCTCCTTGAAGACCGAGGAGAACTTTGTATTGAGATCGAGAGAGAGAGAGAGAGAGAGAGAGAGAGAGAGAGAGAGAGAGAGAGAGAGAGAGAGAAGAAGCCATATAGATAATAGCTATGGACCCGAAGGTCTATGGCAAACTACTCACAACACATGGTGAGGGCGATGATGATGATGTAGAAGAACTCCATGATGGATCCCCCCTACGGCGGAGCTCCGGAACAGGCCCCAAGATGGGATCTCACAGGAAGGGGGGCGCGCCCCCACCCTCATGGGCACCTCGTGGATCCCCTGACATGGTTGTCAAGTCTCCCGTGCGTGATTTTCTCACTAAATATCTCTCGCGAAGATTTCATTCCGTTTGGACTCCGTTTGATAATCTTTTTCTGCAAAACCCTGAAACAGGCAAAAAACAACAATCTGGACTGGGCCTTTGGGTTAGTAGGTTAGTCCCAAAAATGATATAAAAGGGTATGAGAAAGCCCATTAAACATCCAAGACTTCATAAATAATAGCATGGAACAATAAAAAATTATAGATACATTGGAGACGTATCATGGTCATCTGAGCAATGGACAGTACGGACGTGTGAGTGCTCTAGAATCCGCCAAGCTAGTATGGGACTGGTTGTCCAAGGTCAACGAAGGCGTCTCAACTCAGAAAGACTCAAGGATTGACGTTTTTTGCAATCTCTTCAATCGCTTCAAGAGAAACGACATAGAAAATGTCCAGCTCACATTTGATCGCCTCACAGATATCACCAATGAGCTTCACGCCCTTGGCGCCACTGAGATCACCAAGCATGAAGTTCTGAAGAAGCTATTGAGGTCACTCGACAGTTCATTTGACACCTTGGCCCTGATGATTCAAGAATGCCCTGACTTCAAGAATCTTGATCCGTCTGACATACTTGAGAGGCCCAACACACATGAGTTCCAGCTATCTGAGAAGAGAGATATCTATGACCCCAACTATGGTTGATCCCGAGCCTTGAAGGAAAAAGTTATGTCCGCATCTGAAGAAGAATCTGACTGCAGTTCTGATGATCCTAAAGACATTGGCAGAGAACTAGCAATGCTTGTGAGAAAGTTCCAAAGGTTCTCGAAGAAGAAAAACTTTGGAAAGTCTTCAAGATCCAGCTTAGGAAATGATGAGGCTTCCTCTCGTGAATACAAGAAGAGAACATGCCACAAGTGCAAGAAGCCTGGCCACTACATATCTGAATGTCCCCAATGGGACAATGAATCAAAGAAAAATAAGAAGAGCAAGGAATATGATTCTGACGACAAGAAGAAGAAGAAATCTTCAAAATCTTCTTCCAAGTCTTCATCAAGGTATTTGTCCTACAAGAAAAGTTCATCTAGCAAGGCTCATGCGTTCATTGGCAAGGAAATGGATTCAGAGGAGGAGTCTACTTCTGAGGAGGCTGAGGTGGAATCTGAGGAGGAGTCTGACTCAGGCGTGGCAAGCCTGGCTCTAGCTTCAGCATTCCTCGCCAACTCCATCTTCAACACCGAAGATAATGGTCACATCGCCGATGCTGAAGTCGATGAGGAGGACAACTCTGCTCCAACCTCCTTCTTCATGGCACGTGGTGCAAAGGTAAACTCACGCGATGCCTACTTTCAAACCTCCAATGAAGATGACTCTGGATGTGAATCCAAACCCAGCTATAAAACCCTTTCTAAAATTGCAACTGAACAACAAAATGCTATGGAACATATTCAAAAGTTGCTAGACAAAAGTGATGATATGTTGGACGCGGAAATGAATCGAACTCAGTCCTTAATTGAAGACATAGAAACTCTCCACGTTAAGTACACAGATCTTGAAAGTCGTCATGAAACCCTCTCAGCTACTCACGAGAAGCTTTCCTATGATTATCTTCAAAGGAAGCAAGATCTAGAGAAACTGAGAGCGTCTCATGATGATCTTAAAAAGGGGAACGATTCACTACTTGCTCAACAGATCAGTTCCGCTCAGGAAGACTTTGTGCCACCTTGTCTAAAATGTCTTGAGTGTGATAATGTTGTTTATGTTGTTGAATGCTCTAATGCTTCTGAAGTTGCAATATCTTCAACTGTTAATGTGGTAACTAACCCCTTTTCTGAGGAAACCACTACTATTGCAGATGAGAATGCTAGGTTGAATACATTGCTTTAAACATGCATGTACAAAAGCCTCAAAGGGCATCAGACACTATGCGATGTCCTCAAGAAATAGATTCTGAACCAAAACCCTAGGAAAGAGGGTGTTGGTTTCGAGAGGAAACTGAATGTTGACGGTTGCTGCAAAGGGCCCACCAGTAGATCCATCTACCTCATGTGGCTTCACCTGTGCTAACCCCATTATCATTGACGAGTCATTTGACTCAAACTATAAACTATTCAAGGATTAGAATGGTAAAGTGTTTGCCAGGTTCATTGGAACTAACTGCAGGAATGAGTCACCTATGAAAAAGATCTGGGTGCCAAAATGTCTTCTTGAAAAGCTTCCTGTGAATGTCATCATGCACTACTGCAGGATGTTACTAACGCGACATTACGATCACAGACCCTTCGACGAAACTATGTGCTATGCCATAATCGCAAAAGGGGGGGGGGTGTAAAAAACCCATCAAAAAGGTGCAAAACATTTGCGATGGAGGATGCATCAAGCAGGGTTCATATTTTAGTTGCGTGTGCGATGCAGGGCATACGATTCAGTTCAATTAACTATTTGCGATGAGGAGGAACAAAAGAAACGGGCAGCCAAATGAAGGTGTGTGTGATATACAACATACGGTTCACTCAGATGAATTGTTTGTGATTAGGCAACACAAAAGAAACGGTCAGCCAGTTCAAGGTGTGTGCGATATACGCATGCTATTCACTTGGATCAACTGTTTGCGTTGATAGATGAGAACAGAATTGGTTAAACTTAACAAGATGTGTGTGATATGTGACAAACAGGTCTGAAATTGGAAACGTGTGCAAAGACCCATAACAACACAGACGATCACTGCTAACAAGTCGTGTGTGTTGCGAGTAAACGATTGCTGGTATACAATTGAGAGTTATTGATGAAAACATCACAGATGGGTTCCATTGTTTAGTCCGTGTGCAATGTGATTTTCTTTGTCCGCACAACATCTATGCTCTATCTACAGAGCATCAACATATATACTTAGAAAGACAGCATTGGATAACCAAATTAAGCATACAATTACACAAGGGACTACACACATAACATTTCCACACACCAAAGTAAGCAATTACTTGCATACTAAAGTAGGAGAAACGGGATCTAATCATCTACTTATTGTTCCAATGACGCTTGCCATTGCTCTGCTTCCGGCTGTATCCCTGGCCTATACATGTCGTAGCTCGTGTACGCCTCCTTGGCCACGTACACGACGTGAGCTTCGTCGAGTTTCTCCATCCAGGCCGAGTGTCAGGCACGCTTGTCCTTGTTGCACGAATCCTTCATGTCTCTGTAGTAGGGGTCGATGATTGCCTCGGCGAGGTAAACCAGTGAGTCCTTCTCATGCTCCTTACTGCCCCAGATATTGTATTGGCCCTCGATGTCGACAAGATTCTGGCAGGCGATACCCGAATTCTCGAGCGCCTTTACATCGTTGGTGATGTCCACCATAGCAAATATGTAGTGGGGAATGTTGACAAACCTAGCAAAACGCTCACAAGGCCTTGTGGCCAGCTAGTAGTGGTAGATGAGGACGTGGTGGTGCACGAACATCTAGGCGACGACGACCTTGGGACGAGACCCGGCACGAGCGCTGTTGAATTTGAGGTCGAACCCGACTACCTTGTACTTCTCCTCGGCAAGCAACAGCTCCATGATGTGGATGGAGTGCTCCACCCAGACCGAGTCGTTGGTGTACACCACCAAGAGGTCCATGAACCTTCTGTGGGTGTCCACCACGGCACGCATGGTGAACTGCTGCTCGTCGTCGGCATCCGCTCAGACCGCCATTGGAGCCGCGCAGGATACCCTCTAAGATTTTCTCATGGTGGGTGTGCTTCTTGCAATGGTAGGGCCCGATCGAAAGGTTGGCCGCTGTAATAAATGGGGGCCGGCCGTCCTGTAATCGTCACATCTTGTCACGGCGTTCATAGCGGAGGATTCCAGTGCATGGTTGACAACACCACACCACACGCGTGGGCTCAAAGAGGCTCCGAATGTATCATCGGTGAGCCTGTTCCCGCACTACCGCGCAGTTTACCACGTAAGGTTCCCGCCCGGCTAGTTTGGCCACGCGTCAGCTAGAAGAGGGACAAATCATGGGCGTTTATTGGCAAAAATCTTTGTAAAAACGAAGTGTGTGGAATGACTTCGGTCATAAGTTTACCCTTTGGTGATAAGGTCAAAGTTACATAGAAGGGTGATGATGGACACTCGAGTGCGACAATTAATTATGCGCTCCACAGGGCACACGATGGAAGAAACCAACTATGTGCAATAATGTCGACGATCGCAGTCCAGTTAGCTATACAGATCGTGTGCTGTGAGATCAAAAAGGTAAACAAATTCGAGAATGGTTAGTAAAATCTAAGACCATGGCATATTAAGGTCAAAACAGTGCTACCAATATACGAGTCTCATACAATGCCATTTCAACGATTGTACCACAAAAGCTCTAAATATTACAAGGTTCAAATTCTAGAGTTATATGGCTCAAATTCGAAGATTACAAGGTACAAACTGATATTAGAAATGAAATTCAGCTCATCAGCTGCAAACGCTCGTGTTGATCCGCTGAACATGGATATCAGAGAGGTTCAAACTAATATTACCACTTCTTAGTCTAGTTTCGAAACCTCACAATTTTTGCAAAGGGGTCAGCCACTGAGAAGTCATGTATGGTGTTGACACGATGACTTCCGATTACTCTGTCATTTGAAGTTCCAAAATGAAATTCAGCATTTTTGGAGCCTATTCCATTTTGTCGCAGGCGCCGGTGCTGATCAACAAACCATTCATTTTTGCGAAATAAATGCAGGGCAAACATCATTTCCTTCAGAACCCTTGCTCCGAGAACAAAGAACCTGGCGAATATAATCTCCGGTAAGGTCCCTCGATAGGAGTTCAAAGTAATTTCTGAGAGATGCAGATCTAGGCATTCGACGTGATTGTTATATTCTATCACATTATCCACCATTGGGCCTAATCTTATCTGTAAAAGAAGAAAACATGTTAGTGCCTACATGCAGTTTTGAACATTACTACATGCCTATTTCGTTTGGAGGATTTGTAAAATGCACTAACATGCCATCTTCGATCTGACATGATTAACATGGGCATTTCATTACATTCTAGAAAAATGTAGCCTTCTTCACAAGAGGTTGGAGTGGATGAAAAGTTCCCTAAAAAACTAGTATAGGTGAATCCAAAAGAGAAATGCTTATTGATTGTAACCATATGGATCAAGCAACCAATATGGGGGGATGGAACATGTATGTACTGAAATCCTCCAAAAGAATCCTTCAGAAATCGTAGTACATTGTCATTGTAAACTTGGAAAAAGGTGTCACAAATTGAACTCTCTTAGGGTTAACATTGAATAGGAAAGGAACATCACCTCGATATATAGCCTCTCCAGGCACGGAAAGCATCTCAGGAAACTGACAACTTGCTCCATGTTGGGGCTGATAAATTCTAGTGCCAAGACCTTCACTGTGCGCAGTTTCGGGGTCAAGCTTGTCGGAATCATTTTCTGAATGACAGATGAACAAACATCTTCAAAATTACAAATAATGTTAATTTGTAGAAGAAGACGTAGAAGGAAACTTTTGTACCTGAACGGGTGTGGATCCAATAACAAGTTCGGAGTATTTGTCAGACGAGTAGCCCACCATTGTCAATTTCAGCGCAGAAATGACATTGATTCTTGTTGGACCTTCTTGATCAACTACAAGTAATCTCTCAAGTGTAGGTGTGTCCTCAATGGCCATACCATGGTACACATCTTGTGATGTCATCCTGCCGCACCAGCAACACACATAAATAGTCCGGAGAGTCATGGAGGTGATGTGGAAGGTACTCAACCCATTGATCGCCTGAAGACGAAGGTACTCGAGTGTAGTACAGCCATGGAGCATGCGCTCCATGTCACCGTTTGAGAGGCAGACGACGACGAGCTCGAGGTGCTTCAGTCGTGGTAGAATAAGAGCGGGTGCGTCATTAAGGGGGGGATGGCAGTTCCTGAACTAGGCGACGTGTAGCGTGGGCGCGAGGCGTAGTGCGGACGTTGGTAGCGACCGCATATGCCCATCATCAAAAGTGAGCCCCTCGAGATGATCTAGGGCGGGGGATCGGAACCAGTCGTCAAGCTTGCCTCGGTCCTTGCCGTTGGAACAGAACTTGCCCATTATAAGGCCTCTGGTTGGGCCAGGGTGATTGTCGAGGATCTTGGAGAGCGCATCCAAGCTTTTGCGATAGCCACGGCAGAGCTCGTGGGTGTCGATGAGGTCGCGAGGGCTGGAGTTCCATAGGGGGCGCCACCGCCGGGAAAGGACGATTGTCCACGCCCCATATTTGATTGGGAGAAGGGAGATGATGATTGTCAACATATCATCAGGGAGGCTGCTGATGAAGTCTAGGCCTGCTGGAGTCGCTTGCGGTTCTAGCTCGCCCCGCATCCTCTTGTTGGCAGCCCCGCTCTCCACCTCCGGAGTCTCCTCGTCAGCGATGCTTTCTGATAAAAATGGGAGTACAGGGCATATTTAGTTAAAATAGGGCAATAGAAAAGTGTATTGGTAACTAGAAGTTATTAGGTAGGAATATAGTAAGTAAAGGGAATAACAATTGGTTGCTTAAATACTACACAACTAGCAGTGTGACCCGCGCATTTACGCGGCTAGATTTATCACATATTTTTATATTACTTTTCATTTATCTATAGGATATTTAGTCAACTATCACTCAAAACATGACTAACACACATGCTTTGTGGAAAAATAGCTTCACTTTGTCAAGCATGAATTTGTACTCATTCTATTATGTTGTTATTATAAATCATCAACAAAAGACCGATAAAATTGTATCCTTTGGCTCGCGATGTAACTCATGGACTAATTTAGGTCCTTTTATGTCCATATTTACTTTATATAAATTTTAGTGGAATCTGTTAGTAAGGATCGAACTAAAAAGTGAAAACTCATACTTGAGGTTAGATGATGCCTTCATCCATCTGCCTTATCATTGACTGTATATTGATGGTGGTTTTGGCTGTTCCAAGAAAGCTCATCCTACTCAGATTGGGTTTGCAAAAATATAAATATTATCTCTCCCTCCCCACCTTCTTTATGTCTCTATATACTATTTCCCTAATCGTATCGATATGTATTTTTATTTGCTTATATTTCTTACCAGAAATATAATGACTCGTTGTATACTTACATGGTTCGCTGCTTACAACTTTTTTTTGTAAAAGATTAATTATTCCAATCATAGATTCTCATTAGCGCCGTGTTCACATTCCCCCTATTTGCTCTACCGCAGAATTTTCACGATGACCCGCATTAATTTGATGATGGTCTATCAAAACTATACGCAAGTATATATAATGAGTATAGTTTTGACTGATCATAAACAACTTAATGCGGGTCATCGGGAAAGATTAGGTTATTTCAAGAAATACAAATTTGTTAGTGAGTCAAATCATTTAAAACTATTTCAAGAACTATATATATGTTAGTGAGTCAAATCATTTAGAAATGATGGCACTCAGACCATGATATGGTCTTTCCTACCTATACACCTATTATCAATGGTTGTTTATTTTATAAATTATCTGGCTTGCCGCCTAGTGTGACTGAACTACTTTTCCATTATTAAGCCCTAAAAGATTCAATTTTCTAACACCGGAAAGATTTCACAAAAAATATGTATATCTTTTGGGCCATGAAGGAAAATAGGCCATTGCATGACTCAGTTTCAAATCTCCGTTGATTGCATGTGTAGCTTCTACATATCTCAAATTCTGCATATACAAAAAAAGAGATGTTGAGGGGCCGTTCGGTAACGCTCCGCTCCACAACTCGGGAAGCGGAGTTGGCGGAGCTGTAGTTTAAAATGCTGGAGTTGCCATTTAGCCACTCCGCAGATTCCAGGAGCGGACCTTTACCGAACAAGGCCTGAATGTCTCACGCATTTGATCCCCGAAAAAAGAAGTCTCATGCATTAGCTTCCGCGGCAAAGATGCCTTACACATTAGTAAAAGCCTACGGCTGCTTGTGGTTTTATTTCCTTTTGCTTTGTGATCGGGACATGCATACAGTATATTTTAATCCCTAGTGTAGGTGCATACAGTACTATATTTTAATCCCTAGTGTAGGTGTTAGGCTCGACGGCTCCATTTTCTTCAGGAGTGGCACATGCACAGTTTATGCACGTGTCGCTGGTGATTTTTCTATTCCCTAATATGTTGTGTGTCTGATTGATGCACGCATGCAGTCCAATAGGTATTAGGCTTGTATACACAGTTTATGTACGTCTTCATGTATGTTTCTAGTGATTTTTTTCCAAACTTTCTGAAAAAAAAATTCAAGAAAACTTCCCATCTATTCATCTTCAATCATGGTAGTATAACGAACACTACAAATAAAAATTACATTCAGATCCGTAGACCACCTAGCGACGACTACAAACACTGAAGCAAGCCGAAGGCGCGCCGTTGTCATCATCCCTCCATCGCCGGACTCGGGCGCAACTTGTTGTAGTAGATAGTCGGGAAGTCGTCATGCTAAGGCCCTATAGGACCAGCACTTCAGAACAGCAACCGCCGTCGATAAAGAATAACATAGATCGGAAGGATCCAAACCGAAGACACGCGAACGAAGACGAACAACGACGAGATCCGAGCAAATCCGCCAAAGATAGATCCGCCGGAGACACACCTCCACAAGCCCACCAGCGATGCTAGACGCACCGCCGGAACAGGGACTAGGCTGGGAGACCTTTATTCCATCTTCAGGGAGCCGCCGCTGTCTCGCCTTTCTGAGCAGGACACAAACCCTAACAAGATTGAAAAAATCGACTAAAAACAGAGCCCTCTTGCCGGCCTTTGTCCGGATCCACCGCGCCTCCATGGCCCTAGGGCCACCGGAGACGAGGCGTACCGGCATCGACGCCGGCGAGAGGCACGAACCCTTACTTTCTTTCTTGGAGGAGGTACTACCCTAACGATGATCAATCTTTCTGAACCTTGTGGTTGACAATGTACGTGTCTATGTGAGGTTATATACATGAGGGATATTATTTTATATGCATTTCCTTAGCTATTCGTAATTGTGCGTACTTTTTTTTGCGTGGGAAAATGATTTTTATTCCATATTGAGAGAGTTACAGTCGAGAGATAAAAGATCCTCAATACATGGTGGTCCTACATGCATCCACACAGCCGTGGTACACTCTATACGACTATAATTTGCCAAAGGATCGGCAACTCTGTTTTGATCCCTATTCAACTTCTGATGAATAAACTCCCTATGTCTCATCAACTCCTTAATTTCAGCCACAAGATGACCATAGGCAGAACGAAGAAGTCCGTTCCCTAATAGACATAACAACGCCTCACTTGAGTCAGATTCAACCATGACCGAAAGAGTGGAATGTTGTATAGCTAGCGACATCCCTTGCATGATTGCATGAATCTCAGCTTCCAGAAAATCGTTACAATTGAATATAAACCGATATGCTGCAAAAATAAGAGAACCGTCATGTCGTCTAAGAATCATTCCTGCCGCCGCCGCGCCGGATTCCATTGAGAAAGAACCATCAACTGATAGAGCAACATACTCAGTAGACGGAGCAGGCCAAGGTTGAGGACTAGGGGCAGATCTCACTTCAGGCAAAGCCCAATCAGCAACCAGCATTTTACCTTTAATTATTTCCTCTGTACTGAACCTTTTAGCATCTCGAGTAGACTTCATATAACTGTCCAAAAAATCAACCGTAGTTGCCACCGGAGGAACCTCTTTATCATGAGTAAGATCATTACGTAATTACCAAATACGCTAAATAAGCATAATCATACAGTCACGCTCTGCATTGGTACAATTAAGCAGCATGTTCAGTAACCATTCTTTGCCACTATTAATAAGAAGCTGGTCCTGGGGGAGCAACCAGATCTTCCTCATGGCCTCCCAGATTCCACGTGCATGGCTGCACGCAATCAAAGCATGGTAGCTATCCTCATCAGCAATACCACAAATTGGGCACGTACTGCGCGTCGCTAGGTGCTGGTCCAAGCGTACATCGTCTGGCCTGTTCTTTTCTTTACGTGTCTGGACTGTTTTTCTATTTTGACGTCTGATACTAACTATTCTTTCCTGAACCCATTAATTACATCTAGATGATTACCTATTTTTTACATGTACCATATTTGCATATGCATAGATGTGACAACGTGTTGGTCCAATAAGTTGATAATTAAATGTTAGCGTGTTACATAAAATCTTTTAATCTCAGCCGTCATTATTATAATCAAACGGTTCAAATAATATTAACATATGTGGATAAATGTGGTGCCTTATTTGTCTCTTGTTTTAAGTATATAATAGATTCATTTGACATTGCTGGGTAAGTCAACATGCAGATAGTTGAAAAGAAAACTTACTTCGAACAAAGTCTGGACGGATGATTTTGTCGGGGAAGTTAGCATATATCTCATGACCAGGCCCTTTTTTGTGCAGTGCAATTTTAGTGCCAACTTTCAGTACATAAAACTTAGAAATTTCTTTCAAAAAGCCAGTGCCAAAATAGGAGTCACCACGTACATCGAGTCTTACAGTAGCAACGATTGTAAATCTATGGTTTTTGTGCAGTATGACATCCTGCAGTCTTGATCTATGTAAAGGGAAAGATTGTGCACTACATAATCTGTTGCATAGCAAGGGATGCGCTGCAGAAAATGGTAGGATTGTTAAAGAAAATATGGTAACATGCAAATATGGCCCCAAATTGAAAGAATTGTACATTAGTTGAAATAGAAAGACAATAATCTATAATTAAACAGATAGGGTAAACATGATGTCATGGAAATATGAGAGTAATCGAAAGAACAATACATCATTAATTTGTCTAATACAGAAAGAAGAGGGGGGAAATCCCATTTGACGTATATGGTGCATGTGGAACCTTTTATCCAAATGTAGCAATTTTTAGAATACGTTCAGAAAAGTAGGCCATGCCAACCGATTTAGGGTGATATTGAACATACCGCGCGCGTCATCAAGCGATCTGGTACGGTGAGATGGAATCTCTGGCGGAGGTCGCAAAGTCCTGATGTGTCGGGGCACTGTACATTCTATGAATGAAAGAAAACCTTCAAATCAGCTCAAAAAAATGAATTCATGGTGATTTCCGCCGGATGATTAAAGGAGGCAGATGAGCTAGGATAAGAGATGAGATAATATCTCATTAAAATAGTTACCTTGTCGTCCATGAGAAAGAACCCTCGGTACGGCAGATTCCCCAACCGAGCTGAGCTTGGTTAACCGCGAGCAGCGTCGAGAAATTCAATGGGGATAGGCGGCGGCAAGCGGTTATTAGCACAAACACAAACCCTAGTCAGCTTACTAGCAGAAATCATTTGCAAAGAAGAAACAACTAATCACTTATCACATGTACCATTCAAACAATAAATACACTACATGGATCTAACGAAACTTACTCGGATTTCAAGGATTGAGAGAACATAACCATAGGATTTCTATTCCAAAAAGGGGGAGGCGGTAGTAACTAGAGAAACCCTATGATCTATTTGACACATAAATGGGTATAGATGATTAACCAGTTGTTCATCATCGTCGGAATCGTCGCCGGGGTCATCACCAGATTCGGTGTGGACTCCGCCTCCGGCTGTGGAAGCTCGACGCCGTCGACGACGTCAGGGTGCAGCAATAACTCGCCGGCGGTGACGGAACCTCTGTCTCCATATCCACGTCGTGCTCCGGTGCTTTCGTAGCCCCGACATCGCCACTCCCTCCGATGGGGCGCTTCGGCGGCATCCTCATACACTGACGGCTTTGAGGACTGAGAGCGGCGTCAAGGATGCAAGCAGAGAGAGAGGATTGTGTGTGTGTAGCGAGGATGGGGGGTGCAACCGCTCGAGCGCACCATTAATATGGAGTAGTGGGAGTTGTGGGAGAGAGGCGGGCGGCGGTTGATGTCGCTTAAAGCTACGTCGGTTTTCCCCAAAGAGGAAGGGATGATGCAGCACAACGGCGGTAGGTATTTCCCTCAGATTTGAAACCAAGGTTATCGAATCAGTAGGAGAACCAAGCAACACAACGTAAACAACACATGCACACAAATAACAACACCTCGCAACCCGACGTGTTAAAGGGGTTGTCAATCCCTTTCGGGTAACAAACGTGAGAGAGATATAAATACTGGTAGATTGGTTGATAAATAAGATAGATTGCAGCAAGGTATTTTTGGGTTTTTGGTTTAGTAGATCTTAAAAAAAAGCAATGGAAAATAGATCGCAAAGGCAAATATATGAGAAAGAAGACCCGGGGCTGTAGGTTTCACTAGTGGCTTCTCTCGAGAAAAATAGCAAACTATGGGTAAACAAATTACTGTTGGGCAATTGATAGAACTTCAAATAATCATGACAATATCCAGGCAATGATCATTACATAGGTATCACGTCCAATATTAGTAGACTGACTTCTGCCTACATCTACTACTATTACTCCACACGTCGACCGCTATTCAGCATGCATCTAGTGTATTAGTTTCATGGAAAACAGAGTAATGCATTAAGAACGACGACATGATGTAGACAAGATCCGTTTATCCATGGCGTTAGATATGGATCTCTTCATTTTATCCTTAGTAGCAACGATACATACATGTCGGTTCCCCTTCTGTCACTGGGATCAAGCACCGTAAGATCGAACCCACTACAAATCACCTCTTTCCATTGCAAGATGAGATCAAGTTGAAAAAAACCAATATCGGAGAAGAAATATGAGGCTATAAGCAATCATGCATAAAAGAGATCAAATAAACTCAAATACTTTCATGGATATAAAAAGATAGATCTGATCATAAACTCAAAGTTCATCGGATCCCAACAAACACATGGCAAAAAGAGTTACATCATATGGATCTCCAAGAGACCATTGTATTGAGAATAAAAAAGAGAGAGAGGAAGCCATCTAGCTACTAACTATGGACCCGTAGGTCTACAAGGAACTACTTGCACATCATCGGAGAGGCACCAATGGAAGTGGTGAACCCCTTCGTGATGGTGTCTGATGACCCACAAGTGTAGGGGATCTATCGTAGTCCTTTCGATAAGTAAGAGTGTCGAACCCAACGAGGAGCAGAAGGAAATGATAGGCAGTTTTCAGTAAGGTATTTTCTGCAAGCACTATAATTATCGGTAACAGATAGTTTTGTGATAAGGTAATTGGTAGCAAGTAAGAAATAGTAAAAGTAAATATGGTGCAGCAAGATGGCCCAATCCTTTTTGTAACATAGGACAAGCCTGGACAAACTCTTATATGATGGAAAACGCTCTCGATGACACATGGGAATTATCGTCAAGCTAGTTTTCATCATGATCATATGATTCGCGTTCGGTACTTTGATAATTTGTATGTGGGTGGACCGGTGATTGGGTGCTGTCCTTACTTGGACAAGCCTCTCACTTATGATTAACCTATATTTCAAGCATCCGCAACTACAAAAGAAGTATTAAGTTAAACCTAACCATAGCATGAAACAAGTGGATCCAAATCAGCCCCTTATGGAGCAACGCATAAACTAGGGTTCAAGCTTCTGTCACTCTAGCAACCCATCATCTACTTATTACTTCCCAATGCCTTCCTCTAGGCCCAAATAATGGTGAAGTGTCATGTAGTCGACATTCACATGACACCACTAGAGGAGTGACAACATACATCTCATCAAAATATGAACGAATACCAAATTCACATGACTACTTATAGCAAGACTTCTCCCATGTCCTCAGGAACAAAAGTAACTACTCACAAGACATAATATTGTTCATGATCAAAGGGGTATTAATATGCATAATAGATCTGAACATATGATCTTCCACCAAGTAAACCAACTAGCATCAACTACAAGGAGTAATCAACACTACTAGCAACCCACAGGTACCAATCTGAGGTTTGGGTACAAAGATTGGATACAAGAGATGAACTAGGGTTTGAGTGGAGATGGTGCTAGTGAAGATGTTGATGAAGATAACCCTCCCCAAGATGGGAGAGTTGTTGGTGATGACGGCGGTGATGATTTCCCCCTCCTGGAGGGAAGTATCCCTGGCAGAACAGCTCTGCGGGAGCCCTAGATTGGTTTCCGCCAAGGTTCCGCCTCGAGACGGCGGCGTCTGGTCCCGAAAGCCCCCTTATGATTTTTTTCCATGTCAAAACACCTCATATAGGAGAAGATGGGCATCGGGGGCTCACCGAGTGGCCCACAAGGCAGGGGGCGCGCCCAGAGGGGGCGCCCCCCCCCCACCCTCGTGGACAGGTGGTGGCCCCCCTGGTGAATCTCTTTCGCCACATATTTTTTATATTTTCTGAAGCGGTGTCTCGTGGAGTTTCGGATCTTTTTGAGTTGTGCATAATAGGTTTCCAATGTTTGCTCCTTTTCCAGCCCAGAATTCCAGCTGTTGGCATTCTCCCTCTTCATGTAAACCTTGTAAAATAAGAGAGAAAAGGCATAAGTATTGTGATACACCATGTAGTAACAACCCATAGTGCAATAAATATCAACATAAAAGCATGATGCAAAATGGACGTATCAGTGTCTAGATTGGATCTGGTGTTTCTGGACTCTGCGGCGGCTGGATGAATATTTCGTCGACTCTCTTAGGGTTTCTAGAATATTGGGGTATTTATAGAGCAAAGAGGCGGTGCGGGAGGCCACCGAGGTGGGCACAACCCACCTGGGCGCGCAAGGGGGGCCCGGCGTGCCCTGGCGGGTTGTTCCCCCCTTGGGGCACCCCCAGGTGCTGCCTTGGCCCATCAGGTGTCTTCTGGCCCATAAAAATTCTCCAAAAAGTTTCGCGGTGTTCGGGCTCCGTTTGGTATTGATTTCCTGCGATGTAAAAAACATGCAGAAAACATCAACTGGCACTTGGCACTATGTCAATAGGTTAGTATCAAAAAATGATATAAAATGACTATAAAATGATTGTAAAACATCCAAGAATGATAATATAACAGCATGGAATAATAAAAAATTATAGATACGTTGGAGACGTATCAGCATCTCCAAGCTTAACTCCTGCTCGTCCTCAAGTAGGTAAGTGATAAAAACAAAAAAATTGATGTGGAATGCTGCCTATCATGTCATGTCATATTATTTTCTTTATAGCATGGACATTTGTACTTTTATATAGTTCAAAGCAATAGTCTAGTATTGACATAATAATTTAGATACTCAAGCATATTGTAAGGGCATTTTCTGCCTTAGGGTTTTGGTGATGATGAGAACACGCGTATGGACTAATCATGCGCCATAGTTTTCTCAGGTACACATTGTGTGGCGCAAGACGGTTAGGATTTCCATCTATGCGGAAAATATCGAACACGGAGTTTCCAACGTTTTTATTCCTTTGGTTGTAGGATATCCGTACTATTAAGAGGGAATCCGCATCGGAAGGTATTGGGTTAATCACTTCACGTACACATTCCTTGCACCCACCATATACCCTCCGTTCGAGGTTCCCCGTCCTCTGTCCTGTGCAGTTCTATCCATGGTGGTAGTACCGCTACCTTGAGCGGTTGTACCGCTGGCCGGTAGTTCCGGTCTCACCACCACTCCAAGTACCGCTCAGTGGTGACTCCCTTCAGTACCGGGTACGGTGGTAGACCGGTGGTGGAACGGTAGTTTCGGTTTGTTTTGACAAACTGGTACTACCGGTGTTCAGGGCGGTAGTACCGCCTCAGACCCCACCACCTAGGGACTGCTGGCTCGGCGGTAGTTCCGGCCCAACCTCCGCTCCAACTACCGGCCTGAGGGGTTTACCTTATGTATGTGGCCCGGTAGTTGAGCAGTGGTTGTGCGGTAGTTCTGGTTTATTTCGATAAACCGGTACTACCGGGTGCGCCACCGGAAGTACCGCCCTGGTGCCCTAGCAGGGGTTTCCCACATTCACCGGTTGTACCGGTGTCTATTGCAGAAGTACCGCTCCTATGCGTTTCTGCACATAACGGTTGGATCTGTGGGGGGCTATTTAAGGAGGTGCTTCTCCTTCCTCCCATCTACCTCTTGCCTCTCTCTCTCCTCCATTTCTGCCATTAAAGCTCTCTTGCCCGATCTCTCTCTCTAGCCACTCAAACTCATTGATTTGCTAGGGATTGAAGGAGGAGACCTAGATCTACACTTCCACCAAAGGATATTTGATTCCCCCATACTTTCTTGTGTTGATTTTGTTACTCTTGGGTGCTTGGGCGCCCTAAACGGAAGAGGTCACTTCGGAGCCACATTCCATTGTGGTAAAGCTCCTTGGTTTCGTTGGGAGCCTCCAATTAAGTTGTGGAGAGAGCCGCAACCTTGTTTGTAAAGGTCCAATTGCTGCCTTCAAGGGCACCAATAGTGGAATCACGGCATCTCGCATTGTGTGAGGGCGTGAGGAGAATTGTCACATCCCTAGCTAACACTTGCATTAGGACCTGACTAGAGTGTGCATCATGTTTACTTTCAAAGAAAACTTGAAATGGGATTAACAGAAACCCCAACACCCCTCCCCTAACAACTAGGGTTTGCTAAAATATTTTCCAATGTACCCAAAATGCCCTTTAAAATGTTCATCATTTCTGCCTTGGTCTTAAACCTCTGCCAAAAATGGTGCACAATTTTCTAGGACAATCTAGGGCTTTGGATTAAATCATATGGTATTTGAATTTGGGCATTTAAATGCTACAAAATATTTTAAATGCTCAAATAATCATAAACTATAATGTTTCCTACTGTTCATATTATATACAGTAGATATGACAAGTGTTATGAGTTATAAAAATGTTTAGGCATTTTTATTAAATGAACAAAGTTGCAAAAGAAATGAAACAGAAAAGAAAATAGAAAAAAAGGGAGAGAGAGAACTTACCTGGCGCCCCACCCGGCCCACCTGCCGGCCCAGCCCAGCTGCTGCTCCAGCGAGCTGCTTGGCTCGGCCAGGCAGGCAGGCAGGTGCTCGACGGCGACCGCGCCGCGCGCCACGCAGCTGCCCGCCGCCTTGCTTCACCCCCTCGCCGTCCTGGAAGGATGGATCGATCGTCCACGTCCTCCTCGACCTCCCAGACACCTCCACCTCCCCCCAGTTCCTCTCCTCCGCTCTCCCCGCGCCATGGCCGACGCCGCCGTGATCGCACCGTCGTAGAAGCCGCGTCCACCGTCGTCCCCGAGCTCCGCCGTGTTGTCCCTCGTCTCCGCCGTCCTCAACTGCTTCGAACAGGCCGAGCCCCGAGCGCTCGCCCGCCCTGAAGACGCCCCCGACCTCTTCTTCCCCAACTCCGGCCGCGGAGATCCCCCTCGCCGTTCTGCTCAGCTCTGACCACCCCCGAGCTCGCTCCGGTGCTTGCCGCAACCCCTGTGAGCCTAGCTACCTCCTCCCCCTCTCCGTTGGCTCCCTTTTGCCCTGTAACACACTGCACGAAGCTCAACCGCACGCACCGCCGCCGTGCTCGCCGCCGGTGATACTCCGGTGACCATTTGGTCACTGGCACCAGTCCAACGTACTCACCACAGCACGTAGATGCGAACGGTGCTACGCACGCATCGCCTAGGCCCCTGCAGCCGCATCTCCACACACGCCCGACGCCGATCGCCGCCGTCGAGCTTGTTGCCGTCGTCTCCGGCCACCCCAGGTCCGGCGACCACCTCCATCCGATGCGCAAGAGCAAGAGCTCTCCAACGCACCCAGCAGCAGCTCGAGCCGTGCACCGTAGGCGTTTTCCGAAGCACGCCGCCGCGTTTGGCCTCGCCGGCGGCTAAACGCCGGCGAGTTGGACCTGTTTTGACCATGGGTTTGACCCCCTGGGTCAATGACATGTGGGCCCTGCCCGCAGGTCAAACCTAGTTTAGGTGTTAATTTAATTTAATTAGATAATTAGTTTAGTCACTGACATGTGGGCCCTGGCCCCACTGACAGCTAATTAGTTTTAGTTTAACTCTAATTAACTCAGTTAATTAGCTGTGACACTGACATGAGGGACCCACTGGTCAGGTTTGACCTGGACTGGCCCTGTTGACCGGCTGACGTCAGCATGATGTCATGCTGACGCAGTAAAGGTTTTTCTGGGATTTTTAGATTTAAAATAATTCAGGAAATTCCAGAAAATACCCAAAACTTCTAAAAATCATATAAAATCAACCATAGCTCAGATGGAAAAGATTTATATATGAAAAATGATCAGAAAAATCCAATCTTTCTAATGGCACTGGTTTCATGCATGTTTGAACAAGTTAACTTGCTGTCTATATCAAAAACATGATAATGCACTTATTTAAATAATAGTTTGAACTTCAATTTGAATCCTTGATTCAAATAGGTTCAATCCCTTCTGGTTTTAGTTGCATTAGCCAACACACATGCATCTTGCCATGTCATAAACATGCATCATATTGTTGCATTTGTTTGTTAATGATTGTATCGTCGGTATTCCCTGTGTTAGGTCCTGCTCCCGAGGATACTGCTGCGTATCCAGTTGAAGAGCAGTACCCGACAACTACCTTGTCAGGCAAGCAATCATTGATCATTCTGATACAACCCAATCTTCTCGCTCCTGCTCTCTTTTACTGCATTAAGGCAACAACGCGTGAACTGCTACTTGCTGCGGTAGTTGAACCCTATTCCCTTGCATGACCTGTCATTGCCACAGTAAATAGTTGAAACCCACTAGCATGTGTAGGAGTTGATTGAGCCATGTGATGTGTGATCCACCATGCTATTTGTTTATGTTGCCTGCTATGCTTAGAGTTGTGTCTGGTCTGGTTCATCTGGGTGATGGATCAGAGTGAAACAATCTTTAGATAAAGAGAAGGAAGTGTGGAATACGCTTGGTAAAGGTATCGATGAAAGGCCATGTAGGAGTACGTGGTGAGTTGTTTCATTGGAACCGTACATAGGACCTGAGATCTGTATGTGTGGTTCAAGTTGCAGTTACTACCATGCATTGGGCCCGAAACCAATGGACCCTCTCGGCTTATTAATTACCCTTGATCTCTGTCCAGGAGTTGCAACTAGTTTCTGGTGTTTATAGCTTACTGGAGGTCGTGCACAACGCTGACCCTCGGGGTGGGTTGTGATGCGACAGGTACGTGGCACGGTGTACCGGTTGCCCGTTTGGTGACTCGGGAACCCTGTACACATCGTTTGGGGCCGTGAGCGACACCCCGGCCGGATCTCCCCACGGATGGAACCCAAATAGGCGATAAACCTGGACGAGAGACTTGAGTAGTTAGTCAGGTCGTGGCCGTCACCCTCGCTGGGCTTCCGCTTGAAGGTTGCCGAGTACACGCCGAGTAAACGGCGATAAGTGGTGGAAGCGTGTGTGAAGAGGTACACCCCTGCAGGGTTATCAAACTATTCGAATAGCCGTTGTTCGCGGTACGAACTACTTGGTTACTCTTACAGTTCATAGACAAGTTGATGGATACTACTAAAAGCCTCAAGATAAGCGTGAGTGCCGTGGATGGCCCTTCCGTAGGATGACGGAAGAGGATCCTCGGTAGTGTATTGATGTGGTGAGTAGAGGACTCGTGTTCGTAACAATATCTTGGAATTCGTTGAGAGTTGTAGTATAGGTTAGCCAAGGTCAAAGCTGGCATTCTGCTATAAACTCCACTACCCCCCCCCCTTTGATAATGTTGCATGTATGATAGGTTCTGTGGTAAGACTTGCTGAGTACCTTTGTACTCATGTTTGCTTAATAACTGTTGCAGAGGAGAACCATGCCCCTGCTGATGGGTTCTACATAGACGTTGACATCGACGAGTAGCTTGACACCCAGACGGTGATCTCGAGCTTGTGAAGGGCCTTGTAGATAGTCAGGCTACACCAAGCCTATTTTATTTTCTAAGTTGTCTGTACTCAGACATGTAGCTTCCGCTTGTGCTTGTATGACTGTATGACTTGAGTGTTGGGTCATGTGACCCCTACCTGTATAAATATGTTGTGTATGGCTCTTGGAGCCTTTTAAATAAAGTACTTTGAGTCATAGAGTTCTGTTGTGATGCAATGTTATATTTGCACATATTGAGCATATTGCGTGTATGATTGAAATGCTTGGTATGTGTGGGATCCGACAACTAGTTGTTTTCCTTTGGTAGCCTATCTTACAGGGAAATGCCTCCTAGTGATTCCAATGAGCCTTGGTAGCTTGCTACTGCTCGGAACACGTAGGCTGGCCGGCATGTGTCCTTCTTCGTTCCTGTGTCTGTCCCTTAAGGGAAATGTCACGCGTTGTTCCTTTAAGTCCATGTAGCTTGCTACGACTTGGGTTCATACGTTGATGACCGACACGTTTGTTGCTGGGTCATGGATGTCTGTCTCTGTAATTTAGTGCCACTTTTGGTTTATAACTAGCCACGTCGGCCCGGGTTCTCTGTCATATGGATGCTAGAGACACTGTCATATACGTGTGCCAAAATGCGCAAACGCTCCCGGGCCAGGTAAGGTGGCACCCGTGGGGTTACCGTGCGTGAGGCCGCAAAGTGATATGACGTGTTACAACTAGATCGGTGTGACTTAGGATCGGGGTCCTGACAGCGTTCGCATCAGAGCTGGACTGCCTGTAGGTTTCTCAAGCCAAACTGGTCGATGTTGAGTCTAGAAAAATTCTTAGTTATATGTAGGGGAATTGATTGTGGAAGGGAACGTAAGGCTCTTTTTACTCCTTTACCTTATGCCTTCTGATCTGAGTCTGTCTATTCTTTCTACGGGGATTTAGGACTAGGCCTCTTATCCTTACTAGGTTCACGTGTTACTAATCCGTAGACTCTTAGGATTGTTGGTTTCAAGCCTCAGTTTAGTTTCTATCCTTTTGAGTATGATGATTATTGAACCGGAACCTTGATATGGAATTGTTGAGTGGCTATGCTATCATTTGTATGATGTCTCAAATCTTTGTTTAAGCATTTACAGTTGTTATGCTGCCCGATTTCTTCCAGAAACACTAATGCCTTTGCATTATTCCGTGTTTCAGATGTCTGGCCGCATCCCTCACCAAGTGGTTCGTTTGACTCGGTGCATTAATGTGCCCGGTCACACGGCCATGCTAGTCCGTGTGATGACTGAGACCGGTTATCGCTGGTATCCTGAATACACCGTGGAGGAACAGTATCGGGATTTTAATCAAAGTCAGTATTTCTGCACAGTCCGGATATACCCCTCATATCCCGGAGCTAATGATCCCATCCATTGGTCTTATGGACTCGGGATTACCATCGAGATGGCAGTGCAGGATGCCGCTTATTCGATGATGACCATTCTCCGTGCTAGGCATGCCCTGTTGCTGAACACTGAGTTCTGTTACATGCCAGCTTCACTCCCCGGAGAGGAAGGCTACTACACTGGTCTGTATACTGATGCTGCTCATGAAGAGCCACTGCTTCAGACTACTGTTCAGATGTTGGAGGATAGGGACCGTGAGGTCCGTGCCCTCCGAATGGAGCTGTATAACACTCGAGCCGCCCACTGGACTACTTTGACACGGCTTGCACCTGCTGTGCACGCCGGATATCTGGACATGCGGGATTTGTATCCTGTGCGGACTCGTCTGCCTGATCGCATGGATTGGCGTGACGTTGGGGGTATTACACCTCCACGTGGGCGTCGGTTACCACCAGCATCGGGACCGAGACCACACCCATGCCCCTATGGTCCACAGCCTTCGAGTGCTCGCGAGTTCCAAGATCCGTCTGTACCACTTCCAGGCTACGGTGGTAATCTCTACGAGGATTACTACGCGAATGTCTGAGCTAGTCCGTGGTAGTAGTAGTATTGTAGTAGTTGTATTTCCACAGTCCTGCGCGTCTTGTGGAATATGACTTAGTGTGTACTGAGTTCCGGAGGTGTAGTTAAATAATGTATAGGAGCTTGGAATGCCTCTGATGGGATGTATCGTCTTTCACCGCAGTTGTACTTTAGCCTTGGCTTGTACTAAACTTTGTATGGTGTGTATGACCACTGGTGTATATATAGCAGTTCCTATATTACCATGTCGTACGGATGAACATCTCTGCATTATGTGTCATCCATTACATTCTGCACTTCTATGTCAAATTTTTGCCATCCTTGTCTAAACCGTTGTTTTGTTTTCCTAGGATGGTCAACACTCGCAACACTCCTGCTGCTCAGGAGCAGGGTGAGGCTAGTGGGGCTAGAGATGGGAATCTGCCCCAGCCACCCTCTTTGGCGGAAGTTATGCTTGAAGCAGAACGGAACAAGAGAGAGACAAACCGTCTGCTGGAACACATTGAGCAAAACACTGGGTTCCGTCACAGGAATGACGTGGTGTCAATCCACGATTTTATCAAGATGTGTCCACCAAAGTTCCATCACTCCACTGAACCTCTGGATGCTGATGACTGGCTACGTAGTATCACCCACAAGCTACACTCTGCCCGTGTGGCCGAAGCTGACAAGGTTATCTACGCCGCCTACCATCTTGAGGGCCCTGCCAGTCTTTGGTGGGAAAACTTTGAAGCTATGCGTCCTGCTGGCCAAGTCACTACCTGGGTTGAGTTCAGTGAGGCATTCCGTGAACATCACATTCCGGAAGGTCTCATGGATCGCAAGCGGGAGGAATTCTGCAATTTCACCCAGGGCCGTTTAACTGTGGATGGCTATAGTCGTGAGTTTGGTAATCTGGCACGCTATGCACCTGAGGAAGTATCCACCGATGCCAAGAAACAGGCGAGGTTCCGCAAGGGACTCAGCCCTGAACTTCGTCGAGATCTACGTCTGCACGAGTGCACCTCCTTCCAGAAGTTGGTTAACAAGGCTATCAGTGCTGAGACAGGCCAGACCGACTTCGAGGCTACCCGCAAGCATACCCGAGACATTGGTTCCTCATCCGGCTCTGGCTCTCACAAGCGCCGTGTATGGGTTCCTAACACTGCTCTGCCACCCAAGTATACACCGAGGCCATCCTATGAGGCGCCTCGCCCAACTCAACAGTTTGCACCTGCTAAGACCTATGGAGGTCCACCCTCCAACTTTGCTCCACGCACCACCACTGTGACATGTTTCAAGTGTGGAGAACCGGGACACTACATGCGTGATTGTCCCCAGAATCAGCCAGGAAAACCCGTTGGCCGTGGTAAGCCAACCGGCAAGGTGAACTATGTCAAGCCAATCCCCACTGCACGTGGTCATGTCAACTATGTTTCTGCCGAAGAAGCTTATGAGGATCCTAATGTCGTCCTTGGTACGCTTCTCGTAAACTGCCATCCGGCATCTGTTCTTTTCGATACTGGAGCATCCCATTCGTTCATATCTGAGAGCTATGCTCGATTGCACAACATGACTTTTTGTGACATGCCTACTTCCATGGTTATTCAAACTCCTGGTTCAAAGTGGCAAACCTCTAGGGTAAGCCATGGAAATGAAATCCTTGTCGATAGACTTGTTTTCCTTGCATCTTTAATCGCTCTCAAGTCCTCGGACATAAATATCATCTTGGGTATGGATTGGATGACAACCCATTACGCCAAAATTTATTGCTTTACTAGGACCGTTCAACTTACACATCCATCCGGCAAGATAGTCAATGTCTTGACTCGAATGGCTGAACGTCAGCTCTACTCTCTTAATGCCAGCCCTCTACCAGAACTCGAAGATATCCCGGTAGTCTGTGACTTTCCGGATGTTTTTCCAGAAGAACTGCCAGGAGTTCCACCTGACAGAGATGTCGAGTTCGTGATAGATCTTATCCCTGGAACTGTCCCAATCTCTAGGAGACCTTATAAGATGGCACCACTAGAATTAGCTGAACTAAAGAAACAACACGATGAGTCCTTGCAGAAAGGTTTCATCCGTCCTAGTTCTTCCCCTTGGGCTTGCCCCGTCCTCTTCGTCAAGAAGAAGGATGGAACGGAGCGGATGGTTGTAGATTACCGACCTGTCAATCTGGTCACCATAAAGAATAAGTATCCGCTTCCCAGGATCAACGACCTGTATGATCAGCTCGCTGGATCCTCAGTCTTCTCTAAGATGGATTTGAGGTTGGGCTACCATCAAATCAAAATCAAGAACGGGGACATTCCTAAAACGGCTTTCGTTACTCGTTATGGCCAATATGAGTACACCGTCATGTCCTTCGGATTAACCAATGCCCCAGCTACCTTTTCTCGGTTAATGAATTCTATATTCATGGAGTATTTGGATAAATTCTTCGTGGTATACCTCGATGATATACTCATTTTCTCCAAGAACAAGGAAGATCATGCCGAGCATTTAAGGCTGGTATTGACGAAGCTTCGAGAGCACCGCCTTTATGACAAATTCTCTAAATGTGAATTTTGGTTGCCAGAAGTAACCTATCTAGGTCATGTGATCTCTGGCAAGGGTATTGCTGTCAATCCCGAGCGAGTTCAAGCCGTACTTGATTGGACTCCCCCTGAATCGGTCAAGCAAGTTAGGAGTTTTCTTGGCTTAGCGAGCTATTGCCGACGTTTCGTCGAGAACTTCTCCAAAGTTGCTAAACCCCTAACCGAACTCCTCAAGAAAGATAAAAAGTTTGAGTGGACCCCACAGTGCGAGTCCAGTTTTCAGGAACTGAAAAGACGCCTGACATCTGCACCTGTACTGGTACCACCAGACTTTTCCAAGGATTTTATAATCTATTGCGACGCCTCGCAACAAGGACTAGGTTGCATTTGTTTGTTAATGATTGTATCGTCGGTATTCCCTGTGTTAGGTCCTGCTCCCGAGGATACTGCTGCGTATCCAGTTGAAGAGCAGTACCCGACAACTACCTTGTCAGGCAAGCAATCATTGATCATTCCGATACAACCCAATCTTCTCGCTCCTGCTCTCTTTTACTGCATTAAGGCAACAACGCGTGAACTGCTACTTGCTGCGGTAGTTGAACCCTATTCCCTGGCATGACCTGTCATTGCCACAGTAAATAGTTGAAACCCACTAGCATGTGTAGGAGTTGATTGAGCCATGTGATGTGTGATCCACCATGCTATTTGTTTATGTTGCCTGCTATGCTTAGAGTTGTGTCTGGTCTGGTTCATCTGGGTGATGGATCAGAGTGAAACAATCTTTAGATAAAGAGAAGGAAGTGTGGAATATGCTTGGTAAAGGTATCGATGAAAGGCCATGTAGGAGTACGTGGTGGGTTGTTTCATTGGAACCGTACATAGGACCTGAGATCTATATGTGTGGTTCAAGTTGCAGTTACTACCATGCATTGGGCCCGAAACCAATGGACCCTCTCGGCTTATTAATTACCCTTGATCTCTGTCCAGGAGTTGCAACTAGTTTCTGGTGTTTATAGCTTACTGGAGGTCGTGCACAACGCTGACCCTCGGGGTGGGTTTTGATGCGACAGGTACGTGGCACGGTGTACCGGTTGCCCGTTTGGTGACTCGGGAACCCTGTACACATCGTTTGGGGCCGTGAGCCACACCCCGGCCGGATCTCCCCACGGATGGAACCCAAATAGGTGATAAACCTGGACGAGAGACTTGAGTAGTTAGTCAGGTCGTGGCCGACACCCTCGCTGGGCTTCCGCTTGAAGGTTGCCGAGTACACGCCGAGTAAACGGCGATAAGTGGTGGAAGCGTGTGTGAAGAGGTACACCCCTGCAGGGTTATCAAACTATTCGAATAGCCGTTGTTCACGGTACGAACTACTTGGTTACTCTTACAGTTCATAGACAAGTTGATGGATACTACTAAAAGCCTCAAGATAAGCGTGAGTGCCGTGGATGGCCCTTCCGTAGGATGACGGAAGAGGATCCTCGGTAGTGTATTGATGTGGTGAGTAGAGGACTCGTGTTCGTAACAATATCTTGCAATTCGTTGAGAGTTGTAGTATAGGTTAGCCAAGGTCAAAGCTGGCATTCTGCTATAAACTCCACTACCCCCCCCCCCTTTGATAATGTTGCATGTATGATAGGTTCTGTGTTAAGACTTGCTGAGTACCTTTGTACTCATGTTTGCTTAATAACTGTTGTAGAGGAGAACCCTGCCCCTGCTGATGGGTTCTACATAGACGTTGACGTTGACGAGTAGCTTGACACCCAGACGGTGATCTGGAGCTTGTGAAGGGCCTTGTAGATAGTCAGGCTACACTAAGCCTGTTTTATTTTCTAAGTTGTCTGTACTCAGACATGTAGCTTCCGCTTGTGCTTGTATGACTGTATGACTTGAGTGTTGGGTCATGTGACCCCTACCTGTATGAATATGTTGTTTATGGCTCTTGGAGCCTTTTAAATAAAGTACTTTGAGTCATAGAGTTCTGTTGTGATGCAATGTTGTATTTGCACATATTGAGCATATTGCGTGTATGATTGAAATGCTTGGTATGTGTGGGATCCGACACCTAGTTGTTTTCCTTTGGTAGCCTATCTTACAGGGAAATGCCTCCTAGTGATTCCAATGAGCCTTGGTAGCTTGCTACTGCTCGGAACATGTAGGCTGGCCGGCATGTGTCCTTCTTTGTTCCTGTGTCTGTCCCTTAGGGGAAATGTCACGCATTGTTCCTTTAAGTCCATGTAGCTTGCTACGACTTGGGTTCATACGTTGATGACCGACACGTTCGTTGCTGGGTCATGGATGCATGTCTCTGTAATTTAGTGCCACTTTTGGTTTATAACTAGCCATGTCGGCCCGGGTTCTCTGTCATATGGATGCTAGCGACACTGTCATATACGTGTGCCAAAATGCGCAAACGGTCCCGGGCCAGGTAAGGTGGCACCCGTGGGGTTACCGTGCGTGAGGCTGCAAAGTGATATGACGTGTTACAGCTAGATCGGTGTGACTTAGGATCGGGGTCCTGACAAGAATACGGTGGCCCTAGTGGCTTCTTGGGGAGCATTGTGCCTCCACACCGCTTCAACAGAGACGTACTTCCGCTCAAAGGGAAGGAACTTCGGTAACACATCCTCGTCTCTACCGGTTCCACTCTTGGTTATCTCTCACCTTTACTTGTACAAGTTTTACTATGCTTTATTCCTTGCTTGCATGTATGCTTGTTATTGTTGCATCATATAGGTTTTCAACGTAGTTGCACATCTAGACAACTCATTTCCTTGCTAAGTTTAATTTGGTCAAGAAAAGCTAAAAATTGTTAGTTGCCTATTCACCCCCCCCCCCTCTAGTCAACCATATTGATCCTTTCAATTGGTATCAGCGCCTCGTCTCTTTATTAAGGACTTTACCGTCCAAAGAGTATGGGTGACAACATAGTCGAGATGAAGGGACACTCCGGTGGAACTCCGTCCTTGCCTACGTCCGATGGGGGACCCTCAGTCTCTCGTGAGGAGTTCAATGTGGCTTTGGACACATTGAAAGACTCATTGACGACGGAGGTCAAAGGCATGTTCAAAGAATTTTTTGAGGGACTTAAATTACCCACCGCACCGTTGGAAGTGGTTCGTCCCGCTAACAACGTGTCGGATGCTATTCCCTACAAGGGAGAATCTAGTAGTGAGCAAGTCCCGGTGACTAAGAATGGGAGTGGCATTTTTGCTCACTCCGCACCTCCCATCAATTATGGAGGACCCGTTCCTACACGGCATTTAAATTCGGTTGGTCCTCCTCCTAAGTTTGTGAAAATGCTTATTTTGCTACTTGGACGTTTCATTTTAAATGTCATTTGAATCCTTGTTCTACTAATCTTTGGAGAATCATTGAACAAAGTTTCTACCCGCATGATCCTTAGAACTTAACTCCAAGAGAAGCTGAAGATCATCAATTCAACGAGTCCGTTGCATTCTTCAAGAAGCTATCCATCCCGAAGACATTGCACATCTTTGACCCTTCTCCGTGGCCAAGGAAGCATGGGAACATGTTGGTTCCTTGTACAAGGGAAGCGCAAGCATTCAACGCTCAAACTATGAAGTTTTGCAAGATGAAGCCGATGAGTTTGCCATGATCGAAGATGAAGACCCCAGTGAACTTTATCGAAGATTAACCACTCTTGCAGTCTCACTTCGAGATCATGGGAGCAAGCGTACAGATGAAAATTGGATCAAGCGCAAGTTTCTCAAGGCCATGATGCCTTATCACAAGGCCATGTCCTCCGTCATCCGCCAAAGACCGGACTTCCACACTTTGTCCTCAAGTGAAGTGTTGGATGAGTTCGTTGCCATGAGGATCTTGGATAAGACCGCCGACAATGCGGTGTTGCGAGCTCAACGATCAAAGAAGCCCAACCTTGCATTGAAGGCTAAGGCTTCTGTGGAAGAAGAGGATGAAGAGGATGAATATGAGTGTTGCCCCGAAGACACCAAATATGCCTATCATGAGCACATCTCTCTAGCATCACGACAATTTTGGTGCAACAAGAAGAATTCAAGGCCCAACTTCATCAAGAACAATTCCAGTGGCTTCAAGGGCAAGCACGAGTGAGGATGTGCTACAATTGTGGAAATGTGAGTCACTTTGTTTTAGATTTCCCATATGAGAAAATAGAAGACAATGGAGGCAAGCTTATCCGAAAGGAAAAGGCCAAGTCTTATCCCAACAAGAACAACTTCAACAAGAAGACTCCTCCCAAAGGATTGGTGGCCAAAGAATAATATGTTGAGGATGATGATGATGAAGAAGATGATGAGATGGCTACAATGGCCACCGTTGCTATTGCAACAACTCCATGATTATCCCTCTTCGACTCACCAAATGAGAACATCACCGCCAAATGCCTCATGGCTAAGGCCACCAACAAGATAACCCCCAACATCAATTCTACCATCACTTCTAATCCTTCATTGACAGATTGTATTGATGAGAGTGAGGGGGGCGGAGGAGGAGGAAAATGAATTTGAGTTGTTTATGAGTAAACTCCAAGGCAAACCCAAAAAGCACTTCGTTGCTCTCTTGGAACAACTTGGTGAAGCCAATGACATGATCGAGGCTCACGAGGAGACCATTTCTAAAATGGAGGGTCATAGTAGAGACTATGCCGATGAGATATCGAATCTCTCTAATGCTCTTGAGGAAGAGCGTGGTCTTCGATTGGCTCTTGAGGAGTCACACAACGATGATCATGCTAAATTAAAGAAAGATCTCGATCATGCTTTACTTGTCTATCGTGTGCTCAATTCCGAGAAGGCAAAGCTTGTGGTTGACCATGCTAGACTCAAGGAGGAGTTTGGTACACTTGACAAGGCTCACAAGGTCTTGAAAAGTGCACATGCTAGCCTCAAAGAGTCTCATGATCAACTTCAAGTTTTGCTAACCAAGGAGAAATCTACCTTTCCTCGCATGGTTTTCATTGATAATGCAAATGCTACTAACCCATGTTGCGAGCATGTGCATCTTGTTGAAGAGAATGCCAAGTTAAAGAAGAAACTTGAGAAAGGCCTTGTGTCTTGCATACAAGGTGAGAAGAACCTCAACGATCTTTTGAGCAATCAAAAGGAAGTTGTTGCGAAGGAAGGAATTGGGTTTGCTCCCAAGACCAAGAAGAAGAAGAACCACAAGACCAAGCAACCCCCTCCTCTTAAGAAAACATTTGTGAAGGACGGAGAGGGTACTCGTAAGAAGAAGAAGAACATTGTGAAGAGTGGTGGAGTCAAGAAAAATGCTGCCACTCCTTCCAACAAAGCCGGCGACTTTAACCCTTCTTATGTTTTATGCCGTGCTAGTGATGGACATGTTTTTGCTAAATTTGTTGGTTTGTCTTATGAGTACATTGAATGGTCTATTTGGGTTCCTAAGACCCTTTATACTAACCTCAAAGGACCCATTACAAAATGGGTACCTAAATCCAAGCATTGATCTCTTGTAGGATCATGGTTGCTCGATAGTGGAGCCACAAATCATATGACCGAAAGCAAAGACTTGGTGGTGGACGTGTACCAAGGTTCATCTATGGACACCAATGTTGAATGGGGTGATGCTTCATCTTCTAAGTTATTGGGGCTTGGCAAGGTTGTTGTTTCCCACGATCTCACGATCAAGAAAGCCATGATTGTTGAGTCCCTTGCATACAACTTACTTTCTGTTCGTCAACTTGCACTCATGGGCTTTGCCACATTCTTTGATATTGATACCATGGCCCTCTTGTGGAGCATGACTCTTAAAGTGGCCTTTGTTGGGCATGTCGAGAACGGTCTCTATGTGGTTAACTTCTCGGAGCGGCCCACGAAGACCGTGACTTGCCTAATGGCTAAAGTTGATGTGGGATGGCTTTGGCATCGCCGTTTAGCCCATGTCAATATGAGATCTTTGCAAAGTCTTCTCAAGGGGGACCATGTCCGTGGACTAACAAATGTTAGTTTTGCCAAAGATCGTGCTTGCAGTGCTTGTATTGAAGGAAAGCTACATGAGAAGGCTCACCCTCCCACGACTATCATCTACTCAACAAGACCTTTAGAGCTTCTCCACACGGATCTCTTTGGGCCTCCATCCTTTGATAGTCTTGGGGGTAGAAAGTATTGCTTGGTGATTGTAGATGATTATTCAAGATACACTTGGGTATACTTCTTCAAGAGGAAGAGTGAGACCCAACAAACCGTCATCAACTTTGCAAATGAAGCTCAACGACAACATGATGCAAAGATCTTGATGATTCGAAGTGACAACAACACCGAGTTCAAGAATTACACCCTTGATGAGTTTCTTAGTGATGAGGGGATCAAGCATCAATATGCCGCACCATATACCCCTCGAGAAAATGGTGTGGCGGAGAGAAAAAACCGGACATTGATGGACGCGGCAAGGACCATGATGGCGGAGTTCAAGTCTTCGTACAACTTTTGGGCCGAAGCCATCAACACCGCTTGTCATGCATCCAATCGGCTCTATCTCCGCAAAGGCTTGAACAAGACTCCATTTTAGATACTTACCGGTAACAAGCCCAACCTCAAGTACTTCCGGGTGTTCGGCTGTAAGTGTTTCATACTCAAGAAAGGTGTTCGTTTGTCTAAATTTGAAGCTAGAGCTCATGAGGGCATATTTGTTGGTTATGCTACAAACTCTCATGCTTACCGTGTCCTCAACAAGTCTAATGGACTCATTGAGGAGAGGTGTAATGTAGAGTTTGATGAGAATAACGGCTCCCAAGTGGAGCAAAGTGGTACTTGTGATGTACGTGATGAAATTCCTCCTCATGCCATAAGAAGAATGGGTGTTGGTCATATCCTACCCATTGAGGAACCCCTTGTGGCCGAAGGAGAAGGACAATGCTCCACTCAAGTGGAATCATCACCAACCCAAGACCCACACGCTTCCAAAGAACAAAGCGAAGGCCCTCAACCCGATGAACAAGGCCAAGTGCAAGATCAACCGCTAGATGGTAGTGATCCACCAAGTGATGCACAAGGCCAAGCTACCTCGCCCGAGCATGTTCAAGATCAAGAGCAAGCTCAAGATCAAGATCAAGCTCATGATGATGCTCAACATGATCAACTCTTAGCTCCTCAACTATCACTTGAAGAACAATTGGAGCGTCGTGCTGCCAAAGTTGCTTCCAGGCTCGCTTCTAGAGAGCATCATATGGATAATATACTTGGAAGCATCACAAAGGGGGTAAGCACTCGTAGAAAATTAGCAAACTATTGAGCTCATCAAGCGTTTGTCTCTTGTGTTGAACCTCAAAAGGTCTACGAGGCGCTCGAAGACCCGATTGACTCAATGTCATGCATGAAGAACTCCATAACTTCGAGCGCAACAAGGTGTGGTGTTTGGTGCCAAGGCTGAAGGAGAACCATAATGTCAGTGGAACTAAATGAATCTTTAAGAACAAGCAAGATGCTCACGGAATTGTCATCCGCAACAAGGCTCGTTTGGTGGCTCAAGGCTACTCCCAAGTCGAGGGTATCGACTACGGTGAAACCTTTGCCCCCATTGCTTGCCTTGAATCTATACGTTTGTTGCTTGCCTATGCTTCTCATCATAACGTTAAATTGCAATAAATGGATGTGAAAAGTGCATTTCTAAATGGTCCTCTTAATGAGTTGGTGTATGTCAAATAACCCCCGGGGTTTGAGGATCCTAAGTTCCCCAATCACGTTTATCAACTCGATAAGGTGCTCTATGGCCTTAAACATGCCCCATGTGCGTGGTATGAGCATCTTACTGAGTTGTTGCAAGGTCGTGGGTTTGAAATTGGAAAAATCGACCCCACTCTTTTTACTAAGAAGGTTAAAGGGGAGTTGTTTGTATGCCAACTATATGTTGATGATATTATCTTTGGTTCACCTAACAAAGCCTTCAATGATGAGTTTGCCGCACTCATGACCGCGGAGTTTGAGATGTCCATGATGGGAGAGTTGAAGTTCTTCCTTGGGTTTGATATCAAACAAAGAAAAGAAGGAATCTTCATCAAACAAGCCAAATACACTCAAGACATGCTCAAGAGGTTCAATTTAAGTGATGTCAAGCCGGCTACTACTCCAATGCCCACCAAGTGCCAACTTGACATTGATTCCAATGGTAAAGTGGTGGATCAAAAGGTATATCGTTCTATGATTGGTTCCTTGCTTTATCTTTGTGCATCTAGACCGGATATCATGTTGAGTGTAGGAATTTGTGCACGGTTTCAAGCCTCACCTAAGGAAAGTCACTTTGTGGCAGTCAAGCGAATCTTTCGATATTTAGCTCATATCCCAAACTTTGGCTTGTGGTACCCAGGAGGAGCAAACTTCAACCTTGTAGGTTTCTCGGATTCGGATTGGGCGGGAGACAAAGTGGATAGGAAGTCCACTTCCGGAGGGTGCCAATTCCTTGGTTTCTCTTTGGTGAGTTGGTCTTCTAAGAAGCAAAGTTGTGTGTCTCTCTCGTCCACCGAAGCAGAGTGTGTGGCGGCTGATAGTTGTTGTGCACAACTTCTATGGATGAGGCAAACTTTAAAGGATTATGGTGTCACTTGTGACAAAGTGCCTCTTTGGTGTGACAATGAAAGTGCCATCAATATTTCTCTCAACCTGGTGCAACACTTCAAGATGAAGCATATTGAGATCCGGTATCACTTCATCTGGGAGCATATTCGGCAAGGAGAAATTGGTCTTCACTATGTCAACACTCATGATAACCTTGCAGATATCTTCACAAAGCCTTTGGAAGCAAGATTTTGCAAGTTAAGGCATGAGCTAAATATCATAGATTTGAGCAATGTGGATTGAAACTAGGCACACCTCCCCATACTCATCATGTTACCTTGTGTAGGTGTAGGCATGAACATAGGTGGAGTGTTGTTCTCTCAATGAACTCCCTCCCCCATCATTATGCATAAATTGATCAATTCTTTCACATCAGCCATTGTTGATTGTACTTGTGCTTCAAAGATGAGTATTGGACATGGGTCCAAGGATAATTCTTCGTGGCGCCATACCATTTAACTCAGACATAGGTGGCTCTGGCCACTGCCCTTGTGCTTAGGTTTTTTTCCTTGTTGTGTGTTTCCTTTTGCCTAGCTCCTTTGGTTCTCCTAGATGTTTGAATTCTCTTAAGAATGGTTTTTCTTGTTTGCTTCTTGCACTCTTGAGAGTCTTCTTCATCATATTACAGTGACTTTCTTCCATCCTAAGCCTTCTCATCCCAAGCCATATTTTCCAATTGTACACAAGTTTGATCTCCTTTTGTGCTTGGGCTGTTACAACTTGGCGGTACAACCGGTGGTCAGAGCGGTTCTACCGGTCTCCCACTATGTTGTGTAGTCCCAGCGGTACTTCAGGTCCTACACGAGTGGTTCTACCGCCCCTGCCTGTACCTGTACCTCTGGCCGGTACTATCGGTATTTGGAAGCGGTACTACCGCTAATTCTGGAGCGGAAGTGCCACTCTCAAACACCGGATAGCTACACGACCAGTACTACCGCTCCTCGGAGTGGTACTACCGGTTGACATCTGGGGCTTATATAAGGGGCGCGGGCTGAAGGGGTTTTCTTTTTCCCTTCGCGCTCGTCCCTCCTCTAATTCCTAGCCGTCGGTTGCTTCGTCCATCGCCCCGGAGCGCCCTTAGGCACTCTGGATCCGTCGGCCCTTCATCGGATCCGCTCCGTTGAGGTTGCCTCCTCTTCGATCTACTCCCATGGATACCGGTAAGGCCTTGTTTCTTCTCGTTCTTAGGGTTCCTGTTGAATCCAATCCCTAGGGCATTGCTTATACTCCCACATTTTTGGGCAAATGTTTGGTGGGAGAGATCCGTATAGCCTCCTCCTATTTCCTGTGCGTAAGTAGAAGTAGGAATATTGCCTCTAGATTCAGATAGGGCGGTTCCCGTTCTTCCACTCGGCATATCCGCTCTCACAGGTACTACCGCTCCTTGTGAGCGGTACTACCGCTCGAGCGGTTCTACCGGTGGAACAACCGGAACAACCGGCTTCTCTGAACCTATATGCACTGCTTTTCTTCTACTCACATACATGAGATATATTCCTCTGATCTTGTGTACATTCTTCTCATCTTTGCTAGGGTTTCTGTGTGCTCTCTGTGTGCGTCTGCAGGTGGCTCTAGTTATCGTGCTGCTCGAAAGCCTCAGAACACTAAGAAGAGGGCCCGTAGGGGCAAACCTTCGGATGACAATGAGGATTCTCATGAGGTGGTGATTCCTACCAAGGCCTCTCGTCGGGAGATGTCTGCTACTACCAAGCAACGTATTGCGGTGCCAATGCTCAAATGGAAGATGTCGTACTGGCAAAGGTTTCGCTTCCAGGATCCCTACACTGCAGCACCGAATCCTCGTTGGAACAACCCTCAGTTCAGAATGAGTTACAGATGAGGATCGTGTCAGAAATCTTCGAGCATCACAAGAACAAGTTCACCCGGATGTGGTCAATTGACATCGATCATTGGAGGAAAAACCTTGCTTACTTTGGAGAAGCTCTGGTGATCTGTGAGGAGTTAGATTTGATCAAGCTCATGACCGTAAATTGTGACTTCGATGTGCAGCTCTTCCATCAGTTCTATGCTACAGTCCACTTCGACTCTGATGAGGAGCGCCACCTCTCCTTTATGTGCTGTGATGAGTTCTTTCATCTCTCGTGGATAGCTTTCTGCAATGCTCTTGGCTATGAGGATACCGAGGGTGGAGGGTCAAGGTCGCATCCATCCTCACGACCGAGCTCACCCCATGGACAAGGTGAATCTTGCCCCTCTGTACATCCCTGGACATGGTATTGTGGGCAAGTCCAATGATCTTCTGCCAGTCTATGACATTATGCATCGTGTGTTCCACTATGTGATGCTTCTCAAGGTTGGGGATCAAGATGATATATATGCTTATCTGGTGGATTTGCTTGTGGCAATGTAGACCAAGAGGGGATCCGGTGCCACGTTTGATGTCTCCAAGTGGTTGTGGGAGGAGATGTACAATATGGTGATGTACCGCAAGGTACCGATCTATGCTCCTTTTGTGATGCAGTTTCTAAACACCGTTTGGGCAGTCCGTAGGCCAGGAGAGCCTCTCACCACCCCTGCCAACCTCATGGAGCATGAGGTTTAGGATCTAAAGGATGAAGAAGCATAAGACTCCTCGCTTTGGTTCAGGAAATCAGGAGGATGTGTTTGCTACCTCGGACAATGAGTACTTTGAGCTAGAGGCTAGGGCCCAGCTCTCCTGGGTGGAGAAGCTGACTTGCAAGCTCAAGAAGATCTTTTGCCTACACACTCATATTCAGAAGAAGCTCTACAAGGCCCATGTTGCTGAGAAGATGGCACGTCGCAGGCAGATTCAGTTGATGAGGCACCTCAATGTGCCAGATGTGAAGAGTGGCTCCGAGAAGGCCATCACTCCCGAGGATACTTGGTGTTTGGAGAACTGTCAGTGGTCTGATGAAGCGCCTGCTTCCTCCTCTGTCCGTGTTCCTGAGGAGGCTACTGCAATGTCTGAGGAGTCTGAGGAGGCAGATGATATTGATGGTGATGGTGATGCTTCTGATAGCTCTACAGCTACTGGCGAGGAGGTCTACTGAGCCCTAGGGCGCTAGCTTCGCTATTTTCCTTTTTGGTGTCTTGATGCCAAAGGGAGAGAGAGCTCCATTAGGTCACGGGAGTTGCATGGGTGGTTTATTTGCAGTTGGTCTTGAGAGTTTATTTGCAGTTGCTCTTTCTAGTGTCTTGTGGACTTATCCTATGTTTTGATCTCGTGCATGGTGTAAGACATGCGTCCCTTATCTATTTATCTATGCACTCATCCATCAGTAGATCTTATGTGTTGTTGGTGCCCTTATCCTTGTCTCTACTGCTTTATGTTTTGGTGTGATGTTTTGCTGTCTCCAATTGGTCTATAAAATCCAGGGGGAGCATTGATCCTAGTGTGCGCACTTTGCATTCCAAAAGCAAACTCTAAATAGTGCTCACACTCAGGGGGGAGCCCCTTCCTTATTTTCTAGAACTCCCGGGCCTCTCATGTGGTTGTCATCATCCACCAAAAAGGGGGAGATTGTAAGGGCATTTTCTGCCTTAGGGTTTTGGTGATGATGACAACACACGTATGGACTAATCGTGCGCCATAGTTTTCTCAGGTACACATTGTGTGGCGCAAGACGATTAGGATTTCCCTCTATGCAGAAAAGATCGAAGACGGAGTTTCCGACATTTTTATTCCTTTGGTCATAGGATATCCGTACTATTAAGAGGGAATCCGCATCGGAAGGTATTGGGTGAATCACTTCACGTACACATTCCTTGCACCCACCATGTACCCTTCGTTCGAGGAGAGAGAGGTTCCCCGTCCTCTGTCCTGTGCAGTTCTGTCCATGGTGGTAGTACCGCTACCTTGAGCGGTTGTACCGCTGGCCAGTAGTTCCGGTCTCACCACTGCTCCAAGTAATGCTCAGGGGTGACTCCCTTCTGTACCGGGTACGGTGGTAGACCGGTGGTGGAACGGTAGTTCCGATTTGTCTTGACAAACCGGTACTACCGGTGTTCAGGGCGTTAGTACCACCTTAGACCCCACCACCCAGGGACTGCTGGCCCGGCGGTAGTTCCGGCCAAACCTTCACTCCAAATACCAGCCTGAGGGGCATACCTTCTATATGTGGCCCGGTAGTAGAGTGGTGGTTTTGCGGTAGTTCCGGTTTATTTCGATAAACCGGTACTACCGGGTGCGCCACCGGAAGTACCGCCCTGGTGCCCTAGAAGGGGTTTCCCGCATTCACCGGTTGTACCGGTGTCTATTGAGGAAGTACCGCTCCTATGCGTTTCTGCACATAACGGTTGGATCTGTGGGGGCCTATTTAAGGAGGTGCTTCTCCTTCCTCCCACCTACCTCTTGCCTCTCTCTCTCCTCCATTACTGCCATTAAAGCTCTCTTGCCCGATCTCTCTCTCTAGCCACTCAAACTCGTTGATTTGCTAGGGATTGAAGGAGTATACCTAAATCTACACTTCCACCAAATGATATTTGATTCCCCCATACTTTCTTGTGTGGATTTTGTTACTCTTGGGTGCTTGGGCGCCCTAGATGGAAGAGGTCACTTCGGAGCCACATTCCATTGTGGTGAAGCTCCGGGGATTCGTTTGGAGCCTCCATTTAAGTTGTGGAGAGAGCCCCAACCTTGTTTGTAAAGGTCCGGTTACCGCCCTCAAGGGCACCAATAGTGGAATCACGGTATCTCGCATTGTGTGAGGGCGTGAGGAGAATACGGTGGCCCTAGTGGCTTCTTGGGAGCATTGTGCCTCCACACCGCTCCAACGAAGACGTACTTCCCCTCAAAGGGAAGGAACTTCAATTACACATCCTTGTCTCCACCGGTTCGACTCTTGGTTATCTCTCACCTTTACTTGTACAAGTTTTATTATGCTTTATACCTTGCTTGCGTGTATGCTTGTTATTGTTGCATCATATTGGTTGTCAACGTAGTTGCACATCTAGACAACTTATTTCCTTGCTAAGTTTAATTTGGTCAAGAAAAGCTAAAAAATTTTAGTTGCCTATTCACCCCCCCCTCTAGTCAACCATATCGATCCTTTCTCATATCAACAAGAACCATGTCTTTCAAAATATTAATGCTAAAATAAGTTATCCCTAGCCCATTATGCTCAACCATTGATTCATTCATGAAGCACATTCGTATATTAGTTACACCTAATGCTCAAGAACGATCATAGTGTTTCCTAGTTGGTGCTTCTAAGAGAAGATGGAGACTCAAATTCAAAAATAAAAATTTCATAAGTAAAAGAAAGGCCCTTCGCAGAGGGAAGTAGGGATTTGTATAGGTGCTAAAACTCAATGCTTAAATTGAGAGATAAAAAATTTGGGAGGCATACTTTTCCCACCAACGAGAACGACTTGAGGTTCCCAACACTTTCCATGCTAGATATATCATAGGCGGTTCCCAAACAGAAAATAAAGTTTATTCCTTTTCCACCAAACTTTCATAGGCCATGGCCAGCCGAATCCACGGTTGCCTTCCATACCAACACTTTCCAAGGAATTTATTATTTGACAACATAAAGTAAATTTGTTTTTCATTTCGGGACTGGGCATCCCTAATACCTTTGCTTTACTCTCGTGCAATGACAAGTGAATAAACACTCATCGTGAGAATAACACATCTAGCATGGAAAATATTGGCCACCCCTCACCGCCTCGCGAGCGGTACGGGCACACAAAAGGGAAATTTATTTTGAAAATTAGAGATTGCACATAAAAATTTACTTAGAACGGCAAGGAAATACCGCATATAGGTAGGCATGGTGGACTCATGTGAAAAAACCGGGATAAATGATTTTGGATGCACAAGTAGATATCATACTTAGTGCAAAATGAAGGCTAGCGACAGACTGGGAAGCGACCAACCATGAAACAAATAATCTCGTAAACGAACATTAAGCATAAATAACACCGAATAATGCACCACAAGTAGGATATAATTTCATTGCATAATTATTTATTTTCGTGCTTGCATAGGGAATCACAAACTTTAACACTAATATTCTTACTAGAGCACAATTACTCATCAACAAGTCACATATCACATCAACATGTCTCAAAACTATTACAAGGAATCATGTTTATTTTGTCAAATGATCTTCATTAAAGTTTTTATTATATCCTTCTTGGATATCTATCACTTTCGGACTAATTTTCATGTATTCCTTTTGATAAGCTCAAACAAATATAAGTGAAGATCATGAGCATAATTTTTCTTTCTTTCTCTCAAAATAATATAAGTGAAGCAGGAGAGAATTTCTTCAAAATTTTACTAACTCTCAAATAAATCTAAGTGAAGCAAGAGAGTATTTCTTCAAAAATGCTAAGCACACCGTGCTCAAAAAGATATAAGTGAAGCACTAGAGCAAGTCCTAGCTCATAGAAATTTAAGTGAAGCATAGAGAGCTATTCTAGAAAGTCTTGGCATAATTTTGGCTCTCTCAAATAGGTGTGTACAGCAAGGATTGATGACTTAAAAAGAAAAAAGAAAACAAGCAAGGACTCATATCATACAAGACTCTCCAAGAAAAACACATATCATGTGACAAATAAAAATATAGTCTCGAGTAAAATACCGACAGTTGTTGGAAGAAAGCGGGGATGCCACTCGGGGGCATCCCCAAACTTAGTTGGTTGCTCATTTTTGGATAATAGCTTGGGATGCCGGGGTATCCCCAAGCTTAGGCTCTTCCATCCTTCCTTCATCCATCGTAAGATAACACAAAACTTGAAAACTACAATCACACAAAACTTCAACAAAACCATCGTGAGATCCGTTAGTAAAAGAAAGCAAACCACTACTATAAGTGTTGTGTCAAACCAATTCATATTTTGTTTTGTATTATATCTACTGTATTCCAACTTTTCTATGGCAAAAACTCATCAAAGAAAACCATAGAGCCATGAAAATAAGCACACAACACAAGGAAAACAGAATCTGTCAACAACAGAACAGTCTGTCATAATCTGGAAGTTTCGGAAACTTCTGGAACACTAAAAATGTTTAAAAAAAGGGACACGTGGGAAATTTGTATATTAATCTTATGCTAAAAGAGTCAACTAAAAAGCACATTTCTGTTAAAAATGAGAATTTTTCTCGTGAGCGTAATGTTTCTGTCTTTTTCAGCAAGATCAAACAACTATCACCCAAGAAGATCCTATCGGTTCTACTTGGCACAAACACTAATTAAAACACAAAAAACATAATCATACCAGTAGCATAATTTTTCTAACACTCAAGAACAGAAAGCAAAAAAGCAAAAATAAATTATATTCATTGGGTTGCCTCCCTACAAGCGCTATCGTTGTACGCCCTTAGCTGGGCATAATTCCAAGATTTTAAGTATTGTCATCCTTGCTGGATGTTCCATAAGTTGTTCTCATTATAGATTCATAAGGCAATTTGATCTTGGTTCTAGGGAATTGTTCCATCCCCTTTCTCAAGGGAAATTGGAATTTGATATTCCCTTCTTTCATGTCAATCACCACGCCAATAGTGCGCAAAAACAGTCTACCAACTATAGTAGGGCAAGACAGATTGCAATCGATATCTAGAACAATAAAGTCTATGGGTACATAGTTCCTATTTGAAAGAATAAGAACATCATTGATCCTTCCCAAAGGCTTTTTAATAGTGGAATCCGCCAAATGCAAATTAAGAGAGCAATCTCAATATTGGTAAGACCAAGAACATCGCAAAGAGATTTCGGAATCGTGGAAACACTAGCACCCAAATCACACAAACTAAAACACTCATAATTTTTAATTTTGATTTTGATAGTGGGTTCCCATTCATCATGCAACTTCCTAGGAATCGAGACTTCTAATTCCATTTTTTCTTCAAGAGCTTTCATCATAGCATCAATGTAAGTGCATCAAGTGCCACCCCTAGTTGGTTTTGGAGTATTGACGACAAACCTGGTTGAGGGACTAATGTGTTTGTGAGAATTGCAGGATAACACAGGTAGTAGTCCCTCATTGATTTGGTTTACCTACCGGAGATGACCCCTAAAAATGTATGAAGACGTTGGCGACAATGGTGGTATATGAAGATATTCATATTGAAGACTATGACAACATAATACATTGTGTGAAAACTATGGAGCGCGAAGACTTAGACTTTTCGTTGTTTCCTTTTCTTCTTTGTTGAGTCATAGGAACCACCGTATTGTTAAGTGGGGTCCAAGTGAACAAAGTCAGAGTGACTGAAGTGATGCTCAACCAAATCCTATGTCTTCGAGCGAAGACAATGAGAGCAAATCTTATCCAGAGCTAGATGAGTCAGCTTTACTTGTAGCCCAAGTAAAGTTGTCGCGCGTGTTTGAAATCTGACCGTTGGTACACGTGTCAGTTCCTTAGTGACCCAGGGTCACTTCGGACAAATCAGGTCGGGTTGCCTAGTGGCTATAAATAGCCCACCCCTACACCATAAATTGGTGGCTTCTCAGAGTTATTACACGGCTTTTGTCGTTTGAGAGCAACCCACCTCCGAAGCATTTGAGAGAGAGATCCTTGCGAGGACAAAGCCCAAACACCCAGAGCCAAAGAGTGTTAGGCATCACTGAAGTCTTTCTGTCTGTGTGACCTAAAGACTTGTTACACTTGAGGACTGTGCTTCCTCCAGCCGGTTAGGCGTCGCGTTCTGAGCATCCAAGAGTCATTGTGGATCGCCGGTGAACGAAGTCTGTGAAGGTTTGGAAGTTTATCTTGAAGACTTACCAGAGTGATTGGGCGAGGACTAGGTGTCCTTAGCTCAAGGGGAATAAGTTGAAGATGTGGTCTTCTAAGTGAAATCTCAGCCTCCCTAACAAGACGTACAATTGTAACAGCAACTGGAACTGGTCTAACAAATCACTGTCTTCCCCAAGTTACTGGTTCTATCTCTTCCTTTTCTTTACTTACTATCTATCCTCGTGAAGTCATTGCCTGCTTGCCCTATCTGTTTAACTTCACCGTGTGACTACTTGTCCTGATTGGCTTCATACAATCTTCCATCCTGATCCATACTACCTAGCTGCTATTAGTCTTCGTGCTTTCACTTCATTGAATACTTGACTATGGCTTGTCTAGTGTATTCTACCTTCCGCTGCATATAATAGGATTGGTTCTATTGTTTGTCTTCGAAACTTCCATGTTTTGAAGTCTTTCATAAAAATCGCCTATTCACCCCCCCTCTAGTTGATATACAGCACTTCCAATCAACAATATGTTTAGTAAAAGCTTTATTATGTTCATAGCCATGGGGTGAATTAATCATGGATTGCAACAAAGAAATACAATCAATCAAGGAGCAACTATCATAATTAAAGTCCTTGTAATCCAAAATAGTGGGTGCATCACTAGTTAAAGTCTTGACCTCTCCAAACCCACTTTTATCAATTTTCTCAATAAGATTTTCACCCTCCGAAATATTGGGATGCCTTCTACCTAAAGTTGACTCTTCTTCAGTCCCTTTATCATCAAGTTGAACTTTACTAAGCAAATAATCATTGGAAGAAACATCAATCATTTTAATGTCTTCATCATTTTTATGAAAGCAATCACTAGAAAACTCCTTTTCTAAAAATTCTCGTTAGCTCTAAGCATGGCGGATCTTTTCTTACTTTCATCCATAGAAACATAAAGAGCTTTAATTGATTCTTCAACTTTAGGCACAAAAAATTTCAACTTGAGATTTTCCACATCATGAGAAATCCTATTAATACTCCTAGACATATCAATAGGAGCATTAATAGGAGTATTCAAATTTTCTTCTATGGAAGCATTGAAAACTTTTTGAGTATTTATAAATTCTTTAATATTATTCTCTAGATCAGAGGTATTCCTATTATTATTGTAAGATTGATTTCCATAGGAATTACCATAGTTATTAGAGGAATTACTAGGAAAAGGCCTAGGATTAAAATTACCTCTATAAGCATTGTTATTAAAATTATTTCTAGAGATAAAGTTCACATATATTGCATAACTAGTTTGCTTAATCAAGGTAGACAAAGGCATATCATTAGGATCAATAGGAGCACTTTTACTAGCAACCATTTTCATAAGAGCATCAACTTTCTCATTCAAAGAATCAATCTCAACCGCATTAATCTTTTTGCTTGTTGGCGCCCTTTCGGTATGCCATTGCGAATAATTCGCCATAATATTATCAAGAAATTTGGTGGCTTCATCCAAAGTTATTTCCATAAAAGTGCCACCAGCGGCGGAATCCAAAAGATTTCGAGAAACAGAATTCAATCCCGCATAAAAAATTGTATGATCATCCAAAGATTTAACCCATGAGTTGGGCAATTCGTTAGCATCATTTTCATCCTTTCCCAAGATTGTGCAACATGCTCGTGTTCAAGTTGCCTGAAATTCATGATTTGGGTTCTAAGGGATATAATTTTTGCGGGCAGAAAATATTTAGTGATAAAAGCATCTTTGCATTTGTTCCAAGAATCAATGCTATTGCGAGGTAAAGAAGAAACCCAAATTTTTGCATGATCTCGCAAAGAAAACGGAAATAATTTCAATTTCACAATATCATTGTCCACATCTCTTTTCTTTTGCATATCGCATAATTCCACGAAGTTATTGAGATGGGACGGGACATCCTCAATAGGAGTGCCGCAAAATTGATCTTTCATGATAAGATTCAACAAAGCGGTATTAATATCGCAAGTCTCTGCACTAGAGGAGGGAGGAGAAATCGGAGTGCCAATAAAATCATTGTTATTGGTATTGGAAAAATCACACAACTTATTGTTCTCTTGCGTCATTTTTTGAGCAACTGTAAATAAGAACACAAGTGGTGATAGATCCGACCGGAAAAAACGGCAAATGGAAAATATGGCGAATAACAAACGGCAAATGCTTGTGAAGTGGGGGCGATGAAAACGAGAGGCAAAAGGAAAATAATGTAAATTGCGAGGAGATGATATTTGTGATTAGGAACCTGGATTATGTTGAAGGTGCTCCCCGGCAACGGCGCCAGAAATTCCTTTTGATGTCGCTCAAAGCTACGTCGGTTTTTCCCCAGAGAAGGAGGGATGATGCACCACAGCGGCGGTAGGTATTTCCCTCAGATGTGAAACCAAGGTTATCGAACCAGTAGGAGAACCAAGTAACACAACGTAAACAACACCTGCACACAAATAACAACACCTCGAAACCCGACGTGTTAAAGGGGTTGTCAATCCCTTTCGGGTAACGAACGTGAGAGAGATATAAATATTGGTTGATTGGTTTATAAATAAGATAAATTGTAGTAAGGTATTTTTGGGTTTTTGGTTTGGTAGATCTGAAAATAAAAGCAAAGGCAAATAGATCGCAAAGGCAAATATATGAGAAAGAAGACCCGGGGGCTGTAGGTTTCACTAGTGGCTTCTCTCGAGAAAAATAGCAAACGGTGGGTAAACAAATTACTGTTGGGCAATTGATATAACTTCAAATAATCATGATGATATCCAGGCAATGATCAGTACATAGGCATCACATCCAAGATTAGTAGACCGACTCCTGCCTGCATCTACTACTATTACTCCACACATCGACCGCTATCCAGCATGCATCTAGTGCATTAAGTTCATGGAAAAGCGGAGTAATGCATTAAGAATGATGACATGATGTAGACAAGATCCGTTTATCTATGGCGTTAGATATGGATCTCATCGTTTTATCCTTAGTAGCAACGATACATATGTGTTGGTTCCCCTTCTATCACTGGGATCAAGCACCGTAAGATCGAACCCACTACAAAGCACCTCTTCCCATTGCAAGATAAAGATATCAAGTTTTCCAAACAAAACCCAATGCCAGAGAAGAAATACGAGGCTGTAAGAAATCATGCATAAAAGAGATCAAAGAAACTCAAATACTTTCATGGATATAAAAAGATAGATCTGATCATAAACTCAAAGTTCATCCGATCCCAACAAACACACCGCAAAAAGAGTTACATCATATGGATCTCCATGAGACCATTGTATTGAGAATCAAAAGAGAGAGAGAGGAAACCATCTAGCTACTAACTACGGACTTGTAGGTCTACAAGGAACTACTCACGCATCATCGGAGAGGCACCAATGGAAGTGGTGAACCCCTCCGTGATGGTGTCTAGATTGGATCTGGTGTTTCTGGACTCTACGGCGGCTAGATGAATATTTTGTCGACTCCCTTAGAGTTTTTTGAATATTGGGGTATTTATAGAGCAAAGAGGTGGTGCGGGAGGCCACCGAGATGGACACAACCCACCTGGGCGCGCCAGGGGGGCCTAGGCGCACCCTGCTGGGTTGTGCCACCCTCGAGGCACCCCCCAGTTGCTGCCTTGGCCCATCAGGTGTCTTTTGGCCCATAAAAATTCTCCAAAAAGTTTCGCGGTGTTTGGGCTGCGTTTGATATTGATTTCCTGCGATGTCAAAAACATGCAGAAAACAACAACTGGCACTTGGCACTATGTCAACATGTTAGTACCAAAAAATGATATAAAATGACTATAAAAGGATTGTAAAACATCCATGAATGATAATATAACAACATGGAACAAGCGAAAATTATAGATACGTTGGAGACATATTAGTGGTCAAACCGATGGCTAGCCTCCCGGTGAGCCTGTGCACCGGAATGGTGGCATGCCTACCAAAGTTTCACATAGCTACTCGCACCTCCCGATGACACTATGCAGTGAGCACGCCTCCGTCAATTCACATACCTGCACGCACGCCTCCATGTCTGCCTGCGCGGCGGACTGCTCGCATGCATCCCGTCAACTCAAGCCTGCTCGCACGACACACGGGCCGTGCAGCGGCACGTATATTGTTTTTCTATTTGGATGATTAATGCTGCTGCTTTATTGCTTAATCGAAGCATGGCACGTATCCATTGTTGGTCTAATGCTCATGGTTCGAATAAATAATCAGTTTGGGATATTGGTTCCCAATTATTAATAATCTCCCATTTGTAATTAGATAAAGATTACATCAAAACTGGTCTCAAATTTGACAAAAAAGTACAATGCCACTTTGTCTTCGTGTCCTTATGACAACACGATGAGTTTCATGAACTTCAAATAAGTTTTGGGTGTATTAGAATTTAAAAATCAAGATTCTCAATGTTTGAAATTTGTTGCACGGGGAGTAAACATGCACCCAGTGAGACACATGTGTTTTTGCAATCCATTTAGGTGCACTGTCACATGTGCATGTAGCTAAAATTTAATTTTCGCACATTATACCCGTAGAAAATCAATCAATTAATGTACTAAAATGTCTTAATAATCTCTGTGATTTTTTTGAAATTAAAATGTCCCTTCTTTGGTAACATATGTTCACCGTGGGATAATTAATTTAACATCCATCGTAGTTGCGGTGGATTTGCGACGTGTGTGTGTGGGTGTGTGCGTCTGGGGGTGGCAGGTGGATCGCAGTACACTGCGAGTTATGAGCCACTGTGTGGGTTGGCCGTTTTGTTAGGTAGGCCGGTGCCACATCGGAGTCGTGAAATCATTATTTAAAACATTACACAACCCTTTCATACATACATGTTTTGGCCACATGCAGTCGATGGTTGTCCTACACGACACTCGATACTTGCGTGTGACGCTTTCTCTGGGCCCGCGAGGTTGTCATCCATCACTTTGACGAACAGCCGGCAGTGAGGTTAATTGGACCAACAAGGTAGAATCTTTTTTGTTTGTGTTATGGTGGGATATAGTACGTGTCGAAGAGGTGGGAGGGGACTAGCATATATACTATACTTACGCGTCCGTGAACAAGTACACCTCACTCAGTGTCGGGACTTTTTGGTTTTCGAGGCACGTGCCACATCAAAATTGTGAAATTGGCTATTCAAACATCACACAACACCTCTTTGGACCACATGCATGCACGCAGTGGTTATCCTAGCTAGCTAGGACACTCACGTGTGACGCTTCCATATGTGGGCCCACGAGGCCATCATCGATGCATGCATGCATCACTTTGACCTACATAGGGAGAGGTTAATTAATTTCACCATCGATGAGGATTCTGTTGGGTTGTACATATTACGGCAGGAGCATATAGTATGCAGTGAAGAGGGGGGAAGGGGACCATCATATGTAGTATGCTTCATGAACCTCGCTCTGTGTGGGTGCATGGCTTACAGTTTTTGAGGCATGTGGCACATCAAAGTTGTGCATCTTGGGTATTCAACATATATATGTATGGACCACATGCAAAGCGGTGGTGGTTGTCCTCTTGCACCCACTTAAGCGGTTATGAGCGATGTCGATGCTTTCCATATGTGGGCCCGCTTGTTCCATCACTCCTTTTTGCCTGACAACAAGAGAGGTTAATTTGACTTAGGAGGGGATTATTATTTTTGCTTGTAGTACGGTATATATATAGGTCATGCTCTGGGATGACATGCATGCATGATACAGTTTGAGCACACACACATGCATGTGTACGCATGAATCCCTCCCATCGAGTCGAAGTGGCTGGTATGACGACACATCATGAACTGATCTCGCTCTGTGTGGGGATCTAGTGTGCGATTTTTGATGCACATGCCACATCAATGTTCTGAAATGGTATTCAAACATGCACACGCATCACCTCCATACATATGCATGTAGTGGTTGCCTTCGAACGGTACACTCCCTCATGTGGTTATCGGTGACAAGCCTATATATTCGTGGGCCTGCGTGGACATCCATTATCACCTTGACCAACAACAAGATAGGTTACCATGGCGGATTCTTCATTTGGTTCGTGTTATAGTAGTATAGGTCATGGTGAGATTCAGACCTTAAGTTTGAGCGCATAAACTATGCATGCATGCATGCATGAATCCCCGTCGTTGGCTTGAAGTGTGGTGTAACATAAATATGCATCGTCAACATAACCTTCACTCAGTGTGGGGATTTCTAGTTCGAAATCACGATGCCACATCAAAGTTGTTCCATTGTTACTCAAAAACACACCTCTTCATACATATGTTTGGGCCACACACATGCAGTGGTTGTATTCAAGGACTAGCTACTTGCGAGATTATTGGTGAGCTAGCCCATCTCCGGGGTCGCATGGACATCCATCACTTTGACCAACAACAAGAGAGAGGTTGTACGGCCAAGGTGCATTATTCTTGATCCGTTTTACGATCCATCTTGGTGAGATATGCCTCTCTGGCCCGCCGACTGAAAGTGTGTGTGTGGGGGGTGCTACTTCACACTTCGCTAGGTGAACCTCGGTTGGGGGGCATCCATTCATAGCTTAAGATTCCCTTCGTGCCGATACGAGGGGGGCTGCTAGCTACTTCGAACTTTGCTAGGTAAACCTCAGTTGGGGGCGCATGCATTCATAGCTTAGGATTCCT
>LR738714.1:125658672-125686071 GCA_902687465.1 Secale cereale
ACCAAAACCTCCTCGGGCATGCGCGCGTGCACACACACACCCCCTCCCTCGCTCGAAACCGTAGCAAGGTCCCGCCCGTCGCCGCCGCCGCAAGGCCTCCATTGTCAACATCTGCCGGTTTGCCCGTGCAGCTTACCCACTGATCTCCATGCCCAGGCCACCCTGAGTTTCTTAGATTACGCCTGCCAAATGCCCCCTTTCGCACAGATCCCCATCCCCATCCCCCACTCTAGAGCGTCGCAGCCTAAGCCCAGCTACGCTTCCCGTGGAGCTCGAGGAGCGACTGGACCAAAAGAGGTGTATCGCGGTCTCTTCGTCCAACGTCGCCGGGGAAGCTGACGACCATTACTGGCGGTAGGCACTCAAGCACCGGACTAGAGTATGCGGGCATGTCTCGGCCGCTGGCTATGACATCAAGCTCATCGACAGCGACGGCCTGAGGCGAGCTATGTCACAGGTTAAGTGGCCCACCCCCAACCCCTCGGGTTCAACCGATGTCGATCTCATCCATGGCCCCACCGCTGATCTCATGTGGCTCGCTGTCAACAATTTGCCATCCTACATCGCCATTGAGCCCCTTTTGTCATTTCCGAAGGACACGTTCTGCGGCGCTGGCTTGGGATCCACAACTTCCAAGTCAGACCTCATCGACGGCGACCGCGAGGAGGGCACCCTCTCCCGCTCGTCCAAGTGGAAAGAACCCATCTGCTCTTCCAAGGGGAAAGCGCCCGTCTGCGACTTCATGGAGGGCACCCTATAGTCATGCTCTTCCAAGGGGAAGGAGCCCATCTGCAACAACATGGAACACATCCAGGGTCCGTGCTCTTCCCACGGAAACGAGCCCATATGTGACAGGTGAGGAAACCCATGATTTTTTTGTCGTGCCTCTTCACAGGGGGAAACCCATGATTTGTTTTGTCGATTCCCTTTTGTAGTGTAGTGAGAATATGTCCAGTTTTAATTACTATATCTAGTTATTTGCAGTATGCCTTGTTTATTTCAGTTGTTCACAATGTGATGCTCTATATGTGCAATTATTTACCGTGCAGTACATTTCATCAATCCAGTTTTAAACATACCAATATGAATGCATATATTTTCTTGTTGTTAAGCCTGTTATAGCTAGCATATTCCTCTTTTAAAGTTTTTTTATTGTTCAGTTGATTGTAGTTAGCATATGTCCAGTTTCAAATGCTATCTTTGGTTGTTCATAGTATGCCTTATTTATTCCATTTATTTACAACGTGATGTTCTATATGTGCAAGTATGAACTGTGAAGTTCAATTTCATCAGTACCAGTTTCAACAATACCACTATGAATGACTACATTTGGTTGCTGCATCTTGTAGTTAACAATAACCAGTGTACTTAGACCGGCACAATACCAGTTTTATTTAACAATAACCAGTGTACTTAGACCGGCACAATACTAGTTTGAATGACTATGTTTGCTTGTTGTTAAATGTTAGGCCTATTGCAGTTAACACACCTTTCCACTTGTTTTGCTTTGCTAGCGTGCTTAAACATGCACACTGGAGCTATCTTTTGGAGATTATTTTTTCTGCCATGGATAATTTTGGTAGATGTTTAGCCTGTTGTGCTTAACATGCTTCTCGATGTACCTACACATGACAATTTTGGGAACGACTGCTGTTTTCCGTCGAGGTTAGTTTCATCCCATGACTTATATATGCTCACTGTTCAGGAATTTGGTAGCTGATACCATATAGGTCGGGGCTGATAAGGGACTAATCGATGAATCAGACTTTTAACTGAATTCTGTTTTTATCATTTACCTACTCGAGGATGAGCACGAATTAAGCTTGTGGATGCTTGATACGTGTCCAACGTATATATAATTTTTGATTGTTCCATGCTATTATATATTCTGTTTTGGATGTTTAATGGGCTTTATTATACACTTTTATATTATTTTTGGGACTAACCTACTAACCCAAGGTCCAGTGCAAATTGCTGTTTTTTTGCCAATTTCAGTGTTTCGCTTAAAAGGAATATCAAATGGGAGAAGTTCTTGGCTTTGGGTTCAATCTTGCGGTGTCCTTTCCCAGTGACAGCAGGGGCAGCAAGGCATGTATTATATTGTTTCCATCGAGGATAAAAAGATGGGGTTTATATCATATTGCTTCAGTTTATCCCTCTACATCATGTCGTCTTGCTTAAGGCGTTACTCCGTTCTTATGAACTTAATACTCTAGATGCATGGTGGATAGCGGTCGATGTGTGGAGTAATAGTAGTAGATGCAGAATTGTTTCGATCCACTTGTCACGGATGTGGTGCCTATATATAATGATCATGCCTAGATATTCTCATAACTATACGCTTTTCTATCAATTGCTCGACAGTAATTTGTTCACCCACCGTAGAAATCTGCTATCATGAGAGAATCCACTAGTGAAACCTATGGCCCCCGGGGTCTATTCTCATCATATTAATCTTCCATCAACTATTTACTTTACTTTGAATTATTTACTTTCAGTCTCTATACCAAAAATACTAAAAATATTATCTTATCATATCTATTAGATCTCACTCTGGCAAGTGACCGAGAAGGGATTGATAACCCCTTTTATCGCGTTGGCTGCGAGGTTCTTATTTGTTTGTGCAGGTGCGAGGGACTCGCGCGTGGTCTCCTACTGGATTGATATCTTGGTTCCCAAAAACCGAGGGAAATACTTACGCTACTGTGCTGCATCACCCTTTCCTCTTTGAGGGAATACAACGCAAGCTCGAGAAGTAGCAATCATGGCTTGAAGCACCGCGTCGCGGTACCCGGGGGGTACGGACTTGAGGGGGTGCGCCACTCACGAGCTCAAACGAGAGCGCCTCGGGAAGATCAAGGGGGCCGAAGCCTTGGGGCGAGAGGGTTATGGTGAGGCGTGCCCGTGACGTGAGCTGTCCAGCACGCGGACACGGACACTCCTGCCTAGCCCTGGAGGAGGTGCTTGAGGGAGAACATCAAACAATTGTCATCCTCCGCGAGGCAAGAAAAAGGGCGAACAAAGCGGGAAAAGGGGAAAACTCAACCAAGCAACCGAGGGACACAGAACTCCAAATCCATTAAAAGATCGCAACCAGATACAGAAAGCAAATGAACAGCCGCATCCGGCACCTAGTCTAGTCTTCTCACCAGCGCGAAGCTAAGTGTTGCCACTAGGACGTGGGAGGGAGCCCCCGAGGCCCGAGGGCGGCACTCCGGAGACTCCGGGGCGTGTACAGCCCCACTCATTATTACATGAGAGTGTCACGGGCAGAGACCTTCACAGGCATTGGGCCTTGCTTCATAGGCTTAGGGCCATGGCTTCACACGCACTGGGCCTTGCTTCATGGGTAGAACTTCCGGAGGTGCTAGATGTTCCAGGCATTCTAGATGGGGACGCCATTCCCCGTCTCCAGGCGTACGGCGCCAGGACTGGAGACGTGGGCTATCCTGAACGGTCCCTCCCACATGGGTGAGAGCTTGTGTATCCCTTCCCTGGAGAGCACCCTTAAGGAAATATGCCCTAGAGGCAATAATAAAGTTCTTATTTGTATTATCTTATATCATGATAAATGTCTTTTATTCATGCTAGAATTGTATTAACCGGAAACTTAGTACATGTGTGAATACATGGACAAAACAAAGTGTCCCTAGTATGCCTCTACTAGACTAGCTCATTTGATCAAAGATGGTTATGTTTCCTAGCCATAGACATGAGTTGTCATTTGATCAACAGGATCACATCATTAGGAGAATGATGTGATGGACAAGACCCATCCGTTAGCTTAGCAACTTGGTCGTTTAGTTTTACTGCTATTGCTTTCTTCATGACTTATACATGTTCCTATGACTATGAGATTATGCAACTCCCGAATACCGGAGGAACACCTTGTGTGCTATCAAACGTCACAATGTAACTGGGTGATTATAAAGATGCTCTACAGGTGTCTCCGAAAGTGTTCGTGGTATTGGCATAGATCAAGAATAGAATTTGTCACTCCGAGTGTCGGAGAGGTATCTCTGGGCCCTCTCGGTAATGCACATCATAATAAGCCTTGCAAGCAAAACGACTAATGAGTTAGTCACGAGATGATGTGTTACAGAACGAGTAAAGAGACTTGCCGGTAACGGGATTGAACTAGGTATTGAGATACCGACGATCGAATCCCGGGCAAGTAACATACTGATGACAAAGGGAATAATGTATGTTGTTATGCGGTTTGACCGATAAAGATCTTCATAGAATATGTAGGAACCAATATGAGCATCCAGGTTCCGCTATTGGTTATTGATCGGAGATGAGTCTCGGTCATGTCTACAAAGTTCTCGAACCCGTAGGGTCCACACGCTTAACATTCGATGACGACCGGTATTATGAGTTTATGAGTTTTGATGTACGGAAGGTAGTTTGGAGTCTCGGATGAGATCACGGACATGACGAGGAGTCTCAGAATGTCCAAGACATAAAGATTAATATATTGGACGACTATATTCAGACACCGGAAGTGTTTCGGGTGTTATCAGATAAAACCGGAGTGCCGGAGGGGTTACCGGACCCCCCCCCCCCGAGGGGGAGTATGGGCCATAGTGGGCCAATGAGGGAAATATAGAGGCAGCCCTCTAGGGCTGGCCGCACCTGCCTAGAGATCCTACTTGGACTAGGAGTGGGGGGATGCCCCTGTCCTTCCTTCCCCTCTCCTTCTTCCTTTCCTACTCCTGGTAGGAATAGGAAAGGGGATTCCTATTCCTACTACGAGTAGGAATCCTACTCCTATGGCGCGCCCCCTGGCCGGCCGCACCTCCCCCCTTTCTCCTTTATATACGGGGGCAGGGGGGCACCCAAATACACACAATCAACATCGTTTTAGCCGTGTGAGGTGCCCCCCTCCACAGAAACACACCTCGGTCATACCGTTGCAGTGCTTAGGAGAATCCGTGCGCCGGTAGCTTCATCATCTCCGTCACCACGCCGTCATGCTGACGAAACTTTCTCATGAAGCTCAACAAGATCAAGAGCTCATGGGACATCATTGAGTTGAACGTGTGCTGCACGCGGAGGTGCCGTACGTTCGGTGCTTGGATCAGTTGGATCGCGTAGACGTTCGACAAAATTAACCGCGTCACTAGACGCTTCCGTTTCGGTCTATGAGGGTACGTAGACACACTCTCCCCTCTCATTGCTATGCATCTAGTAGATAGATCTTGCGTGATCGTAGGAAATTTTTGGAAATACTACGTTCCCCAACACACCCACCTCAGGACCAGATCGGCCACCTCGAGCGTCCTGGAACGGATGCTGCGGCAGTGGTACCGCCGCAGCGCCTGTTGGTATCTTGCTGCTCAGAGCGAGCTTGACGGCGACGCTCCTCTCCTAGCACGAGATCCATCCCATGCACAGCGTCCTGGCGTCCCTCGTCAAACGGCAAGACCTGCGGGGAGCGATGTTTGACCTCATGAGGGAGAACTGCTTCGGCTCCGTAGACGAGGAAGAACGGGGTCTCGCCTGTTGGCTTGGTGGCAGTGGTGCGAGTGGAGCACAGCACAGACTAGAGCTCGTTGTGCCAGCCCCTGCCGTAGGCCTCGAGCTTCTTCTTGAAGGTCCTTGCCTTGAGTCCTCTCAGGACCTCCGCGTTGGCGCGCTCAGCTTGCCCGTTGCTCCTGGGATGTGCCACTGAGGTGTGGCATATCTGCGTTCCAAGGTTAGCACAATATGCTTTGAAGAGGTTGCTAGTGAATTGCGAGCCGTTGTCGGTGATGATGCCATTAGGGACCCCCGAACCGGCTCATGAGGCCCCTGATGAACTTGACCGTCGAGCAGGCAGGGATGGTGCGCACTGGCTCCCCCTCAGCCCACTTTGTGAACTTGTCGATGGCGACGTAGAGGCAGCGGTAGCCCCTTGGCGCTCGAGGGAAGGGCCCCAAGATGTCCAGCCCCCAGATCGCGAACGGCCACGAGAGTGGGATAGTCTGAAGGCCCTAAGCTGGCTGGTGGATTTGCTTAGCGTGGAACTGGCAGGCTTCGCAGGATTTCACCAGCTCGGTAGCGTCGTTGAGTGTAGTAGGCCAATAAAATCCACTACGTAACGCCTTGCCTACCAGGGTGCGCGAGGACGAGTGATGCACGCAGTCCCTGCTATGTACGTCAGTTAGCAGCTCGCGCCCGTGCTCGCTGGAGATGCATCTCAAAGAAACGTCATTGGGTCATTTTTGGTACAACTCACCATCCTGGAGGCAGTAAGCTGTGGCCTGCCAGGCCACGCGCTCTACGCCCTCCTCGTTCTCTCACAGGGTTCCATGCAGCAGGTAGGTCTTGAACTCATGAGTCCAGCACCCCTCTTGGGGCTCGAGAGCAAGGAGCAAGCGTGCTCCCGAGGTCGGGCCACAGGCAGGATCTCCCGAGGTTAGCGGGGGGAGCTCCTTCTAAGGCAGTGTTGGCTCCGCAGCCGGTGGGGCGGCTGAGGGCTTTAAGAGCCGTTCCTCGAAGACGCTCGGCTCCTGCAGCTGACGCCTGGATGCCCTCTTGGCAATGTCGTCTGCCTCCTTGTTTGTGCCGGGTGGTACGGGCTGTAGCTCCAAGCCCAAGAATTGTTTCTTCATTTTGCGTACCTCCGCTAGGTACGCCTGCATGTGCTCATCCCTGGGCTCGTAGACCTTGTTGGAGGAGTTGACGAGAAGCTGAGAGTCACCCTTGATGGTGAGGCGCTTCACACCAAGGGTGACCGCAGCCTTCAGGCCGGTGATCAGGCCTTCTTACTCCACGATATTGTTGGAGACCTTCTCACCGTGATGGAAGAAGAGCTGCACAACATAGTAGAGCTTGTCCTTGGTGGGCGAGATGAGTACGGCTCCAGCCCTTGCGCCCTGGCGTGCAAAGGTGTCGTCAAAGTACATGACCCAGCCATCCGGTGCTTTACTCCCTGGCAAGAGGGACCGGTCCTCACCCGCTCCGGGCTCTGGGGTGTCAGTCCATTCTGCCATGATGTCGGCAAGCGCGGTACCCTTGACGACCCTGGTGGTGCTGAACTCCAGTTGAAATGCTTGCAGCTCGATGTTCCATTCGGCGAACCTTCCCACAGCATTGGGGCTCCTCAACACACTCTCCAATGGGTAAGCAGATACAACCTTGATAGGATGGCCTTGGAAGTAGTGGTGCAGCTTGCGCGAAGCGACAAGGAGCGCGAGTAGCAGCTTCTGCGGCATGGGGTAGCGTGCCCGAGCGTTGTAGAGCATCGTGCTGACAAAGTACACTGGGTGCTCGACGAGGGTGGGGGCAGGCTCTCCTGAGGCGAGAGGGCCTCAGGATCTTGGTCGCTGGATGTAGCAGTTGTGGCTTCAGGAACGTCATCTTCTGGAGCTTGGTCGTCGGCTGGCCCTGGCAGAGCCTCGTGAGTGTCGCCCCGGGGCTGTGTGGCCTTGTCCTGGATATCTAAAGTACCAAGGGCTCTTGGGGTTTTGACGCCACCATTACCGGCAGGCTAGTGAGGGATTTCTTGAGGTCTTCGAATGCTGCATCGGCCTCTGGGTCCACTCAAACGGGCCTTTCCTTTTCATCAGTTTGAAGAAGGGGAGGGCACGCTCCCCCAGCTTGGAGATGAAACGCCCAAGCGACGTCACACAGCCGGCCAGCTTCTGCATTTCCTTGAGGGTCTTCAGTGGACCCATCTTTTCTATGGCCTTGACCTTCTCGTGGTTAGCCTTGATTCCTCTGTGCGACACCAGGAAACCCAGCAGCTTGCCTGATGAGATGCCAAACACACACTTCTCCGGGTTGAGTCGTAGGTCTACCTTGCGCAGGCTGGCGAAGGTCTCTTCCAAATCTTCAATGAGGGTATTGGCCTACCGAGATTTTACAACGATGTCATCAACGTAGGCCTCAGCATTCCTCCCGAGCTGCTCTCCTAGGGCGATATGCATCAGCCGCTGGAAAGTCTCTCCTGCATTCCGCAACCCGAACGGCATACGAGTGTACCAGTATACCCCGCACGGGGTGAGGAAGGCGGTATTCTCGACATCTTGTACCGCCATCTTGATTTGATGGTAGCCCGTAAAGGCATCCAGGAAGCATAGCAGGTCGCACTCGGTGGTGGAGTCGACAATCTGGTCGATGGGCAGCACTGGGAACATGTCTTGTGGACATGCCTTGTTGAGGTTGGTGAAGTCGACACACATGCGCTCTTTCCCACCTTTCTTGGGCACAACTACCGGATTTGCCAACCACTCTGGATATCACACCCCGCGGACCACGCCAGCTTCTTGCAACTTGCGAGTCTCTTGTACGATGAAAGACTATTTCTCAATGGACTGGCTCCTAGCCTTCTGCTTTACTGGGCGCATGTTGGGTGATACGTTTAGGTGATGCTCAATCACCCCCCTTGGGACTCCTGCCAGGTCCTTGGGTTCCCATGCGAACACGTCCTTGTTGGCGCGCAAGACACCGACCAGTGCCTTTTCTTGAGCTGGGGGAAGGCCAGTGCCTATAGTGATGGTGGCTCCTGACGCCCCGTCTTCATCCACCAGTACCTGCTTCGTCTCGGCCCGGTCTTGAGAGAAAAGATGCTTCTTTTTGGCTGGCGCGGCCCCCACGGCCTCCGGAGCTGCTTCGTTGGTCGGGCGTGCCACCGCTGCGGCCCTGAAGGCGAGCTTGAGCGCCCCCATGGCCTCCTTGGTATCTCCGGCCACAGTTAGGACGCCTTTGCTCCCCGCCATCTTCATGAGGTTGTAGGCTGGGTGAGTTGTCGCCATGAACTTGGCTAGGGCTGGGCACCTGAGAATGGCATTGTACGGGAGGCCGATGTGGGCGATGTCAAAGTCGATAAGCTCGATGCGGTAGTTGTTGCGGATGACGAAGGTGACGGGGAGCCAGATCTGCCCCATGGGGCTGGTGTAGCCGTCGACGACCCCGGAGAACGGCCTGGAGGGACGGAGCCGTTCGGGCGACACATGGAGCATGCCAAATACTTCTGGGAGAGCACGTTGAGTCCGACCCCGCCGTCGATGAGGGTCTTGGTTACTACCACGTGGCAAATTGTGGGGGTGTAGAGCATCCAGAGCGCGCCTGCACCTGCGATGACCACCGGGTGGTCTCTGGAGTCGAAGGTGAGGTCGGCCTCAGGCCCAGCCCATCCTGGAGGGGCTCCCAGCGAGGCTCGGGTGGAGCCCACTTGACGGAAGAACTGCTTGACGTGGCGATCTGAGGGCGGTGCCTAAGAGCCACCGAGGAGGGCCACGACTGCGTGGGGTGCCGGCCCCGCGAAGCGTGTGGTGAAGAGACCGTGCAGCTCCTCCCAGGATGCGACAGATGACTCTGGCAAGCTAAGAAACCAGGCGTGTGGTACGCCGGTGAGTGCCATGGGGATGCAGCTGGCCATGACCTTGTTGTCGCCGCCGGCCGCCGAAACGGCCTCCTCGTAGGCCTGGAGGAAAACAGCCGGATCTGCCGCTCCATCGTAACGGGGTGGCATCTCCGGCCTAGACCTGAGTGGCCACTGGACCTATCGTAAGGCAGGGGTGAAGGCTTGGTGGCCTTCAACGCCGCCGCGCGTACCCACCGAGACGGTCGGAGGAGAGGCGCCCGCCATAGGAGCCTGGCGGATGGAGAGCGAGGTGGACGGAGAGGCGGAACTTCGGCGCACCTCTACCTGGCGCGCCAAATGTTAGATTTCGGGTTCTGCAAACCCTTGAGAGGTTCGAACTCTGGGGTGCGCACAAAGTACACTCTCTCCCCAGCGTGCTCACCCTATGATTCCACGGCCTAACTCGACGAACTCAAAGAACAAGGGACGCAGATGATTATACTGGTTCGGGCCAACCTGTGGTGTAATACCCTACTCAGTGTGTGTGGTGGATTGCCTTGTATGGCTAAGGATGAACTAGTACAAGGGATGAACAACCTCCGGAGGAGAGATGTTCTTGGGCTCGGATGAGCTTGTGGTATTGTCGGGGTGGAATGGATCTCATCCCATCTATGGTGGTGGCTAGGTCCTATTTATAGTGGCCTTGGTTCTCTTCCCAAATATCGGCGGGAAGGGATCTCACAATGGCCAAATTTGAAGGGGAACAACTAGTGCAAGTTATCCTGAAAAAGTAGTCTTCGCCTGCCAAAGGCTCTGGTGGTGACGTCCATTCTGCAGCCCTGATGGTCATTGGTCTTGTTGCACCGATATGGAATGTTAGGACCCCAATTCTAAGTCACACCGATCTAGCATGTAACACATCATATCACTTTCGGCCTCACACACAGTATCCCCACGGGTGCCACCTTACCTGGCCCGGGACCGTTTGCGCACTTTGGCACACGTTTATGATAGTGTCTCTAGCATCCATATGACACAGAACCAAGGCCGACATGACTAGTTATAAACCAAAACTGGCGCTAAATTACAGAGACATGCATACATGACCCAGCAACAATCGTGTTGGTCATCAACGTATGAACCCAAGTCGTAGTAAGCTACAAGTACTTAAAGGAATAACGCGTGACATTTCCCCTAAGGGACAGACACGGGAACGAAGAAGGACACATGCCGGCCAGCCTAAGTGTTCCGGAGCAGTAGCAGGTTACCAAGGCTTAGTGGAATCACTAGGAGGCATTTCCGTGTAGGATAGGCTACCAAGGGTAAACAACTAGGTGTCGGATCCCACACATACCAAGCATTTCAATAACATACACACAATATGCTCGATATGTGCAAATACAACATGGCATCACAACAAAACTCTATGACTCAAAGTACTTTTATTTAAGAGGCTCCGAAGTGCCTTACATAACATATCCGTACAGGTAGGGGACACATGACCCAACACTCAAGTCATACAAACATACAAGCACATGCGGAAGCTAAACTTGTCTAAGTACAGACAACTGGAAAGAAAGAAGGCTTGGTGTAGCTTGGCTATCTACAGTGGCCCTTCACAGGCTTGACATTGCCACCTGGGAAGCAAGCTACTCGTCGACATCAAGGTCTATGTAGAAACAACCAGAAGGGGCGGTGCTCTCCTCTGCCACAGTTATTAAGCAAACATGAGTACAAAGGTACTCAGTTTACATTAGACCCTATCATACATGCAACATTATCAACAAGGGTAGTGGAGTTTATTGCAGCAAGCCAGCTTTGACTCTTGGCTAACATGTACAACGTCTATCAGCAGTTTGAAATAGACGAGACAACGCACACGAGTCCACTAATCACCACAACAATAATCTACCGTGGATCCTCTCCCGTCATCCTACAGAAGGGCCATCCACGGCACTCACACTTGTCTTGAGTCTTTTATGAGTAACCATTAACTTGTCTATGAACTGTATAGGCAACCAAGTGGTCCTTTACTGCGGACGCGGCTATTTGAATATATTGATAACCCTGCAGGGGTGTACTTCTTCACACATGTTTCCACCACTTAGCATCTGCACATGACATGTGCTCGGCAGACTTCAAGCGGAAGCCGACATGTGTGTAGACCACGACCTAACCAATCACTCAAGTCTCTAGTCCAGTTTTATCACCTATTTAGATTTCATCCGCTAGGAGATCCGGCCGGAGTGTCGCTCACGACCCCAAACGATGTGTACAGGGTTCCCAAGACACGAAACGGGCGACTCGGTACACTGTGCCACGTACCTGCCGCATCACAGCCCAGCCTGAGGGTCAGCGCTGCGCACGGCCTCCACTATGCTACAATCACTAGAATCTAATTGCAACTCCTAGACAAAGGACAAGGGTGATTAATAAGTCGAGAGAGTCAATTAAGGATCCCAATGTGTGGTAGTAGCTGATCTTAAATCACACGTACAGATCTCAGTTCCTAGGGACGGTTCCAATAAAATAATCCACCATGTACTCCTGCATGGCCTTCCATCGATACGTTTACCAAAACATATTCCACACTTCGCTCTCATTACTAGAGATAATCATTTCACTCCGATCCATCACCCAGATGAACCAGACCTGACACAACTCTAAGCATAGCAGGCATAACATTGTAGGAACTCGTCAACATGGCTCAATCAACTCCTACACATGCTAGTGGGTTTCAACTATTTACTGTGGCAATGACATGTCATGCAAAGGAATGGGGTTCAGCTACCGCAACAAACAGCAGTTGAAACATTGTTGTCTTAATGCAGTAAGAGAGGGTAGAAGCGAGAAGATGGGTTTGTATCAGAATGTTCAATGGGGTTGCTTGCCTGGCAGATTGGTCGAGTGGTACTACCCTTCAACTCGATACTCCTGAATATCCTCGGGAGCAGAACCCACCACGGAGATCACACCGGTAACACAATCAATACACGACAATATGCAACAATATGATGCATGCTCATGACATGGCAAGATGAATGTGTTTGAGCTAATGCAACTACAAACAGAAGGGTTTGAGCCTATTTGAACCAAAGGTTCAAATTCTAGCCCAAGTTATTAATTGCTAAATTGCATTATCATGTTTTGATGTGAACAACAAGTTTAACTTGCTTAAACATGATGAAACCAGTACAGATCGATAGATTGGATTTTTTTTAATCATTTTTCATATATAAATCTTTTTCATCTGAGCTAAGGTCGATTTATTATGATTTTTAGAAGTTTAAACCATTTTCTGAAATAAATAAATCATTTCTTATTTATTTAAAATCCAGAAAATAGTTACTGTGTCATAGTGACGTCAGCAGGCCAACTGGGTCGCCCATGTCAAACCTGACAAGTGGGGCCCATTGGTTAGTGACTCGGTTAACTAACTGAGTTGGTTAGAAGTAAACTAATCCTAACAGAACTGTGAGAAGGGCTCGGCCCACATGTCAGTGACTCAGCTAACTAACTAAATTAATTAAGCTAATTAACTAACTCCTAACTAAATAGGGGCCTGGCCCTACTTGTCATAGACCTAGGGGAGTCAAACCCCAGGTCTGACCAGGCCAGCCCGCCGGTGGTTTGACGCCGGCAAGGCCAGACGCGGCGGAGGGCCTCGGAAATCCTCCTCCGGCGACCAAAAGGACGGCGGAGGGCACCTACGTGAAGCTGGAGACGAGCCGCATCGAGTGGTGCTCGAGTTGGAGCTCGGGGTCACCAGAAACAACGCCGGCGATGAGCCTTGTGGCTGTCGGAGTTCGGGCAAGGCCGAACTCGTTGCTGCGGTGCTCGTGGAGGCACGTGCAAGGCACCTACAGCATCTATGCGGCGTGGTGAGTGCGTTGAGCACGGTGGCGTGGCTGTTGCATGGCCGGAGCCACGTCGGCTGTGAGCAACTGCGGCGGCGCGTGCGGGCGAGCTTGAAGCAGTAGCTGCAAAGGGCTTTATCGAGAACAGGGAGGATGGGGACGGCCAGCAGCTCACAGTGGAGTCGACGGTGATCTTGGCGAGCTCAGAGACGGCCCGGAGCGGCTGGTGCGGCGAAGGGGATCTCCGGCGATGAGCGGCAGGGAAGAGCTCGGTGGAGTCGATGCAGCGCGTCCGAGGCCTCGTGGCTTGTCGAGGAGGTCGAGGACGAGGTGGCGGTGCTCTTAGACACGACGAGGCGATGGCGGACCGGCGAAGGCTGCGAGTTTCACCGTGGCGCAGGCGCAGCAGCGTCGGCCATGGCTTCCAGAGGGCGAGGGAGAGAGCTGAGGGGGAGTGCGGTGTCGTGGCAGTCAGGGCGACGACGTGGAGGACGTGTGAGGCGTCGAAACGGCGAGCAGCGTCCATAAGGGCAGCAAGCAGCTGCAGCGGTGGCGAGCTGGCGCGTGCCTGCGTCACCTACCTGCCTGGCGGGGACGAAGCAGCTGCCTGGCGCGGGCCAGCACAGTGCTGGGCCGCCAGGTGGGCCTGCTAGGTAAGTGGCCTCTGGCCTTTCTCTCTCTCTCCCCCTTTTTCTAATTTGTTTCTGTTTTCTAATTTTCTGTAATTGTTTTGCTTTATTAAAAATGCTAAAGCACTTTCATAAACCATGAAACTACTCATGTCCACTGTATACAATATATCCAACAGGGAACATTTTGGTTTATGATTATTTGGACATTTAAAATATTTTATAGCATTTAAATGTCCAAATGCAAATAACATATGATTTAATACAGTGACCTTAGGATGTCCTAGAAAAATGTGCACCATTTTTGTCAGAGATTTAGGACCAAGGCGAAGATGATGAACATTTTAGAAGGGCATTTTGGGTACATTGGAAAAGATTTTAGTAAACCCTAGTTGATTTCAGGGGGGGTGCTGGGGTTCTGTCATCCCCATTTCCAAGTTTCAGGAAAATTAAACATGATGCAACACTCTAGCTAGTCCCAATGCAAGAACTCACTAGGGTTGTGACAACTCACCCCCACTCAAAAGAATCTCGTCCCGAGATTCAGAGTCCGTCGGAAAGAGGGTGGGGTACTCAAGTCGAAGACGATCCTTCCTTTCCTAAGTAGCTTCGTTCTCGGAATGGTGTGACCATTGAACCTTGAGAAACTTGATGTTATGACGTCGAGTGGTACGCTCGGTTTGATCAAGAATACGAACGGGGTATTCTCGATATGTGAGATTATCTTGGAGATCAAGCGTTTCGTGGTCCACTCCGCAGATAGGATCCGAGAAGCAACGCCTGAGTTGGGAGACGTAGAAGACATCGTGAACTCCGGAAATATGCGAAGGTAGTTCCAGTTGGTAGGCAACTTCTCCTCGTTTGGCAAGAATGCGAAAATGACCAATGTAGCAAGGAGCCAATTTGCCTTTAATACCGAAGCGATGGGTTCCCTTGAGAGGAGTAACCCGAAGGTAAGCCTTATCGCCGACTTCGTAAGTCACAGCCTTATGATGGCGATCATATTGGCTCTTCTGACGAGATTGGGCTGTTTTCAATTTCTCACAAATGTTGCGAACTTGCTCTTCCGCTTCCTGGATCATGTCCGGACCAAAGAATTGTCTTTCCCCGGTTTCTGACCAGTTAAGAGGCGTTCGACATCTTCGTCCATAAAGAACTTCGAAAGGAGCCTTGCTCAAATTAGCTTGATAGCTGTTGTTATAAGCGAATTCGGCGAATGGAAGACACTTCTCCCAATCCATACCGAATGAGATAACAGAGGCTCGGATCATATCTTCCAGAATTTGATTGACTTGTTCTACTTGACCACTTGACTGAGGGTGAAAGGCGGTGCTAAAGGAGAGACGAGTTCCCATAGCATTTTGGAAACTTTCCTAAAATCGAGAGGTGAAGAGATTTCCACGGTCTGAGTTAATCTCCAATGGAACACCATGAAGAGATACTATCCGAGAGATATACAAGTCTGCTAGTTGGCTAGCGGTTATACTCTCTCGAATAGGCAGGAAATGGGCCACTTTGGAGAGGCGATCGATGACGACGAAGATATCATTATTCCCTTTCCTAGTCCAGGGAAATCCAGTAATGAAGTCCATACCGATCTTATCCCATTTCCATTCAGGAATAGCTAAAGGTTGAAGAGTGCCAGCAGGCCGTTGATGCTCTGCTTTAACTCGACGGCAAACGTCGTAGTTAGCAATGAACTGAGCAATTTCTCTCTTCATCCTAGTCCACCAGAACCTCTAGCATAGGTCCTGATACATTTTGGTACTACCGGGATGAATCGTGAGAGGAGATTCATGAGCCTCCTTAAGGATCAACTGCCGCAGTTGTTGTTTCTTAGGAACCACGAAGTAATTCTTGAAGTAGACAATACCCCGATCATCCATAGAGAAACATTTAGCAGCTTCGCTAGCAATATTCTCCTTGATCCGAGATATTCCTCTATCATACCGCTGGGCAGTTATGATTTGATCCATAAGGGTAGGTTTCGCCACCAAGGTAGAAAGGAATCCTTGAGGAACAATGTGAAGTTTAAGCTTACGGAATTCCTCGTGGAGAAGTGGTTTCCCTTGTTGTAACATCAGATTGTTACAATAAGACTTACGACTTAGCGCGTCATCCATGACATTGGCCTTTCCCGGGGTGTAAGTTATCCCTAAGTCGTAATCCGTGAGCAACTCAACCCAACGTCTTTGCCTGAGATTCAAATCCGGTTGGGTGAAGATGTATTTCAGACTTTGGTGATCGGTGAAGATCTCATAGCGATTACCAAGAAGGTAATGTCGCCATGTTTTGAGTGCATGGACTACATCTGCAAGCTCTAGATCATGTGTGGGATAGTTATCCTCATGTGGACGCAACTATTGAGATGCGTAGGCAATCACCTGTCGATCTTGCATGAGTATGCAACCTAGTCCTTGTCGCGAGGTGTCGTAATAGATAATAAAGTCCTTGGAGAAATCTGGTGGTACCAGTACGGGAGCACATGTAAGGCGTCTTTTCAGTTCCTGAAAGTTGAACTCGCACTGTGGGGTCCACTCGAACTTTTTATCTTTCTTAAGGAGTTCAGTTAGAGGTTTAGCAACCTTGGAGAAATTCTCGACAAAGCGACGGCAATAGCTCGCTATGCCAAGGAAACTCCTAACTTGCTTGACCAATTCAGGTGGAGTCCAATCAAGGACAGTCTGAACTTGCTCGGGATTGATAGCAATACCCTTACCAGAGATTACATGACCTATAGATAGGTCACTTCTGGCAACCAGAATTCACACTTAGAGAATTTGGCATAAAGGCGGTGCTCTCGATGTTTCGTCAATACCAGCCTTAGATGATCGGCATGATCTTCCTTGTTTTTGGAGTAAATGAGTATATCATCGAGGTATACCACGACGAATCTATCCAAGTACTCCATGAAGATAGAATTCATTAGGCGAGAGAAGGTGATTGGGGCATTGGTTAACCCGAAGGACATGACGGTGTACTCGTATTGGCCATAACGAGTAATAAAGGCCGTTTTGGAAATGTCCCCGTTCTTGATTTTTGATTTGATGGTAGCCTAACCTCAAATCCATTTTGGAAAAGATTGAGGATCCAGCGAGCTGATCATACAGGTCGTTGATCCTAGGGAGCAAATACTTGTTCTTTATGGTGACCAAGTTGACGGATCGATAATCTACAACCATCCGATCCGTTCCATCCTTCTTCTTGACAAAGAGGACGGGACAAGCCCAAGGAGAAGAACTAGGACGGATGAAACCCTTTTTCAAGGACTCATCGAGTTGTATCTTAAGCTCAGCTAGTTCTAAGGGTGTCATCTTATAGGGTCTTCTAGAAATTGGAACAGTTCCTGGGACAAGATCTATCACGAACTCCACATCTCTATCAGGTGGAACACCTGGTAGTTCTTCTGGAAAGACGTCCGGGAAGTCACGGACTACTGGGATATCTTCGAGTTCTGGAAGAGGGCTGGCATTAAGGGAGTAGAGCTGACGCTCAGCCATTCGGGCCAAAACATTGACTGTCTTGCCCGATGGGTGTGTAAGTTGAACAGTTCTAGTGTAGCAATCAATCTTAGCGTAATGAGTTATCATCCAGTCCATACCCAAGATGATGTTTATATCTGAAGACTTAAGGGCTATCAGAGATGCAAGAAAGACAAATCTATCGACAAGAATTTCATTTCCATGGCTTAGTATAGAAGTTTGCCATTTAGAACCAGGAGTTTCAATTACCATGGAAGTGGGCATGTCACAAAAAGTCGTGTTGTGCATTCAAGCATAGCTCTCTGATATGAACGAATGAGATGCTCCAGTATCGAAAAGAACAGATGTCGGATGGTAGTTAACAAGGAGCGTCCCAAGGATGATGTTAGGATCATCATAAGCCTCCTCAGCAGAGTCATAGTTGACATGGCCACGTGAAGTGGTGACTGGCTTGACATAGGACACCTTTCCTGCTGGCTTACCACAGCCAACAGACCTTCCTGGCTGGTTCTGAGGACACTCTCACATGTAGTGGCCTGGTTCTCTACACTTGAAGCATATCACAGTGCCAATGCGCGGGGCAGTATTGACAACTGGTCCATTGTAGGTCTTGGGCAGTGCATACTATTGAGTTGGGTGAGGCGCCTCATAGGATGGCCTCGGTGTGAACTTGGGTGGCAGAGCTGTGTTTGGAAGCCACACCCGGCGCTTTTGAGCGCCAGAACCGGATGAAGAACCAAAATCAGAGGGATGCTTGCGTGTGGCTTCATAGTCAGTCTGGCCTATCTCAGCACTGATGGCTTTGTTCACTAGCTTCTGGAAGGAGGTGCACTCGTGCAGTCGGAGATCACGATGAAGTTCGCGGCTAAATCCCTTGCGGAACCTCACCTGCTTCTTGGCGTCGGTGGACACTTCTTCAGGAGCATAGCGCGCCAAGTTTCCAAACTAGCGGCTATAGGCATCGACGGTTAGCCTGCCTTGGGTGAAATTGCAAGATTCCTCCCGCTTGCGATCCATAAGACCTTCTGGAATATGGTGTTCATGAAAAGCCTCGTTGAAGTCTGCCCAAGTGGTAATCTAGCCAGCGGGACGCATAGCCTCATAGTTTTCCCACCAAAGGCTAGGAGGGCCCTCAAGATGATAGCCAGCGTAGGTGACCTTATCAGCTTCGTCTATGTTGGCAGAACATAGCTTATGGGTGATACTGCGAAGCCATTCATCCGCATCAAGAGGCTCAACGGAATGATGGAAGGTTGGTGGGCACATCTTGATAAAGTCATTAATAGACACCAAGTCATTCCTTTGGCGAAAAGTAGTGTTATGTTCTATATGTTCCGGCAGTCGGTTGGTCTCTCGTTTATTCCTTTATGCCTCCAACATGACTTCAGCCAAGGAGGGTGGATGAGGCAGATTCCCATCCCTAGCCCCACTGGCTTCACCCTGCTCCTGAACAGCAGCGGTGCTGCAGGTGTTGACCATCCTAGGAAAACAAACAACAGTTTATACAAGGATGGAAAAACTCTGACATAGGAGTGCATAATGTAATGGATGACACGGAATGCAGAGATGTTCATCTTTACGACATGGTAATATAGAAACTGCCATATATACACCATTGGGCATACACACCATACATAGTTTAGTACAAGCCCAAGCTAAAGTACAACTGCGGTGAAAGATGGTACATCTCATCAGACGCATTCCAGGCTCCTATACATTATTTATCTACGCCTCCTGTCATGGTGGGCGCACGGCAGATGCCAAGGGATGGCTAAAGATAGGAGGTGGCTCGAGGGCGCTGGTGGACTCCAGAAGCGGGGTTGGTATGAGCGAGCGTGGGACGGAAGACATACCCACGTTCGGGGCTCTCCGGGAAGATAACACCCCTAATCCTGCCGAACGTGGTTGATGTTTATCAGTACAGAGTTGCTCCTTGAGCTGTGTGGAGGAAGGAGGAAGACAGGCCAGGGCTTTAGGCTGCTTCTCTCGAGGTGTGTCTATCCTATTCTCTGCTAGGTCTCGCTACTATTGTTCGCTACTAGTCTTTGCTGATCTCTCACCCGCATGTATGTGGGCTCTGGGGGGTTTTATATAGGCCAACCCTCCAGGGATACAATGGTAATGTTACACGGCCGTGGGGCCGGATTGTCATTGTCCGGGAAGCCGGCGCTGGGACTCACCGAGTACAGGGCTCGCCGGGCTCTCCGGGTGCGGGGCCCGTCGGGTACGGGGGCACTGTGTTTCATCTTTTCGTTCGCGAAGGATTGGTCGAGCTGAGTCGGGTACATCGTGCTCCATCATGTCACCGTCTGTCAACGTCATGGGCTCTGATGATTACACTGTAGCCACACCCCGGCTAGCTAGGGGCAAGGGCGAGGCACTGTTGACTAGATCATCAGTAGGTGCATCTCGTCCCATCGTACGACTGGGATGGGACGGAAACTGACTCGTGGCCGGATTGGAGAACACACCACGGGTTGGTCTGGCTTGATAGAGAAGTCTTGGCGTGCCGGGTCCGGATCCCTTGAGCGGGCCGTTGGGGTGGGATCGCGGGAGCCGGCCGGACTGGAGAGTCTTGCCGGGTCATGGGTGCTGGCCGGGTCGAGCGACCCGGCAAAGTGAGAGCCGGATTGTGGGGCGATGCTGGCCCCGTCGTTTTTGAAAAGGATCCGGCTTCCGTTGCGTGCCCGGGGTTGATCCCCCCGACAGTAGTCCCCGAAGCTATGAAGGTCCGCCGTCTTCGAGTGAAAGGGCCTTCGCGGTTTCCTTTCATTGGAAGCGAACTTGAGGCCGGACCCGGCAACACCCGCTGCGTGCCGGCTTCCGGAGGCCGGATTGCGGCGTTTCGGCAACGGCTGGAAACCGAGGAGTCTGCCTAATCTTGAACGATCTTTTGGGTTCCGCGCGGGCGCCACGTGGAGCTCAGAAGCCGGAGGGGCCTGCCAGGCCACGTGCATGACGGGATGGGGCGACATGCTGGGGCCCAAGGTCGCGCGGCCTCGGCCCGCGCGTGTGGATTTATTCCGGCGTCCGTGAACCAGTTGCCCTTTTGGGGGCAATTATTGCGCACGTACGTGCACATTTATTGCGGGGAAGTGGGAGAGGCGGGCACAGTAGATCCCACTCCCCCATGTTCGAGCCACAGCTATAAATTGGGCTGAGGGGGCAGCAGAAATCGTTCTCGCTTGCGCCCTCTTGCCTTTCTTCATCTCCTCGGCTCGTTGCGACCGCCGCGCACCACGACGCCCGTCGATCCGAGCAGAGGCCAACCTCTTCTTCTTTCTCTTCCACGCTTCTCGTCAATGGTGTTGCCATTGGGCTCTTGGATGGGCTCGACCGTCACGGAGGACGATATCTCCTACCTCCGCGCCACCGAACGCTTGCCGCCGGAGACGGAGGTTGCCGTGCGCTTGCCAGGGGACGAGAGGGAGCCACGCCCCGAGGGCGCGAAGCACGTGGTCTTCTTCACGCACTTCAAGTACGGATTTGGGCTGCCCGCGAGCGACTTCTTCCGCGAGTTTCTCGAGTTCTATGGGCTCCAGCCCCACCATCTTGGAGCCAGCGCTATTGTGCAGCTCTCGGGCTTCGTCACGCTCTGCGAGGCATACCTTAGAGTTGAGCCCTCCATCGACCTCTTCGCGCGCCTCTTCTCCCTGAAGCGGCAGGGGCCGAAGGCCGGGGAGATGTCGGAGTGCCGCTGGAAGACTCTGCCAAGAAGTGGCAGCACTCCTTCTTCTACATCCGCAATTGGGCGCGGATCGTATTAATCTGCCAGCGTTCGTCGATTCACCGCCGCAAGCGAAGCAGAACTGGTCGTACTACCCCAATCGGCCGTCGCAGGTGGTGCTCAACCTGTGTGAGCGGGTGGTGGTGATGAAGGAGCGGGAAGGGCTCGACAGCAACGACATCATCACGGCCTTCATCGCTGTCACATCCCTAGCTTAACCCTGCACTAGGCTAGCACTTGTCTGTTGCATCATGTTTAAATTTCAATTAAAGTTGAAATGGGGATGGCAAAAAACCCAGCACCCCCTTTAATCCAACTAGGGTTTACTAAAAATATTTTTCAATGTACCCAAAATGCCCTTCATAAAATGTTTATCATTTTTGGTCTTGGCTAAAACCTCTGCCAAAAATTGTTTCATAATTTTGGGAGCCATTTTGGATCTTTGAATTAAGTCACAACTATTTGCATTTGGACATTTAAAATGTTATATATATTTTTTAATGTCCAAATAATTCTGAAAGCAATTTTAGGTTGTTGGGAATAAACTCAAAAGTGCCTCTGAGAAATTTTCCAAGTTGATTTAGTATTTTTACTAAATCAAAACACATTGCAGAAGAAAAAGAAAACAAAACAAAATTAGAAAAGGTTAGAAACTAACCTGGGCTTACCTACTCGACCCACTTACCTGTCACAGCCCAGCTGGCCAGCCCACTGGCCGCCTCATGTCGTCTCCCTCCTCCTGCCAGAAGGGCGCGGGCGCATGCCCGGCGCGTGCGGCCACACGCCATGGCCACTTCCTACCTCCCTGCCTGCCTGGCTTCTCCCCGACGTGGCCGACGATGCCACGTACATCGCCCCGACCGTCTGGATCTCTCTCACTCTCCCTGGACCCTTCCCCTCTCCTCTGCTCTCTCTCCCGCACAGCCCGAGGGGAGCTCATCGCCGCCGCGCCCGCCGAGTCTCCATCGCCTAGCTAGCCTGTCCATCAGCTCCGCCGAGTCCTGATGCATCTCCCCACCGAAGGAAGCAAGCCAGGACGTCCTGCTTCATCGCCACCGAGCTTGTCTTCAAGCTTCGGCCGCCGTGGATCACCGCCGTCGAATTCGCGGCAACCAGCACTTCCCTGACCCTGTCGTCTGCACCATCCCCCTCTTCGTGAGCCCCGCCGTCTTTCCCATCTCTTCTCGCTGCTGAAAGCGTACCCTAGCTGGGCCTGTATGCTCTGTATGTTGGGTCATGTGACCTTTGTTTGTAATAAATGGTATGATGGCTCTTCTGGGCCTTATCTATATGAGTTGTTGAGTTATGTTGTGATGCCATGTTGTACAGCACATACTTGCATGTTATGCGTTCGTGTAATGTGTATTGCTATGTGTGGGATCCGACACCTAGTTGTTTACCTTTGGTAGCCTATCTTACAGGGAAATGTCTCCTGGTGCTTCCACTGAGCCTTGGTAGCTTGCTAGTGCTCTGGAACGCTTAGGCTGGCCGACATGTGTCCTTCTTCGTTCCTGTGTCTGTCCCTTAGGGGAAATGTCACGCGTTGTTCCTTTAAGTCCTTGTAGCTTGCTACGACTTGGGTTCATACGTTGATGACCGACACGTTCGTTGCTGGGTCATGTATGCCTGTCTCTGTAATTTAGTGCCACTTCTGGTTTATAACTAGTCATGTCGGCTCGGGTTCTCTGTCATATGGATGCTAGCGACACTATCATATACGTGTGCCAAAATGCGCAAACGGTCCCGGGCTAGGTAAGGTGGCACCCGTGGGGATACCGTGCGTGAGGCCGCAAAGTGATATTATGTGTTACAGGCTAGACCTGTGTGACTTAGGATCGGGGTCCTGACAGCTTTGGTATCAGAGCCTGACTGCCTGTAGGATTAGCAAGCCAAACTGGTCGAAGTCGTGTCTAGAAACTCTTTAGTTATGTAAGGGAATTGTTTGTGGAAGGGAACGTAAGGCTCTTTTTACTCCTTTACCTTATGACCTTCTGATCTGAGTCACCTTCTTCTTTCTACGGGGATTAAGAACTAGGCTTTCTCTTATGTCTATCAGGATCACGTTGTTGTGGATTCAACCCTCATGTTCAGTTCCTTCTACCTCTGTTTGTTCAACTGTTGGTCTCAGAAACTTGACATTATGATGTTAAGTGGATATGATACTCTTTTGCTTAGATCTCAAAGTATTTTCGAGCAATTACAGTCGTTATGCTGTCCGAGTCATCCCAGGTCTCTAAACAATCTGATGCATTTGCAAATCATTCCTACCTGTTCTTAATGTCCTTTTAGACCAGATTAATCACACTAGTCAGTGTGTTCAGGTACTCTGTTACCTCGATATATATGTTGGAATTATTACTATGACCCTAGGTGTCTTAGAGGATCACCCAGTAATCTAGCAATGCTTTATATTCTCAGTGTGATGATTCTGGCCATATTTCTCGAAAGCATCCCGTGATGCCATTTAGTTGGTAGATATTCTATTCCTGGGTTCTTGAACCCGAGTTTCACCCTACTTACCTCATGTTGATAGTATCTGCTCGTTCCTTAGGATATTAGTAACCTTGTGATAGTCCTCGAGGTTCGTGGTTATCGTTCTTCCAATACCATGAACCATCCTTGGCAGAAGTTCTCCCGAACCAAAAGATCACAACCAGAGTGCTCCTGAGTGGTACTCCATTCATATTGTGACTCTGCCAGTCCTACTTTTCTGCATGGGTTATCCGGAAGAAATATGTGGAACTCGTTCGACATACTAACCTATGCATCCACAACTCAGAAAGATATATGTTCCTTTGAGTTGTCCCTTTTCAGTTGTTTTATGACCTTCGTCTATCAGTTGATAGTCAGGAGTAGTCGTGCACTTGTGTTCATCGATGCCTTTTACTCTTGTGGTCCGTCAAGCCATTCTATTCTGGAATGACTAGGAGAAACAAACTCCAGTACCTTATCCATATCCAGGATTGGGTCAAAGAAGTTGTACTTCGCAGATGAAGAATGCTAATGCAGCTTCTAAACTGTTCTATCCTGGAGTATTACCATCTTTATGTCAAGAATGTCATGAGAATTGCACTATCTCCTATGAATTCTTGATGTAGGTAATACTTCTTGCCATCATTGTTCATCCCTCGGTTTCCGTGTTATTGTAACCGGAATGTTGACAAGTGAATTTTGATGTGTGAAATCAATACTCCTAGCAACTCTGTTGCTTGGTAGTTAAATGGACGATAATCTCATTCTTAGCATGATGGTTACCGAATCACCATCCTAAGATTGATTGTGCTACCTAGTCCACTTTCCTGGTGCACTCCTTGATTGATGAGTTAGGATTTTGTTAAGTCCTTGCTCATTAGATCATATCGTCTTGCCCTGATAAGCAAGATGGTTCCCGAGCTTAGTAACATATCGGTGGTTCGTGATTTTCCGAATATCTTCTCGGAAGTATTACCAGGTTGTTCCCTGACTGTTATGTTGAGCTCGTGAGCAAGTTGGTACTCTTGTAAACCAACCCTTCTCCAAGAATCTGTGTTGGATACCCCGAACTAGTTGGTTAAGCTAAACAACAACTTGGAAAGTTGGAAGATAAAAGCTTAATCCATATAGCTCACTTCAAAGGGATATCTTGTGTGTGTATTGAAGATAGATGATATCTTCTTCAATTGATCCCCGTGATCATTTGTGGACCTATTGTCTTGTCCAAACTTTTATTTGAGTATGGGTTATCGTCAAGTCAAATCAGAACCAACGATATTCGTAATGTTGTCTTACTCATAGTTGTTCCCTTGAGCATACACCATTATATCTTTTGGGTCTGACCAATGCTATCACTTTGTTCACATTGTCATGGAACTCCAATTATATGGAAACCTGGATGAATTGTTGTTGAGCCCATCAGCAACATTGTTATCTTCTCCATGATCTATGTTGAACATCCAGCTAGTATTGGAAAATTTTATAAGCATTATCTTCATGACCCGTTCGTGAAGCATATGACGGAAGAAAGAACTGACTTCCTCTAATTCATGTGCATCTGATGCAAGTTGCCGCCGTGAATTCGAGAAAGCATGTTTTACCTCCTCTGGAGTCATCCCAAGTCAGTCATGCGTACGTGCGAAGTATTCTATGGTCTGATAGACTGATCATCTTCATTCTGTATGTATCCCTAGCACACCAAGCCACTGATTGATTTGTTCAAAGAAAAGAAGTTCAAATGCTATTCCCGAAGGGCACGGACGGACATGCACAAGACTTCGTTATATCCAATGATGATTCCCAATCTGAACTCGATAGTATTTTCTAGTAAGACTACTATGTGGTCATGCTTGTCTTGGACAACGTGTTCACAGGTTTGTAGCAGAACCAGCTCATGTTTTGGAGCTTGTTGTCGTAGTTCACTCCCCGAGAATCTCGCAACGCCGTCTCGTCGAATTGTGTTGCAAACATTCATTCCTTCTAGACTCGATGAGTCTGGAATATCCTGACACCAATCAGAACTGAATCTCAGGCAGATATGATGGTTGGAGCTTTTCCCAAGAACTATAATATTGGTCTCTCGATGACCGGTAAAGTGGATGTCGTGGCCAACCCACCCAGCCGGAAGACCTATTGTTGTAGTATCTTGATTGAAGAAGTTGGCCACCTCCCCATAAGGACTTCGTAGGAATTAATCCCTAGTTGTTCCTTATGGATTTTTGTGCTCCTGAAGTCCGACCTGTTATTTGACGTCCTAGGTACCAAACCATTAAAATAAATGGGTTGTGCTAGCACTTCAAGGAGAACATTAGAAGCGGAGTGCTAAATGTCTCTCGGTCGATTACCCAGATTTTGCCCCTTGACTCCGCTAAGGTGAAATCTAGGAAAGTGTTATCTTCCTTGCATCTGCATCCTCCATCGTTATTCATCATGGTAGTATGTGGTGTTGCCAGGATCCCTGACACGGATATTGGTAAAACCTTGGTGAATACGGGAATACTCAAGTTCTTGAGAGCACGCACCAGCACTAGGTGTTATCCTCGACACTATCCGGGATTGCTCCCATTGTTCTTGGTTATGTTGTAATGTCTCAAAGAGCAATTTACTCTCTACTGTTGGGTTTCTTCCCAGTTACTAGAATCATTCCCCGCATTTGCATTTTGTTCCCAACTTGCACCGCCAATGTGCCATTTTACCATGGATCCCATCCATCTCCGGTGATAACCAAATCATCCCTTGTGTTGTCTTTAACAAGATAGTCCACATCATCCATTCGGGACGAGTATGTCATTCTTTCGGACTCCGTTAAACGATCGATTGTGTTTGCCTTAGGCTGGTATAGGGAATCTCAATGATCGCTATATCAAAAGTAATTCTTTTTGCCACTTAAGGGGATAACTCTACAAGTCACCTTCTCTAAGGTGCCCCGTCTGGTGGTATCAATCACCATCTTCTTAGGTGTGGAATTATTGCAACTAGGTGAACCTTCATCGTTTGTCTCACTCCATCCCCCTGGAGGTGTACTTCGTGTCTCATCTCAAGAGATGTTTCAACGTCTCACTCCAAGAGTTGATCTTGAGTTGCTCGATCTTTCACAAGATCAACTATTGCGGAGTTTCTTTCGTCGTCACCGTGTTGGACAAAGATCTGGTACTCAAGGATGTCAGGATCAACATGATGCTATGAATCAACAATTTCGAGGAGGGAAACTGGATCGAGAAGATTGTGTTAGATAGTGTCCCCTCTGATTTCTTATCTCACGCCCTGAATCTCGGGACGAGATTCTTGTTTAGTAGGGGTGAGTTGTCACATCCCTAGCTTCTGGTAATGCCCTAGGCTAGCCTCATGTGTGCATCATGTTTAATTTTTGTTAACTGGAAATGGGGATTGATCAAACCCTAGCACTAAATGAACTCAACTAGGTTCAAATAAAAATCCTTTTCAATAAACCCAGAAATGCCTTCATTAATGTGTGATAATTTTGGCAAGGGTTCTGATCCAAACCAAAAATATTGAACATTTTTAGGGAATTTTTGGGCTTTGAATTAAATCAATAAGTATTTAAATTGGGGCATGTAAATATTTTTAATATCTTTTAATGCTCCAACAATTCTGAAAATAGTTGAGGGTCTCTGCAATAATTTATTTAATGCCCACAATTATTTTTAGGATTTACTAAAATGATTTGGGCTATAAACTAAATCAAAACAAAATAACAGAAATAGAAAACAGAAAGAAAATAAGAGAGAGAGAAGTACCTGGGCCTTCTTACCTGTGCAGCCCACTAGAAGCCCGCAGACAGCCGGCCTGCCAGGCCCAGCCCACCCCCACCGCGTCGTCTTCCTCCGCCAGTCGGAGCAGCTCGCTGTCGCGCGCGCGCTCGCCCTGGCCAGCTCCTGCTTGCCACCTCCTGCTTCTCCTCGCGCCACGGAGACGCCCA
>LR738714.1:125686081-125762777 GCA_902687465.1 Secale cereale
AGCACCCGAACGTCGTCGTCGCCGCCGTCCTGAACCACCACGGCCACCGTCCACCTCTCGCCCCTCCGATGAGCCCTCGAGCTCCGCCGTGCTCCCCCTCTTCCTCTCCTTCATCTCATGCGACGCCAGGAGCTCCCCCTCACCCGCAACACCGTCGTTCCCCTCCTCTGCGTCCGGTGACCGCCGTCGACGATTCGCCGCCGTCAGGCCGCCCCCGGGCTCGCCGTCTTCTTCAAACGAACCGCGGTGAGCCTCCGAGCCGTTTCCCCCTGTCCCCGTGGCCTGTAGCTCACCGTAGCCGTCGCCCCCTTCCTCACCGTCGCCGGCCGCCGCTGAGCCTGTCGCCGCCGTGGCCACAACCACCATAGCTCGCCTCCGAGCTCGCCATCGCACTCAGCGCGTCACCACGGGACCGTAGCAACCAACCGTTGCTCCTGCCGTGCTCTGCGGCGTTGTTTTCGTCTACGTCCGAACTCCGCCGCCGCCAAACCTCGTCGTCGGTCACCTTCCGGCCACCCCGCGGCCTCCCGTCTGGTCCTTTGGATGCGGACGAGCAAGAGCTACTTCCCGGAGCCCTCAGCTCGCCAAACCACCAACCGTAGCTCAAATCCGAGCCGAGCCGCCGTCGTTTAGGTTGCCGCCGGCAAGACTCCGGCGAGCTGACGTGGCACCATCGTTAGGGACTAATTACCCAGCTAATTAACCCTTTCTCTCGCTGACATGTGGGCCCATTCCCCACTGACACTTTTAGTTAGTATTAAATCAGCACTAACAGTCTTTGTTAACTAACCTAGAGTCACTGACAGTGGGCCCCAGTGCCTATTTAGTTTAGTTTAAACTTCTGTTAAGTTTAATTAAACCTGTTTAACTGTTGAGTCACTGACGTGTGGACCCCACACGTCAGGTTTGACTGAGACCAGCCGCTGACCTGCTGACGCCAGAGTGACGTCATGCTGATGCAGTATCTGTTTTCTGGGTTTTTAAATAAATCAGTAATGATTTATTTATTTCAGAAAATAGCCAAAACTTCTAAAAATCATAGAAAATAATCTATAGCTCAGATGAAAATAGTTTATATATGAAAATTGATCAGAAAAATCCAAGGAATCTGTTTATGGCATTTTCATGCATGTTTGAATAACTTACAGCCACTGTTTAGGACTTTTTGAATAAATGGCATTTGAATAATCACATATGGAGTTTGAATTTGAACCTTGGTTCAAACCAACTTCATTTAACATGGTTGCTAGTTGCATTAGGCCAAACCACATCATATTGCCATGTCATGTTCATGCATCATATTGTTGCATTGCATTGATTGTGTTCTTTCTCTGTTTGTCGGTTTTGTCCCCTCTCAGTAGACGACGTTCCGACGATGAGTTCGATGACACCGATGAAGACTCTTTGATATCTTCAGAAGTGCCAGGCAAGCAAAACCCCATTGAGCATTCCGATACAATCCCACTCTCTCGCTCTTGCTCTCTTTTACTGCATTAGGACAACAACGCTCCAACTGTTACTTGCTGCGGTAGTTGAACCCCTTTCCACTGCATGACCCGTCATTGCCACAGTAAATAGTTGAAACCCACTAGTATGAGTAGGAGTTGTTTGAGCCATGTTGTGCCTACTCATTCATGCTTGTATGCCATGCCTACTATTGCTTAGAGTTGTGTCAGGTCTGATTCATCGGGGATGAATTGGAATGTGGTGAACATGTCCTAATGTGTGTGAGCTAAGTGTGTGAACACGATTTGGTAAAGGTAGCGATGAGAGGCCATGTAGGAGTACATGGTGGGTTGTCTCATTGAAACCGTCCTCAGGAACTGAGTTCTGTGTTGGTTGATCCATGAAACAGCTACTACCACACATTGGGCCCTGAAATATGACCCCGCTCGAGTTATTGACTGCCCTTGTTCTCTGTCCAGGAGTTGCAACTAGTTTCTGGTGTTTGTAGTTTACTGGAGGTCGTGCGCAGTGCTGACCCTTGGGGTGGACTGTGACACGGCAGGTACGTGGCACGGTGTACCGGTCGTCCGTTTGGTGACGCGGGAACCCTGTACACATCGTTTGGGGCCGTGAGCGAGACCCCGGCCGGATCTCCCCACGGATGGAACCCAAATAGGCGATAAACCTGGACGAGAGACTTGAGTGGTTGGTTAGGTCGTGGTCTACACCCACGTCGGCTTTTGCTTGAAGTCTGCCGAGCACATGTCGTGTGCAGACGCTAAGTGGTGGAAACATGTGTGAAGAAGTACACCCCTGCAGGGTTAAATATAATCTATTCGAATAGCCGTGTCCGCGGATATGGACTTCTGGGTTGCCTATTACAGTTCATAGACAAGTGAAAGTGGATACTCTAAAACGCTCAAGATAAGCGTGAGTGCTATGGATGGCCTTCTCGTAGGGAGACGGGAGCGGATCCATAGTGGTGTATTGATTGGTGAATATGTGGACTCGTGTGCGCCACCTCAAAGAGTTACTTTCAGTCGTAGTTTAGGATAGCCACCGAGTCAAAGCTGGCTTGCTGCAGTCAAACTCCACCACCCCTTGTTGATACCGATGCATATGTAGCTAGTTCTGATGTAAGTCTTGCTGAGTACCTTTGTACTCATGTTTGCTTAATTTATGTTTTTGCAGAGAGACCTCAGTCTCGCTAGTGGTTCGCGTGGACTTCGACGTTTAGCTTGTTACCTCAGCTACGATCTTGTGCCCTTGGGAGGGTCTTGTAGATAGTCAGGCTTCTTAGTCTTTTTCACTTGTAGATGTTTGTACTCAGACATGTAATGCTTCCGTTGCTTGTATGCTCTGTATGTTGGGTCATGTGACCTTTGTTTGTAATAAATGCTATGATGGCTCTTCTGGGCCTTATATATATGAGTTATTGAGTTATGTTGTGATGCCATGTTGTACAGCACATACTTGCATGTTATGCGTACGTGTAATGTGTATTGCTATGTGTGGGATCCGACACCTAGTTGTTTACCTTTGGTAGCCTATCTTACAGGGAAATGTCTCCTGGTGCTTCCACTAAGCCTTGGTAGCTTGCTACTGCTCCGGAACGCTTAGGCTGGCCGGCATGTGTCCTTCTTCGTTCCTGTGTCTGTCCCTTAGGGGAAATGTCACGCGTTGTTCCTTTAAGTCCTTGTAGCTTGGTACGACTTGGGTTCATACGTTGATGACCGACACGTTCGTTGCTGGGTCATGTATGCCTGTCTCTATAATTTAGTGCCACTTCTGGTTTATAACTAGTCATGTCGGCCCGGGTTCTCTGTCATATGGATGCTAGCGACACTATCATATACGTGTGCCAAAATGCGCAAACGGTCCCGGGCCAGGTAAGGTGGCACCCGTGGGGATACCGTGCGTGAGGCCGCAAAGTGATATGATGTGTTACAGGCTAGACCTGTGTGACTTAGGATCGGGGTCCTGACAGCTTTGGTATCAGAGCCTGACTGCCTGTAGGATTAGCAAGCCAAACTGGTCGAAGTCGTGTCTAGAAACTCTTTAGTTATGTAAGGGAATTGTTTGTGGAAGGGAACGTAAGGCTCTTTTTACTCCTTTACCTTATGACCTTCTGATCTGAGTCACCTTCTTCTTTCTACGGGGATTAAGAACTAGGCTTTCTCTTATGTCTATCAGGATCACGTTGTTGTGGATTCAACCCTCATGTTCAGTTCCTTCTACCTCTGTTTGTTCAACTGTTGGTCTCAGAAACTTGACATTATGATGTTAAGTGGATATGATACTCTTTTGCTTGGATCTCAAAGTATTTTCGAGCAATTACAGTCGTTATGCTGTCCGAGTCATCCCAGGTCTATAAACAATCAGATGCATTTGCAAATCATTCCTACCTGTTCTTAATGTCCTTTTAGACCAGATTAATCACACTAGTCAGTGTGTTGAGGTACTCTATTACCTCGACATATATGTTGGAATTATTATTATGACCCTAGGTGTCTTAGAGGATCACCCAGTAATCTAGCAATGCTTTATATTCTCAGTGTGATGATTCTGGCCATATTTCTCGAAAGCATCCCGTGATGCCATTTAGTTGGTAGGTATTCTATTCCTGGGTTCTTGAACCCGAGTTTCACCCTACTTACCTCATGTTGATGGTATTTGCTTGTTCCTTAGGATATTAGTAACCTTGTGATAGTCCTCGAGGTTCGTGGTTATCGTTCTTCCAATACCATGAACCATCCTTGGCAGAAGTTCTCCCGAACCAAAAGATCACAACCAGAGTGCTCCTGAGTGGTACTCCATTCATATTGTGACTCTGCCAGTCCTACTTTTCTGCATGGCTTATCCGGAAGAAATATGTGGAACTCGTTCGACATACTAACCTATGCATCCACAACTCAGAAAGATATATGTTCCTTTGAGTTGTCCCTTTTCAGTTGTTTTATGACCTTCGTCTATCAGTTGATAGTCAGGAGTAGTCGTGCACTTGTGTTCATCGATGCCTTTTACTCTTGTGGTCCGTCAAGCCATTCTATTCTGGAATGACTAGGAGAAACAAACTCCAGTACCTTATCCATATCCAGGATTGGGTCAAAGAAATTGTACTTCGCAGATGAAGAATGCTAATGCAGCTTCTAAACTGTTCTATCCTGGAGTATTACCATCTTTATGTCAAGAATGTCATGAGAATTGCACTATCTCCTATGAATTCTTGATGTATGTAATACTTCTTGCCATCATTGTTCATCCCTCGATTTCCGTGTTATTGTAACTGGAATGCTGACAAGTGAATTGTGATGTGTGAAATCAATACTCCTAGCAACTCTGTTGCTTGGTAGTTAAATGGACGATAATCTCATTCTTAGCATGATGGTTACCGAATCACCATCCTAAGATTGATTGTGCTACCTAGTCCACTTTCCTGGTGCACTCCTTGATTGATGAGTTAGGATTTTGTTAAGTCCTTGCTCATTAGATCATATCGTCTTTCCCTGATAAGCAAGATGGTTCCCGAGCTTAGTAACATATCGGTGGTTCGTGATTTTCCGAATATCTTCTCGGAAGTATTACCAGGTTGTTCCCTGACTGTTATGTTGAGCTCGTGAGCAAGTTGGTACTCTTGTAAACCAACCCTTCTCCAAGAATCTGTGTTGGATACCCCGAACTAGTTGGTTAAGCTAAACAACAACTTGGAAAGTTGGAAGATAAAAGCTTAATCCATATAGCTCACTTCAAAGGGATATCTTGTGTGTGTATTGAAGATAGATGATATCTTCTTCAATTGATCCCCGTGATCATTTGTGGACCTATTGTCTTGTCCAAACTTTGATTTGAGTATGGGTTATCGTCAAGTCAAATCAGAACCAACGATATTCGTAATGTTGTCTTACTCATAGTTGTTCCCTTGAGCATACACCATTATATCTTTTGGGTCTGACCAATGCTATCACTTTGTTCACATTGTCATGGAACTCCAATTATATAGTAACCTGGATGAATTGTTGTTGAGCCCATCAGCAACATTGTTATCTTCTCCATGATCTATGTTGAACATCCAGCTAGTATTGGAAACTTTTATAAGCATTATCTTCATGACCCGTTCGTCAAGCATATGACGGAAGAAAGAAGTGACTTCCTCTAATTCATGTGCATCTGATGCAAGTTGCCGCCGTGAATTCGAGAAAGCATGTTTTACCTCCTCTGGAATCATCCCAAGTCAGTCATGCGTACGTGCGAAGTATTCTATGGTCTGATAGACTGATCATCTTCATTTTGTATGTATCCCTAGCACACCAAGCCATTGATTGATTTGTTCAAAGAAAAGAAGTTCAAATGCTATTCCCGAAGGGCACGGACGGACATGCACAAGACTTCGTTATCTCCAATGATGATTCCCAATCTGAACTCGATAGTATTTTCTAGTAAGACTACTATGTGGTCATGCTTGTCTTGGACAACGTGTTCACAGGTTTGTAGCAGAACCAGCTCATGTTTTGGAGCTTGATGTCGTAGTTCACTCCCCGAGAATCTCGCAACGCCGTCTCGTCGAATTGTGTTGCAAACATTCATTCCTTCTAGACTCGATGAGTCTGGAATATCCTGACACCAATCAGAACTGAATCTCAGGCAGATATGATGGTTGGAGCTTTTCCCAAGAACTATAATATTGGTCTCTCGATGACCGGTAAAGTGGATGTCGTGGCCAACCCACCCAGCCGGAAGACCTATTGTTGTAGTATCTTGATTGAAGAAGTTGGCCACCTCCCCATAAGGACTTCGTAGGAATTACTCCCTAGTTGTTCCTTATGGATTTTTGTGCTCCTGAAGTCCGACCTTTTATTTGACGTCCTAGGTACCAAACCATTATAATAAATGGGTTGTGCTAGCACTTCAAGGAGAACATTAGAAGCGGAGTGCTAAATGTCTCTCGGTCGATTACCCAGATTTTGCCCCTTGACTCCGCTAAGGTGAAATCTAGGAAAGTGTTATCTTCCTTGCATCTGCATCCTCCATCGTTATTCATCATGGTAGTATGTGGTGTTGCCAGGATCCCTGACACGGATATTGGTAAAACCTTGGTGAATATGGGAATACTCAAGTTCTTGAGAGCACGCACCAGCACTAGGTGTTATCCTCGACACTATCCGGGATTGCTCCCAGTGTTCTTGGTTATGTTGTAACCTCTCAAAGAGCAATTTACTCTCTACTGTTGGGTTTCTTCCCAGTTACTAGAATCATTCCCCGCATTTGCATTTTGTTCCCAACTTGCACCGCCAATGTGCCATTTTACCATGGATCCCATCCATCTCCGGTGATAACCAAATCATCCCTTGTGTTGTCTTTAACAAGATAGTCCACATCATCCATTCGGGACGAGTATGTCATTCTTTCGGACTCCGTTAAACGATCGATTGTGTTTGCCTTAGGCTGGTATAGGGAATCTCAATGATCGCTATATCAAAAGTAATTCTTTTTGCCACTTAAGGGGATAACTCTACAAGTCACCTTCTCTAAGGTGCCCCGTATGGTGGTATCAATCACCATCTTCTTAGGTGTGGAATTATTGCCACTAGGTGAACCTTCATCGTTTGTCTCACTCCATCCCCCTGGAGGTGTACTTCGTGTCTCATCTCAAGAGATGTTTCAACGTCTCACTCCAAGAGTTGATCTTGAGTTGCCCGATCTTTCACAAGATCAACTATTGCGGAGTTTCTTTCGTCGTCACCGTGTTGGACAAAGATCTGGTACTCAAGGATGTCAGGATCAACATGATGCTATGAATCAACAATTTCGAGGAGGGAAACTGGATCGAGAAGATTGTGTTAGATAGTGTCCCCTCTGATTTCTTATCTCACGCCCTGAATCTCGGGACGAGATTCTTGTTTAGTAGGGGTGAGTTGTCACATCCCTAGCTTCTGGTAATGCCCTAGGCTAGCCTCATGTGTGCATCATGTTTAATTTTTGTTAACTGGAAATGGGGATTGATCAAACCCTAGCACTAAATGAACTCAACTAGGTTCAAATAAAAATCCTTTTCAATAAACCCAGAAATGCCTTCATTAATGTGTGATAATTTTGGCAAGGGTTCTGATCCAAACCAAAAATATTGAACATTTTTAGGGAATTTTTGGGCTTTGAATTAAATCAATAAGTATTTAAATTGGGGCATGTAAATATTTTTAATATCTTTTAATGCTCCAACAATTCTGAAAATAGTTGAGGGTCTCTGCAATAATTTATTTAATGCCCACAATTATTTTTAGGATTTACTAAAATGATTTGGGCTATAAACTAAATCAAAACAAAATAACAGAAATAGAAAACAGAAAGAAAATAAGAGAGAGAGAAGTACCTGGGCCTTCTTACCTGTGCAGCCCACTAGAAGCCCGCAGACAGCCGGCCTGCCAGGCCCAGCCCACCCCCACCGCGTCGTCTTCCTCCGCCAGTCGGAGCAGCTCGCTGTCGCGCGCGCGCTCGCCCTGGCCAGCTCCTGCTTGCCACCTCCTGCTTCTCCTCGCGCCACGGAGACGCCCAAAACCCCCTGCACCTCTCCCTCTCTCCCCCGAACGACTTCCCCTCCTCTGTTCCTCTCCCCCCCGCGAGCACCCGAACGTCGTCGTCGCCGCCGTCCTGAACCACCACGGCCACCGTCCACCTCTCGCCCCTCCGATGAGCCCTCGAGCTCCGCCGTGCTCCCCCTCTTCCTCTCCTTCATCTCATGCGACGCCTGGAGCTCCCCCTCACCCGCAATGCTGTCGTTCCCCTCCTCTGCGTCCGGTGACCGCCGTCGACGATTTGCCGCCGTCAGGCCGCCCCCGGGCTCGCCGTCTTCTTCAAACGAACCGCGGTGAGCCTCCGAGCCGTTTCCCCCTGTCCCCGTGGCCTGTAGCTCACCGTAGCCGTCGCCCCCTTCCTCACCGTCGCCGGCCACCGCTGAGCCTGTCGCCGCCGTGGCCACAACCACCATAGCTCGCCTTCGAGCTGGCCATCGCACTCAGCGCGTCACCACGGGACCGTAGCAACCAACCGTTGCTCCTGCCGTGCTCTGCGGCGTTGTTTTCTTCTACGTCCGAACTCCGCCGCCGCCAAACCTCGTCGCCGGTCACCTTCCGGCCACCCCGCGGCCTCCCGTCTGGTCCTTTGGATGCGGACGAGCAAGAGCTACTTCCCGGAGCCCTCAGCTCGCCAAACCACCAACCGTAGCTCAAATCCGAGCCGAGCCGCCGTCGTTTAGGTCGCCGCCGGCAAGACTCCGGCGAGCTGACGTGGCACCATCGTTAGGGACTAATTACCCAGCTAGTTAACTGAAAGTGCAACTAATCCCCGGGTGGTTTTGGCAATTAATAACAACATATATATCATTGAACTAATAGTTACTTGAGAATCATTTCAGAGAAGTTCAGTGATATGGGTATGGCAATGGCTGAAGAAGTGGACCCCTCAAAATGCTAAGGCAAGCATTGGCAAAAGCTCAAGACTCCATTTTTGGTTTAGTGATCCAAGATCACATTGAGTCCATAGGAAAAGCCAATACTATTAAAAGGGGATGAGGTTGTGTTGATGATCTGGTTGCTCAAGTGCTTAGTTATATATCTCCATCAACTATCAGCAACTTTCACTACAATACACACTCATAAGTAATCTCGGACCAACCGATTTTCCGAACTCAGTCACACCGAGATGAACCACCTCAGCCATAAGCCAAACCCTAGAAAAATCGGACATTCCGAGTTTGAGATCGGTTTCACCGAAACATGGGCTGCCAAGCTTCTGTAACCTTCTGTCATCAAATCGGAATAACCGAGATGATATTTTCGGTCCCACCGAAACTGGCAAGCTCCTGTCTTTGCTCAAATCGGACTAACCGAGATGGTATTTTCGGTCCCACCGAAAACCCCAACGTTCACATTATTTGAACTTTCGGTCTGACCGATTTGTCCACTTCGGTCTCACCGAGATTGCTCAATTATGTGTGTAACGGTTGGATTTTGTATGGAGGCTATATATACCCCTCCACCCCCTCTTCATTCGTGGAGAGAGCCATCAGAAAGAACTACCACTCCTACCTTACACTTTCTGAGAAGAGAACTACCTACCCTTGTGTTGAGATCAAGTTGCTCCACTCCCACCATATGAAACTTGATTTCTAACCTTCCCAAGTTGCTTTCCACTCAATCCTTTCTTCCACCACAGCCAAATCAGTGAGGAGAGTTGAGTGTTGGGGAGATTATCATTTGAAGCACAAGAGCAAGGAGTTCATCATCATCTACAACATCTATTACCTTTTGGAGGGTGGTGCCTCTTAGATTGGTTAGGTGTCGCTTGGGAGCCTCCGTCATCGAGATGTGGAGTTGAACCAAGAAGTTTGTAAGGGCAAGGAGATCGCCTACTTCGTGAAGATATACCCCGAGTAAGGCTAGCCCTCCGTGGGCGTAGGCCATGATGGAATAGACAAGGTTGCTTCTTCGTGGACCCTTCGTGGGTGGAGCCCTCCGTGGACTCGCGCAGCCGTTACCCTCCGTGGGTTGAAGTCTCCATCAACGTGGATGTACGATAGCACCACCTATCGGAACCACGGGAAAAATCACCGCGTCTCCAAAATTGCGTTTGCTCTTCTCCACCTCTCTTTACTACATGTGCAATTTACTTTCCGCTGCCTATACTCTAGAATTGCATGTGTAGGGTGATACTTGACTTGATCATAATTGTGAAACTACCAAAAACTGTTCTTTATCAAAAGACAAAATTTTTATATTTACAAGTAGTCATATCACCCCCCCTCTAGACATACTTTCGATCCTACAAGTGGTATCAGAGCTTTGGTCTCCATTGTATTGGTTTCCATTGCATTGGACTCCATAAGCTTGGTTTCACAACCTAGGAGAGTATGGCGTCTAGTGAGGGTAATTATCGTAGAGGTCCTTACTTTGATGGTACAAATTTTGCTAGTTGGAAGCATAAAATGAAAATGCATATTCTTGGCCATAACCCAGCCGCATGGGGCATTATTTGTGTTGGTATGCAAGGTGAATTCTTCGAGGAAAGAAAAGTTCCGGATCGCGAAGCTACACCTGAAGAATTGCGGTTGTTGCAAAACAATGCTCAAGCTTGTGACATTCTCTTCAATGCCTTGTGTCCCGAGGAGTTCAACAAAATCAGCCGTCTTGAAAATGCAAAAGAGATTTGGGATACTTTGGTTGAAATGCACGAAGGTACCGAGTCTGTGAAGGAATCAAAGCTAGATATTCTTCAAGGTCAACTTGACAAGTTCAAGATGAAGGATGGTGAAGGAGTCGCTGAAATGTACTCTAGGCTTGCTCTCATCACAAATGAGATTGCCGGCTTAGGAAGCGAAGAAATGACCGACCGATTCATCATCAAGAAGATTCTCAGAGCTTTGGATGGAAAGTATGACACCGTGTGCACTTTGATCCAAATGATGCCAAACTACAAGACTCTCAAGCCAACTGAAGTCATTGGAAGAATTGTTGCTCATGAGATGACCCTTAAGGATAAGGAAGAGCTTCACAACAAGTCAAGCGGTGCTTACAAAGCTACAAGTGATGCTCCCACAACCTCAAGTGACAAGTTAATTTCCAATGAAGAGATAAGCCTAATGGTTAAGAACTTCAACAAATTCTACAAGAATAGAGGCAAAGAGAGAAGCTCAAAGTCTAGATCATATGATGAAAAGAGATCTTCTAGTCGTGATCGAAACTGCTACAATTGTGGAAGACCCGGACACTACTCAAACGAGTGTACGGCTCCCCACAAGAGAAGAGAAGAATCTCCAAGAAGAAGATCAAGAGATGAGTCACCTCGGAAAGAGAGAAGGAGTAGAGATGATCGTTATGAACGAAGACCTTCTCGGAGAAGCAAGGATTCGGAGAGGAAAGACAAGTCATCAAGGAGCTACACAAGAATGAGACATCAAGCTCATGTAGGTGAATGGGTCTCCGGCTCCGACTCCGACAATCAATCCGATGGAAGCTATCACTCCGACTCCGACTACAGTCAAGATGAAGGTGTTGCCGGTCTTGCTCTCGTATCCTCCAACTCCAACTCCTACGACTTATTTGATTCACCAAATGAGGGAATTGGAAGATGCTTCATGGCTAAAGGCCCCAAGGTAACACACCCTGAATTCATTGACTTTGATAGTGATGAGGATGACTTGCTTGGTGAAGATGAGCTCTTGCATGATAAATCTAGTGAGCTTAGTAACGATGAAAATGCTAGTAGTCTTTATAGTCGAGAAGAGTCGAATGACAATGCTATGAAGGAGATTGAGCGTCTAACTAAAGAACTAAACACTCTTAAGTTAGCTCATGAAACAACTCAAGAAGATCATAGAGAGCTCTTAAGATCTCATGAGAAGCTACGCTTCGAGAAGCTCACTCTAGAGCAAGAACATGAGTTTCTAAAAGCAATCAATGACGATCTTCGAAAGAAGAGTTCTTCATATCTTGCCAAACGACTTCTCTTGTCTAATTTCTTGCCAACCATTAAGACTAAGCATGACAAGCATAAGAAAAATTCTTCCTCTAGCAGTAACAATAACCATGTTAAATCTAATGTTGTTACTTCTAGTAGTTCTCTTGATTCCACTAACAATGTTTCAAGCCAAGTTACACTTGTGCAAGAGAATAGTTTATTGAAAGGGATCATAGAGAAAGGTGTCTACAAGAGTCTTGCCGGAAGCAAGAACCTTGAGGAAATTGTTCGCAAGCAAGGAAGGCACCGGAAGAATCAAGGAATTGGTTTTGAGCGAAAGTTCAACGCCGAAGGTGTTGAGTGGGAAGAAGGTCAATATCCTACTCCACAGTTTGTTTCTCAAAAGGAGAAGTATGATCCTACTTCTTCCAATGTGGAACAAGCTCAAGATGACCTTCCACCACAAGACCACAAGCTAAAAGCCAAGGACAAGCTTCAAGAGGAGATTGATGCATTCATTGAAGCACCTCAAGCCATGGTCAAGTGGGTTCCCAAGGACACATCAAGTTCTACTTCGTCAAGCTCAACTACAACCCCAAGGATTCCCATCAAGATGATGTGGATCCCGAAGAAGAAGAACTAGAAGGTTCTTGAGGGTGACTCCGCCAACATACTTCACTCACACTCATTTTGGCAAGAACTTGTGCAATCAACTTCCACATCATGCACTAGTTCATGGAGTCACAAACCCTCTTGTTGGTAAGACAAGGGACAAGGTAATCATTGCTTTCATGGACATCATCTATTGTGAACTTCAATCTATGTCTATGGATATCCTTGTTTGTTCCTTGTGGGACTAACCCATGTAGGTATTGAAAGTGCCCTAATCCAAAGGATAGCTCCCAACTCTTGATGATCTACATCAACATTGAGCATCCACATCTTCAACATCTACATGAAGTCTTCTACGACAACCCAATGTTAGTTTGACCCTTTAAAAGGGGTTCTCACATCTAGGGGGAGCTTTGCTCTAAAAATTGAGCTAAAGCATCTCCAAATGATGTGAACACATCAATGCTTTATGTAAAAGTGGTAACCCCACTTGTGCTTAAACGATGAGTATGACCTATGATCAAATGTTCTCATTTGGCTCCTAAGTCAAAATACTCATATAAAGATGACCTAGTCATCGACAAATTGTGTGCTAGTAGCTAGAGTGTTGGTTGTGCATGTTTGACACATATTTCATTTGCTATCTTATTGTGTGAGCATGTTGAATGCATGATTTTATCCATTCGAGGACATCCATTTGTTGTTTTGGTTGTTTTGAATTTTCTGGCCAAATGGATGGACAAGAATGCCTAAGTACCTCCCCTAGCTATCTATGCTTTCTTGTCTCAAATTCTATTCATGCTCATATCACAAACTTTGAACAAGTCATTTTCGGACCCTCCGAGTGAGGAGCACTCGGAGCCACCGATCCGTCAAGGGCTAACTTCCAAAACCTTCTAAGTGATTTTCGGTCAGACCAACTTTCTCCCACTCGGTCAAACCGAAAGCATTTAGACTGATCTAGGTTTCATCTCGGTGAAACCGAGTTCTAAATCTCGGCGTGACCGAAATGCGTAACTGCCTAGCAGTTATCCATCTCGGTGCCACCGAGTTTTCCAACTCGGTCCCACCGACAGCAAAGGGATATATATATACTGAGGGCAGCGCGCGTTGATTATTCCTTCAAACGTTTTCGCTCCCACGTCCCTTGCTGCCGTCGCCCTGATCTCCGGATCGTCGCCGTCGTCGCCTGTGCGCCCTCGCCGCAGGTCTCCATCGCCGTCAACGGACTTCTCCTCCGCGCCGTTGCCGCCGTAGAGGGACTCCACCAAGTTAGGGTGAGTCTCGATCCCACTCGTGCTCCCATCTCCGATTCATTGCACGTTTGGTTTGCCCTATATCTGGCCACGATTGAAAACTTCTTTTCCACCAGATCGGTTCTAGTTTCGAGTAAAATTTTTAGGGTTAGGTTTCCACAGAACACATCTCGGTGAAACCGATTTTAAAATCTCGGAATGACCGATTCGGCCTCTGGCCATTGCACTGCACCTTTCGGTCCAACCGAGTTGTGCAAATCGGTGTGACCGAAATACAGTTTTAGTGAAACCCTAGTGTATCGGCAGGACCGAAACCCACTTCGGTCCAACCGAAAGTGGTGTGTAAAGTTTCTGTTATACACTTCGGATTCACCGAAACTGAAAATCGGTCTGACCGAAATGCATTCTGTGAAAACTTAAAACTAAAATTTGAACTCATTTTTTTTTGCAAAAACCTCTGCAGTTTGTGATAACTCTTCTTCTCTGCATATACCTTATCTATTCACAGGTTGTCAGCCATGTCAGATGCCAGTGACAGTCAGAACAGGTCAGAGTCACCTTTTGCAGACATTCCTGAGGCAGACACTAGTCTTGAGGCTAGTAGTCCAGTTGATGATGGTGAGAGGAGTACACCAAGTGGCTTGCCTCCTGCAGCCACCAGAGCCAGAAAAGAGAAGAACTCCGATGATGAGGATTCTGATTTCATTGCTGAGGAAGAGGTGTCCTCCAAGCCTAAGAGAAAGGTTGTTGCCAAAGAGCAACAAGGTCAGCAGTCAAAGAAAGGCACCAGCAAAGTCAAGCAATCAGCTGTTGCCAAGAAGCTGAACTTGGGAGAGCCAGCCCCAAGCAAAGTGAAGAAAACCTCCAAGAGAAAGAGGGTTGTGTATACTGATCCTCATGCAGATGCAGCAGTCGAGGAAGAAGAAGAAGAAGCACCCCAGCCTGCTCCTCAGAAGCAGAAGCTCATGGGTGATGCCATTAGAGCTGGAGCCACTTCAAAGCCCAAGAAATCTTCTCAAGCTAAGGCAGCTCCAGCAAAGCCTACTGCCAAGCCCAAGAGGACTACCAGAAACATTCCAGCATCTGAGAAGAACAAGGGTGATGTGCCACCAGCTGAGTCTGATGAAGAAGATCAAGTGTTGCTGAAACTCCGTCCAAAACTGCCACTTCACAACGATGCTCATCCTCAAGCCGAGGATATGAAGGCAAGGAAAGATAGAGGTCTCAGGCTATGGAGACAAACTGATCCATATGCCGTGAGGAGAAGAACTGCTGTAGACTCCAGATTCCACACCAGAGAGCAGCAGGACTTCTATGAGACTGTGCTGATGGACAAGAAGCCAATAGTCGCAGACACCAGATACGTTGACTGGGAATACATTGACAGTGAAGAGCATAGAGACTTCTTTCCCCATGTGCATGAAAGCTTCACTGCATGTGGAGTTGCTGAGTTTGTGGGTCAGAAACTGACAGATTGGAACGATGAGATGATTATGCAGTTCTATGCCACAGCTCATTTCTATCCTGGTGGGAAGATCACCTGGATGATTGAAGGTTAAAGGTTTTCTTCTTCTGTTGAAGAATAGGCAGAACTTCTGAATGCTCCAGTGCAACGAGAAGATGACATTGATGTCTATGGGATTCCAAAGAAGAACCATGATTCCATGAAGAACATGTACAAGGGAAGTGTGGAAGCTCGGCTCAGTCTACTATCTCCAGGCAGGTTTACCTACCACTAACACTATTTTGAGGCATACCTTGATGCCCAAGTCTGGAGATCATCGCATGATCAGAGGGTATTCTATCAACATGCTGCATATACTTGATGAGAAGGCACCTTTCAAGGTGATGGACTTAATGGTAGAGACCATTAAGAGGACTGCAGCTGACCAGAAGAGGTCATGTGGATTTGCCCCACAGATTCAGATGCTTATCAATGCCAAGTTTGGCACGGGCAAATTCCTGTTGGATAGGAAACACTTACCCCTGCAGCCGGAGCATGAAGACAATGTTGTTGTGATGGACGAGGAGGATCCAACATCTGTTGAAGGTCAAGCCAAGATTGAAGCTGCTAGGAAAGCCAAAGTTGATAAAGAGGCAGCAGCAGCAGCAGCTAAACCAAAGAGCTTCGGAGAGCAGATTCTTGAAGCTACCCAAAGGATTAAACAACGCCTGGCCAGCATTGAACAATCTCAGGAGAGCTTAGAGAGGATTGTTGACGAGAAGATCCACGCTCTGGACGTGAAGCTGACTGAATTTCAGGTGACCGTCAACAAGCTTGAGGCAGACATGGAGGAAGCAAAGCAGGACAAGGCAGAGCTTGTGCAAGATGACTTAGTCCAGGACTCTCATCGCCAGACTGCTCCGGTTCCCAGAGGATCCTGATCAGCTGCTATTCCAGTGACTGACACCAGGACTACAACTTCAGCACCTCCTACAGCTCCAGCAGTTACTCCAGCCACAGCTCCAGTATCCACTCCTCCAGCGCAGACATCAGCTGAAGTCTTCGCCGATGCCGTCATATCTACTCCGACATCTACCCAGACGGGAGCCGCCAGCAGAGCCCACAGTGACGTTTAGCTCTATGCTTTTTCGAACTTTTTGGTAACTTGTTGCCAAAGGGGGAGAAATTGTATAGATCATAGGGCTTCGAGAGAGAGAGTGCTCTTTCGTTCTTTTGCGGTTTCTTTGAGATACTTTTGGTTTTCGAAACTTTCAGTGTGCTTGATACTACGTTTGATGCTACCTTAATGAGTGCTTAGTCCTACTATGCTTTAATGTGTGCTTAATGCTTATCATATGCTATTCCTATCTTGTATGGCTATTTACTCATGTCTTGGTGATTGGGTGCATGCTTTTCATTCTTATCATTTTGTGCGCTCCACCAAGATGTATGTGACATGGAAGAGTGACCCATGATCCTAATCGATTGTGCATTTGCATTCAAACGCAAATCTTAAATAATGCACAAATTTAGGGGGAGCTCTTGCTTATCACATACTTCTCAAAGCAACGATATTATTCATTGATTATATCTTTTGTCGAAGCTTTGATCTATATGTTGTCATCAATTACCAAAAAGGGGTAGATTGAAAGTGCAACTAATCCCCGGGTGGTTTTGGCAATTAATAACAACATATATATCATTGAACTAATAGTTACTTGAGAATCATTTCAGAGAAGTTCAGTGATATGGGTATGGCAATGACTGAAGAAGTGGACCCCTCAAAATGCTAAGGCAAGCATTGGCAAAAGCTCAAGACTCCATTTTTGGTTTAGTGATCCAAGATCACATTGAGTCCATAGGAAAAGCCAATACTATTAAAAGGGGATGAGGTTGTGTTGATGATCTGGTTGCTCAAGTGCTTAGTGATATATCTCCTTCAACTATCAGCAACTTTCACTACAATACACACTCATAAGTAATCTCGGACCAACCGATTTTCCAAACTCAGTCACACCGAGATGAACCACCTCAGCCATAAGCCAAACCCTAGAAAAATCGGACATTCCGAGTTTGAGATTGGTTTCACCGAAACATGGGCTGCCAAGCTTCTGTAACCTTCTGTCATCAAATCAGAATAACCGAGATGATATTTTCGGTCCCACCGAAACTGGCAAGCTCCTGTCTTTGCTCAAATCGGACTAACCGAGATGGTATTTTCGGTCCCACCGAAAACCCCAACGTTCACATTATTTGAACTTTCGGTCTGACCGAGTTGTCCACTTTGGTCTCACCGAGATTGCTCAATTATGTGTGTAACGGTTGGATTTTGTGTGGAGGCTATATATACCCCTCCACCCCCTCTTCATTCGTGGAGAGAGCCATCAGAAAGAACTACCACTCCTACCTTACACTTTCTGAGAAGAGAACTACCTACCCTTGTGTTGAGATCAAGTTGCTCCACTCCCACCATATGAAACTTGATTTCTAACCTTCCCAAGTTGCTTTTCACTCAATCCTTTCTTCCACCACAGCCAAATCAGTGAGGAGAGTTGAGTGTTGGGGAGATTATCATTTGAAGCACAAGAGCAAGGAGTTCATCATCATCTACAACATCTATTACCTTTTGGAGGGTGGTGCCTCCTAGATTGGTTAGGTGTCGCTTGGGAGCCTCCGTCATCAAGATGTGGAGTTGAACCAAGAAGTTTGTAAGGGCAAGGAGATCGCCTACTTCGTGAAGATCTACCCCGAGTAAGGCTAGCCCTCCGTGGGCGTAGGCCATGATGGAATAGACAAGGTTGCTTCTTCGTGGACCCTTCGTGGGTGGAGCCCTCCGTGGACTCACGCAGCCGTTACCCTCCGTGGGTTGAAGTCTCCATCAACGTGGATGTACGATAGCACCACCTATCGGAACCACGGGAAAAATCACCGCGTCTCCAAAATTGCGTTTGCTCTTCTCCACCTCTCTTTACTACATGTGCAATTTACTTTCCGCTGCCTATACTCTAGAATTGCATGTGTAGGGTGATACTTGACTTGATCATAATTGTGAAACTACCAAAAAATGTTCTTTATCAAAAGACAGAATTTTTATATTTACAAGTAGTCTAATCACCCCCCCCCTCTAGACATACTTTCGATCCTACATTAACCCTTTCTCTCGCTGACATGTGGGCCCATTCCCCACTGACACTTTTAGTTAGTATTAAATCAGCACTAACAATCTTTGTTAACTAACCTAGAGTCACTGACAGTGGGCCCTAGTGCCTATTTAGTTTAGTTTAAACTTCTGTTAAGTTTAATTAAACCTGTTTAACTGTTGAGTCACTGACGTGTGGACCCCACACGTCAGGTTTGACTTAGACCAGCCGCTGACCTGCTGACGCCAGAGTGAAGTCATGCTGATGCAGTATCTGTTTTCTGGGTTTTTAAATAAATCAGTAATGATTTATTTATTTCAGAAAATAGCCAAAACTTCTAAAAATCATAGAAAATAATCTATAGCTCAGATGAAAATAGTTTATATATGAAAATTGATCAGAAAAATCCAAGGAATCTGTTTATGGCATTTTCATGCATGTTTGAATAACTTACAGCCACTGTTTAGGACTTTTTGAATAAATGGCATTTGAATAATCACATATGGAGTTTGAATTTGAACCTTGGTTCAAACCAACTTCATTTAACATGGTTGCTAGTTGCATTAGGCCAAACCACATCATATTGCCATGTCATGTTCATGCATCATATTGTTGCATTGCATTGATTGTGTTCTTTCTCTGTTTGTCGGTTTTGTCCCCTCTCAGTAGACGACGTTCCGACGATGAGTTCGATGACACCGATGAAGACTCTTTGATATCTTCAGAAGTGCCAGGCAAGCAAAACCCCATTGAGCATTCCGATACAATCCCACTCTCTCGCTCTTGCTCTCTTTTACTGCATTAGGACAACAACGCTCCAACTGTTACTTGCTGCGGTAGTTGAACCCCTTTCCACTGCATGACCTGTCATTGCCACAGTAAATAGTTGAAACCCACTAGTATGAGTAGGAGTTGTTTGAGCCATGTTGTGCCTACTCATTCATGCTTTCTGGTTATGCCTGCTATTGCTTAGAGTTGTGTCAGGTCTGATTCATCGGGGATGAATTGGAATGTGGTGAACATGTCCTAATGTGTGTGAGCTAAGTGTGTGAACATGATTTGGTAAAGGTGGCGATGAGAGGCCATGTAGGAGTACATGGTGGGTTGTCTCATTGAAACCGTCCTCAGGAACTGAGTTCTGTGTTGGTTGATCCATGAAACAGCTACTACCACACATTGGGCCCTGAAATATGACCCCGCTCGACTTATTGACTGCCCTTGTTCTCTGTCCAGGAGTTGCAACTAGTTTCTGGTGTTTGTAGTTTACTGGAGGTCGTGCGCAGTGCTGACCCTCGGGGTGGACTGTGACACTGCAGGTACGTGGCACGGTGTACCGGTCGTCCGTTTGGTGACGCGGGAACCCTGTACACATCGTTTGGGGCCGTGAGCGACACCCCGGCCGGATCTCCCCACAGATGGAACCCAAATAGGCGATAAACCTGGACGAGAGACTTGAGTGGTTGGTTAGGTCGTGGTCTACACCCACGTCGGCTTTCGCTTGAAGTCTGCCGAGCACATGTCGTGTGCAGACGCTAAGTGGTGGAAACATGTGTGAAGAAGTACACCCCTACAGGGTTAAATATAATCTATTCGAATAGCCGTGTCCGCGAATATGGACTTCTGGGTTGCCTATTACAGTTCATAGACAAGTGAAAGTGGATACTCTAAAACGCGCAAGATAAGCGTGAGTGCTATGGATGGCCTTCTCGTAGGGAGACGGGAGCGGATCCATAGTGGTGTATTGATTGGTGAATATGTGGACTCGTGTGCGCCACTTCAAAGAGTTACTTTCAGTCGTAGTTTAGGATAGCCACCGAGTCAAAGCTGGCTTGCTGCAGTCAAACTCCACCACCCCTTGTTGATACCGATGCATATGTAGCTAGTTCTGATGTAAGTCTTGCTGAGTACCTTTGTACTCACGTTTGCTTAATTTATGTTTTTGCAGAGAGACCTCAGTCTCGCTAGTGGTTCCGCGTGGACTTCGACGTTTAGCTTGTTACCTCAGCTACGATCTTGTGCCCTTGGGAGGGTCTTGTAGATAGTCAGGCTTCTTAGTCTTTTTCACTTGTTGATGTCTGTACTCAGACATGTAATGCTTCTGTTGCCTGTATGCTCTGTATGTTGGGTCATGTGACCTTTGTTTGTAATAAATGCTATGATGGCTCTTCTGGGCCTTATCTATATGAGTTGTTGAGTTATGTTGTGATGTCATGTTGTACAGCACATACTTGCATGTTATGCGTACGTGTAATGTGTATTGCTATGTGTGGGATCCGACACCTAGTTGTTTACCTTTGGTAGCCTATCTTACAGGGAAATGTCTCCTGGTGCTTCCACTGAGCCTTCGTAGCTTGCTACTGCTCCGGAACGCTTAGGCTGGCTGGCATGTGTCCTTCTTCGTCCCTGTGTCTGTCCCTTAGGGGAAATGTCACGCGTTGTTCCTTTAAGTCCTTGTAGCTTGCTACGACTTGGGTTCATACGTTGATGACCGACACGTTCGTTGCTGGGTCGTGTATGCCTGTCTCTATAATATAGTGCCACTTCTGGTTTATAACTAGTCATGTCGGCCCGGGTTCTCTGTCATATGGATGCTAGCGACACTATCATATACGTGTTCCAAAATGCGCAAACGGTCCCGGGCCAGGTAAGGTGGCACCCGTGTGATACCGTGCGTGAGGCCGCAAAGTCATATGATGTGTTACAGGCTAGACCTGTGTGACTTAGGATCGGGGTCCTGACACTGGACTAGAGACTTGTGTAGTTAGTCAGGTCGTGGCCGACACCCTCGCCAGGCTTCCGCTTGAAGGTTGCCGAGATACATGATGTGTACATGGCGGTAAGTGGCGAGAGCGTGTCTGAAGAAGTACACGCCTGTAGGGTTAACATGATCTATTCGAATAGCCGTGTCCGCGGTAAAGGACTTCTGGGTTGCCTGTACAGTTCATAGACAAGTGAAAGGGGATACTCTAAAATGCCCAAGATAAGCGTGAGTGTTATGGATGGCCTTCTCGTAGGGAGACGGGAGTGGATCCATAGTGATGTATCAATTTGGTCAAAATGTGGACTCATGTTCACCACCTCAAAAGAGTTACTTGCAGTCATAGTTCAGGATAGCCACCGATTCAAAGCTGGCTTGCTGCAGTCACACTCCACCACCCCTTTGTTGATACTGATGCATATGTAGCTAGTTCTGGTGTAAGTCTTGTTGAGTACCTTTGTACTCACGTTTGCTTAATTTATGTTTTGCAGAGAGACTTCAGTCTCACTAGTGGCTCCGCATGGACTTCGACGTTTAGCTTGTTACCTCAGCTACGATCTTGTACCCTTGGGAGGGTCTTGTAGATAGTCATGCTTCTTAGCCTTTTTCATTTATAGTTGTCTGTACTCAGACAAGTTAAGCTTTCGCATGTGCTTGTTGCTTGTATGCTCTGTTGTTCGGTCATGAGACCCATTATTGTAATACTTGGCTCCTCGGAGCCTAATGAATAAATACTTTGAGTTGTAGAGTTTTGTTGTGATGCCATGTTGTATTTGCACATATCGAGCATATTGTGTGTATGATTTGAAATGCTTGGTATGTGTGGGATCCGACACCTAGTTGTTTACCCTTGGTAGCCTATATTATGGGGAAATGCCTCCTAGTGCTTCCACTGAGCCTTGGTAGCTTGCTACTGCTCCGAAACACTTAGGCTGGCCGGCATGTGTCCTTCTTCGTTCCTGTGTCTGTCCCTTAGGGGAAATGTCACGCATTGTTCCTTTAAGTCCTTGTAGCTAGCTACGACTTGGGTTCATACGTTGATGACCGACACGTTCGTTGCTGGATCATGTATGCATATCTCTGTAATTTAGTGCCGCTTTTGGTTTATAACTAGTCATGTCGGCCCGGGTTCTCTGTCATATGGATGCTAGCGACACTATCATATACGTGAGCCAAAATACGCAAACGGTCCCGGGCCAGGTAAGGTGGCACCCGTGGGGATACCGTGCGTGAGGCCGCAAAGTGATATGATGTGTTACAGGCTAGATCGGTGTGACTTAGGATCGGGGTCCTGACAGTTTTGGTATCAGAGCCTGACTGCATGTAGGATTACCAAGCCAAACTGGTCGAAGTCGTGTCTAGAAACTCTTTAGTTATAATAAGGGAATTGATTGTGGAAGGGAATGTAAGGCTCTTTTACTCCTTTACCCTATGCCCTTCTGCTCTGAGTCACCTTCTTCTTTTCCACGGGGATAAGAAACTAGGCTTCTCATTCAATTTATCAGGATCATGTTAATGGTGGATTCAACTCTCAGTTCAGTTTCTACTACTTCCGTGTCTTGAACAGCTGGTCTCAGAACCTTGGCATTGTGATGTTCTGTGGTTATGCCACCATTCTGCAGGATCTCTCAAATCTTTTAAGAATTTACAGCCGTTATGCTGTCCGAGTCATCCTAGGTTTCTAAACTATCTGATGCATTTGCAAATCTTTCCTCCTAGTTCCCGATATCCTTTTGGGCTAGACTAATCACACTAATCGGTGTGTTGAGGTACCCCGTTGCCTCGGTATATTTGTTGAAGCTTTCAAGAAACTATGACATCATAGATAGTCACCCAGTAAAACAACCTTGTGTTGTGTTCTCAGTGTGATGATTCTGGCCATTATTCCTGAAAGCATCATGTGATGTCATTTAGTTAGTAGGCATTCTATTCCTGGGTTCTTGAACCCAAGATTCACTCCACTTACCTCCTGTTGATAGTGTTTTCTCGTTCCTTTAGGGTATTAGTAACCTTGTGATAGTCCTCGAGGTATGTGGTTATCGTTCTTCCAATACCATGAACCATCATGGCAGAAGTTCTTTGCAACCAAAAGATCATAACCAGAGTGCTCTTGACGAGTTCTCCATTTTATATTGTGACTCTGCCAATTCTACCTTTCTGCATGGGTTATCCGGAAGAAATATGTTGAACTAGTTCGACAAACCAACCTATGCATCCACAACTCAAAAAGATATATGTTCCTTTGAGTTGTCCCTTTAGTTGTATTATGACCCCCGTCTATCAGTTGATAGTCAAGAGTAATTGTGCATTCGTGTTATCGATGCCTATTATTCTTATGGTCCGTCAATCCATTCTATTCCGAAATGACTAGGAGAAACAAACTCCAGTACCTTATTCATATCCAGGAATGGGTCAAAGTAGTTGTATTCCGTAGATCAAGATGCCAGTCCAGCTTTTGTTCTGTTCTACCTTGGAGTATTGCCATATTTATGTCAAGAATTCCATGGGAATTGCACCACCTCCTATGAACTCTTGATACAGTGATACTTCTCGCCATCATTATTCATTCCTTGGTTTTCCTTGTTATTGTAACCGGAATACTGACAAGTGAATCGTGATGTGTGAAATCAATACTCCTAGCAACTCCGTTGCTTGGTAGTTAATGGACGATAATATCATTCTTAGTGTGTTGGCTACGGGATCCTCACTCTAAGATTGATCGTGCTACCTAGTCCATATTTCCTGGTGCACTTCTCGATCAATGAGTTAGGACTGTGTCAATCCCTCGCTCTTTTGATCATATCATCTTGCCCTGAAAAGCAAGATTATCCTCGATCTTAGTAACATGTCGGTTGTTCATGATTTTCCGAATATCTTCTCAGAAGTATTACCAGGTTGTTCCCTGACCGTTATGTTGAGCTCATGATCAAGTTGGTTTACATATAAACCACCCCTTCTCCAAGAATCTGTGTTGGATATCTTGAGCTAGTTGGTTAAGCTAAACAACAACTTGGAGAGTTGGAAGATAAAAGCTTGATCTAACGTAGTTCATTTTGAAGGGATGCTTTTTTGTGTGTGTATTGAAGAAAGATGGTATTTTCATCAATTTATCTTCATGTTTAGTTGCTGGACCTATCGTCTTATCCTAATTTTGATTTGAGTATGGGCTATCGTCAAATCAAATCAGAACCAACGATGTTCGTAGTGTTGTCTTACTCATGGTTGATCCCTCGAGCATACATCGTTACATCTATTGGTCTGACCAATGCTATCACCTTGTTCACATAGTTATGGAATTCCATCTATATGGAAATCTCGATAAATTGTTGTTGAGCTCATTGACAACATTTCATTTTGTCCACGATTCATGTTGAACATGTAAGTTAGTATTGGAAACTTTTATAAGCATTATCTTCATGTTCCGTTCATGAAGCATATGTTCGAATGAAAGAAGTGACTTCCTCTAATTCATGAGCATTTGATGCAAGCTGCCGCTGTGAATTTGAGAAAGTCAATGTTGCTTCCTCTGGAGTCATCCCAAGTCAGTCACGCATGTGCGAAGTACTCTATGGTATGATAGGTTGGCCACCTCCATTCTATATGTGTTCCTAGCACACCAAGCCACTGGATGATTTGTTCAAGGAGAAAAAGTTCCTTCTTAAGAATCATGACTTATGCTTGGACTTCGATATCCTCGATGATGGTTCCCCACCTGAACTCGGTAGTGTTTTGTTTTAGGGCTACCCTGTGTTCATGCTTGTCTAGGACAATGTGTTCACATGTGTATAGAAGAACCAGCTCATGTTTTGGAGCTTGCTATCGTAGTTCATTTCCCGATAATCTCGCAGCGTCATCTCATTGATTTGTGTTGCAACCTTTCTTTTTCAGACATGCTAAGTCTGGAATATCCTGAAACCAATCGGATCTGAATCTCAGGCAGATATGATGGTTGGAACATTCCCAACATTTGCATTTTGTTTCCAGCTTGCACCCATCATTGTGCCATTTGCCATGGGCTGCCCTTCTCAGCACTTGATGTTCATGATCATCTTCACAAGTGGTCTTACCATGGGTCCCATCAATTTCCGATGATAAGAAAATCAACCTTTGTGTTGTCTTCAACAAGATAGTCCACATCATCCATGCTAGTCGGAGTATGTCGTTCTCTTGAACTCTGTCAAACGATCGTTTGTGATTTCCTTAGACTGGTATAGAGAATTTCAATGATCTCTATATCAAAAGTAATTCTTTTTGCCACTTAAGGGAATAATTCTATGAGTCACCTTCTCTAAGGTGCCCAGTTTGGTGACATTGCTCACCATCTTCCTTAGGTATGGAATTGTTGCCTACCAAGTGAACCTTCATCATTTGTTTTGCTCCATCCCTCTGGATGTGTGTTCCGTGTCTCATCTCAAGAGATGTTTCAACGTCTCACTCCATGAGTTGATCTTTGAGTTGCTTGATCCTTCAGAAGATCAAGTACTATAGAGTTTCTTTCGTCGTCACTATGTTGGACAAAAATCTCGAAAGCAAGGATGTCAAGATCAACATGATGCAAGCAATCAACGTTCTTATGAGGTGTAGTTGGATCGAGAAGATAGTGTTAGCTTGTGTCCCCTCTGTCTTCTTACCTCATGTCTTGAATCTCGGGACAAGATTCTTGTTTAATTGGGGTGAGTTGTCACATCCCTAGCTTCACCCTGCACTAGGCTAGCACTTGTCTATTGTATCATGTTTCTATTTCAATTAAAGTTGAAATGGGGATGGCAGAAACGCCAGCACCCCCTTTAATCCAACTAGGGTTTACTAAAAATACTTTTCAATGTACCCAAAATGCCCTTCGCAAAATGTTCATCATTTTAGGCTTGCCTAAAACCTCTGCCAAAAATGGTTTCATAATTTTGGGAGCCATTTTGGATCTTTGAATTAAGTCATAACTATTTGTATTTGGACATTTAAAATGCTATAAATATTTTAAATGTCCAAATAATTATGAAAGCAATTTTAGGCTATTGGGAATAAACTCAAAAGTGCCTCTGATTAATCTCAGAATTTTCCAAGTTGATTTAGTATTTTTACTATATCAAAATACAATGTAGAAGAAAAAGAAAAGAAAACAAAATTAGAAAAGGTTAGAAACTAACCTGGGCTTACCTACTCGGCCCACTTACCTGTCACAGCCCAGCTAGCCAGCCCACCTGGCGGCCCAGCCCACTGGCCGCCTCCTGTCGTCTCCCTCCTCCTGCTAGAAGGACGCGGGCGCATGCCCGGCGCCTGTGGCCACACCCCGTGGCCACCACCTTCCTCCATGCCTGCTGGGCTCCTCCCCGACATGGCCGACGACGCCACGTACATCGCCCCGACCGTTTGGATCTCTCTCACTCTCCCTGGACCCTTCTCCTCTCCTCTGCTCTCTCTCCCGCACAGCTCGAGCGGAGCTCGTCGCCGCCGCTTGCTGCCGCCGCGCCCACCGGGTCTCCCTTGCCTAGCTAGCCTATCCATCAGCTCCGCCGAGTCCTGACGCATCTCCCCACCGAAGGAAGCAAGCCTAGACGCCCTGCTTCATTGCCACCAAGCTCGTCTTCAAGCTTCGGCCGCCGTGGATCGCCGTAGTCGAATTCGGGGCAACCAACGCTTACTAGACCCTGCCATCTGCACCATCCCCCTCTCCGTGAGCCCCGCCGTCTTTCCCCTCTCTTCTCGCTGCTGAAAGCGTCCCCTAGTTGTTCTCTTCACCGGAGTCGAGAGCCCCTCACAGCCGGCCATGTTGCCGCCGTCATTTTAGTCGCCGTAGCTCGCAGGCGAGCACACCAATGTGCTCAGCGTCCATAACGAGCCCGTAGCCACCGACCGTTTCCCCTCCCGAGCTCCGTGGCGCCGAACCCGCCGTTGCCGTAGCTCCGGCCGCCGCCTCGCTCACCGCCGTCGCCAAGTCCGTCCTCCCCAGCACGAACTGGTGCCATGGTTCAACGCGGCGCACGCCCAGCTTCACATAAAGCCCCTCCGCCGTCCCTTTCGTCACTTGAGAAGCAAACCCGAGCCTCTCCGCTGTGTCTGGTCTCGTCGGCGGCGAGTCGCAGGCGATTTTAACCGAGTTTGACCAAGGTTTGACTTCCCCTGAGTCAATGACATGTGGGGTCGGCTTCTGACATAAATTAGTTTAGGATTTTAGTTAAGTACTAATTGTTAACATTAGTTTGATGTGTAACTAACATGTGGGCCCAACCCTGTTAGTTGTTAGTTAGGTCAAACTAACCCTAGTTAGTTAGCAGTAGTCACTGACGTGTGGGTCCCATGTGTCAGCCTTTGTAACTGACTATGTCTCACTAACCGGTGGGCCCTACAGGTTAGGTTTGACTTGGTCCAGCCCGCTGACTTGCTGACGTCACTGATACGTCATGATGACGCAGTAAGTATTCTCTGGGATTTAAAATAAATTAGAAATGATTTATTTATTTTCAGAATATGTCCTAACTTCTGAAAATCATATAAAATCAACCGTAGCTTGGATGAAAAAGATTTATATATGAAAAATGATCGGAAAAATATGAAGAATCTGTTTTTGGCATCATCATGCATGTTTGAGCAACTTATGCCTGCTGATCAGGTCAAATCAATTAAATGTCATTTGAATATTAACATATGGAGTTTGAAGTTGAACCCTTGGTTCAAATCAACTTCATTTAAATCACTGCTAGTTGCATTAGCTCAAATCACAACATGTTGCCATGTCATGGTCATGCATCATATTGTTGCATTGCATTGATTGTGTTCTTTTCCTGTTTGCCGGTGTTTGTCCCCTCTCAGTAGACGACGTTCCGACGATATGAGATCGATGACACGGATGAAGAGTTTTACTATCTTCAGAAGTGCCAGGCAAGCAAAACCCATTGAGAATTCCGGTACAATCCCACTCTCTCGCTCTTGCTCTCTTTTACCGCATTAGGACAACAAAAATTCAACTGTTGCTTGCTGCGGTAGTTGAACCCCTTTCCTCTGCAAGACCTGCCACTGCCATAGTAAATAGTTGAAACCAACTAGCATGAGTAGGAGTTGTTTGAGCCATGTTGTGCCTACTCATTCATGCTTTCTGGTTATGCCTTCTATGCTTAGAGTTGTGCCGGGTCTGATTCATCGGGGATGAATTGGAATGTGGTCATCATGTCCTACTGTTGAGAGCTAAGTGTGTGAATACGTTTTGGTAAAGGTAGCGGTGAGAGGCCATGTAGGAGTACATGGTGGCTTGTCTCATTGAAGCCGTCCTCAGGAACTGAGTTCTGTGTTTGTCATCCATGAACAACTACTACCACACATTGGGATCCTTAATTGACTCTCTTGATTTATTAATCGACCTTGTCCTTTGTCCAGGAGTTGCAATTTAGTTTCTGGTGTTTGTAGCATACTGGAGGCCGTACGCAGCGCTGACCCTCGGGGTGGGCTGTGATGCGGTAGGTACGTGGCACGGTGTACTGGGAGGCCCGTTTGGTGCCTTGGGAACCCTGTACACATCGTTCGGGGCCATATGTGGAAACCTCGGCCAGACTCCCAGCGGATGGAACCTGAATAGGCGATAAACCTGGACTAGAGACTTGTGTGGTTAGTCAGGTCATGGCCGACACCCTCGTCAGGCTTCCGCTTGAAGGTTGCCAAGATACATGACATGTACATGGCGGTAAGTGGCAAGAGCGTGTGTGAAGAAGTACACCCCTACAGGGTTAACATGATCTATTTGAATAGCCGTGTCCACGGTAAAGGACTTATGGGTTGCCTGTACAGTTCATAGACAAGTGAAAGGGGATACTCTAAAATGCGCAAGATAAGCGTGAGTGCTATGGATGGCCTTCTCGTAGGGAGACGGGAGCGGATCCATAGTGCTGTATCGATTTGCTGAAAATGTGGACTCGTGTTCGCCACCTCAAAAGAGTTACTTCCAGTCGTAGTTTAGGATAGCCACCGAGTCAAAGCTAGCTTGCTGCAGTCAAACTCCACCACCCCTTTGTTGCTGCTCATGTATATGTAGCTAGTTCTGATGTAAGTCTTGCTGAGTACCTTTGTACTCACGTTTGCTTAATTTATGTTTTGCAGAGAGACTTCAGTCTCACTAGTGGTTCCGCGTGGACTTCGACGTTTAGCTTTTTACCTCAGCTAAGGTCTTGTACCCTTGGGAGGGTCTTGTAGATAGTCACGCTTCTCAGCCTTTTTCATTTATAGTTGTCTGGACTCAGACAATTTAAGCTTCCGCATGTGCTTGTTGCTTGTATGCTCTGTATGTTGGGTCATGAGACCCATGATTGTAATACTTGGCTCCTCGGAGCCTAATGAATAAATACTTTGAGTTGTAGAGTTTTCTTGTGATGCCATGTTGTATTTGCACATATCGAGCATATTGTGTGTATGATTTGAAATGCTTGGTATGTGTGGGATCCGACACCTAGTTGTTTACCCTTGGTAGCCTACCTTATGGGGAAATGCCTCCTTGTGCTTCCACTGAGCTTTTGTAGCTTGCTAGTGCTCCGGAACTCTTAGCCTGGCCGGCATGTGTCCTTCTTCGTTCCTGTGTCCGTCCCTTAGGGGAAATACCACTCGTTATTCCTTTAAGTCCTTGTAGCTTACTACGACTTAGGTTCATACGTTAATGACCGGCACGTTCGTTGTTGGGTCATGTATGCATGTCTCTGTAATTCAGTGCCACTTTTGGTTTATAACTAGTCATGTCGGCCCGGGTTCTCTGTCATATGGATTCTAGCAACACTATCATATACGTGAGCCAAAATACGCAAACGGTCCCGGTCCAGGTAAGGTGGCACCCGTGGGGATACCGTGCGTGAGGCCGCAAAGTGATATGATGTGTTACATGCTAGATCGATGTGACTTAGGATCGGGGTCCTGACAATCACCCGACGGGTGCTGCTGCTGCAGCGGCGCGTCTATCTCATCGGCAAGATGACCGGCCTCGAGGACCTCGACCTCATGTCGCATCTGTGGATGAGGGCGGACCAGGCCGCGCGCCGGGTCAACGACATCTCCAAGGCCAACCTGCCGGACAACTGGCAGTATGGGAAGGCCACGTACAGTCAAGCGAACCCGGCACCGATGGTGACTCCCTGGTCTCCATATTTTGCTGCCGCCCATCTTCTTATTCATCCGGACGCGGTGCGGGAGGTGCTTCTGAATGCCATCCGGCACCCTTAAGACCGGTCGGGGACGCAGGTGGTGCGCACTACCTCGGAGTAACCTGAGGCCCATGACGGAGGGGAGGGAGCGGCCGCCGAGGTGGGCGCGGGGTGCCGAGCAGGTGCGCCCATTTTTTCTCTCTTGTGTTGTTAGCCATGGGATGGCGCCGGAGGTGCTAACGTGGGTTGTTGGTGTAGCAGCGTCGGGTGGACGAGGTGGTGGCGTGGCCGGAGCCGGGTCATCCGGAGCGGCGTTGACGGCGGCGCGAGGATGAGGTGGCGGCGTAGCTGGAGCCGGGTCGTCTCGGACGGTGCCAGCAGCGAGTCGGCCGCACGGGAATGGCAGCGCCGCTCCGTCGGCTCTGCCCACGAAGCGTGCACTGGGCGCGGTTGGGGGCGTGAAGGCCCGTCACCCAGCCGTCCAGGCGCCCCGTGCTAGTGCTGTCGGGGTGAGTTTTTTCTCTTTGGCTCCGAGCCAGGTGGCTCCGTTGAGCCCTTCTTTGCTAACTTGTCATGATTCTTCAGATCGCCGATCTCGTTGGCATTGGCGGCGGCGGAGGCCGTGTCGCCCGAGGGTGCTGGGTTCCAGAAGAGCCGGTCCAGCACCGTCGATCCAGGCGAGGTGTAGGGGCGGGCGAATCCGGACCTTGGTCTGGATTCGAACGACGCGGAAGGCCGGGCCTGGCGGGACCGGGGACGAGCCGAGGCTGAGCTGAAGGCGGCGTCGACCCGGCCTGGAACAGCACCGCAGAGGCGTGGGCGCGAGCCGGCAAGGAGCCGGCGTGGCCGGATATGCCGGCTGGGACGACGGTGGTGGCAACGGCCTTCGTGCCGTCGTTGGAGGAGGAGCACGGCCAGGCCGGCCGCGCGGGATGCGATGGACCTTGACTGGGAGGGCGTGGTCATCGAGGACGGGACCCCGCCGCGGGCCAACGCGGCTGAGCGGACGGGGGCTGGTGGAGGCGGCGGTGACGCCGTCTTGGGGGAAGCGGCGCAGGAAGCACCGTAGGGGGCACCGGCGGTGGTGGCACTGGAGAGGCCGCCGGCCGCGGGAGAGGCAGACAACAGCGAGTACGCCCTGGTGCTCCGGCCTAGGGCCCATCGGGCCGTTGGGCCGCAGCCGGCGCGGCACGAGATCGGCGAGGTCTTCTTTGGGCCGCTGACCCAGGAGGAGGCGGCTATGGCCGCCGTGACCCGGCGCCTGCGAGGGCGGAAGGACCGGGTCCAGGCCTATGCCCGGCCCAAGCTGGAGCAGGCGCGGGAGCTGGAGGACGCCATGCTCGTAAGTCCCTTCTGCTCGATGCTTGTTTCTTCTTAGTGGGGGCGCACCAGCGCACCCACTGGGTGTAGTCCCCGAGATTTGGGCCAACTGCATACAGTTGTGTCGAATCTTCAAATTGCTATCTTCTTTACTAATTGTTTCGCTCTGTAGCAACTGGACTCCTACCGGGTCAGCGTTTACAGCCAGCTTCTCTAGGCGCACGAGCGGCTCAAGGAGCACCTCGCCACCAAGGAGGAGGATCTCGGCGTCGTGACAGGTACTTTCCCTTAGTGTTTTTTCTTCCTTTCTTTCTTGCGAGTCTTCGGGTGCTTTGTTTCTGAGTTGTTCCTCCGCAGCCGCGGTGGAGCGGGTGAGGCAGGAGGCGACGGGAGTCCGGCAGGCGCTCGACGAAGTTGGCCAGCTGCAGAAGCAGCTGGCGGGCGACTAGAGCCGCCTTGAGGCTGAGGTGGAGCAGCTCCGGGCGGAAACCGCAAAGGTTGCGAAGACGCAGCGGGCCCTTGCCGAGGCGGACCAGCAGCGGGGCAAGCTGACCGACGACAAGGGCTAGCTCCAGGCCGAGGTGGAGTGCCTGAAGAGGCTGGTGGCCGCGGCGGAGGAGGCCAAGTAGGGGGAGACCTGGCGCCGTGAGGAGGCCGAGAAGGCGGCCGAGGACAAGGACGCCGAGCTGAAGGCGGCCCTTGCCAAGGTCACCCAGCTGGAGGAGGCGGTCCAAGACCGCGACCGTACCATCGACTGGGAGCGCCGCGGTACGTTGCTCGAAGCGCAGGACCTGGAAGAGTCCTTCTCCAGTAAGTGCTTTCCTTGGGTCTTGTGCTAGGCTGGGGTTCCGGTATCTCTTTTCTTAGTGACTTTCTTCTGATTCGCCTTTCTTTTTGTCAGGGACCTTCCTAGAGACGCAGGAGCTGGCGGAGGAGGCGGTCTGCTTCCGGCGTGGTCGGCTCCGGGACTGACTCGCGTGTGGCATGGACCTTACCGGAGATCATGGCCGCCGCTGAGGCTCGTCTGCAAGCCTTGGGCGTGCAGATGGCGTGGCTCTCCGAGGCCGGCATAGCGATGACGGCGGCCCTTTGGCCGGGCTCCGTTGCACCGACCAGCTTCTCGCGGCTAGCGCGGTGGCTTGAGGCGGGGCCGGATCGGCTCCATAATTGGCGCCTTTCCGCCGCCTGTGCTGGTGCCGAGATGGTCAGGTTCGCGATGTCTTGGCATCCGGACTTGTCGTTGAAGGCGTTGATGGGCCAGCGATCCACCTCGGAGGGCCATTTGTGGGCGCAGGCCGGCGAGATTGCTGCCCGGGCCAGCTACATTGTCGAGTTCTCCTACCACGACGAGTTCCAGCCAGAGCGAACGGAAGACGGCATAGTCGTGCCTACTGGCGTACTTGGAAATGGCTAGAGTCGCGGAATAGGACGTTGAGTCGGATCCGACCGATCTCAGAGCAGGAGTGGCCGGGTACGATGCCGTGGAAGACGGTCCTGGTCGGCTCCAGGTCCTTGGCCTCGAGGCCGAGCTTGGTCATGGTGTCCCGGTAGAGGATATTGATGCTACTGCCGCCGTCGATGAGGACTCAAGAGAATTTGCACGTGCGCCGAGGTACGATGATGGTGGGGTTGAGGACGAGGGCGTAACCACCCTAGTTCGGCATGACGGCCGGGTGATCCTCCTTTGTCCATGTGATCGGGCGCTCCGACCAGTGCATGTATTCTGGCCTGGCCAGGGCGACAGTGTTTACCTCCTGCCGGATAAGGCGCTCACTGCGCTTGTCGTCACTGAGGCTGGTGAAGACGACGTAAGCCGCATTCGGGTCTGGGTAGGCATCGTTGCGCATGGCGCCGCCAGCCGGAGGTGGTGGGGGAGGCGGAGGCTGCCGCCCCGCTCCTGGAGCCGGGCCTGGAGGCGGCGGGACATCGCCCCTCATGATGCGTTTGGTGATGGCGCACTGCCGGAGCGTGTGTGTGGACGGCCTCGTGCCGTTGTAGTGTTTGCAGGGAGCGTCGAGCATCTCCTCGAAGCTCATGGCGGGTTGCCATGTCGTCTTGCCGGTCTGCCGGCGTTTGGTGGTCGGCTCGGTTGCAGGCGCCTGCTGGGCGGCCGCCACGAGCCGGTGTTCGTGACGCTGGACCTCCTGTTCGGCCTTGCGTTTGTGTTTCTGCTGGTTGTGCTGATGCTGCCTGCTTCCTTCACCAGCCGGCTTCGGAGGGGGAACCGACTTTGTCTTGCCGGCTTTGTCTAGGGCCACCTGGATCTTCATGGCGGAGTTGGCGTTTGCGTACTTGTCCGCCGTCCCTATGAGCGTGGACATGGTGGTCGGCTCAGAGCATAGTAGCTTGGCTAGAGGAGGGTACCGTCCCGGCACCCGTTGATGAAGTACTGGATTGCCTGGACCTCGTGGATGCCCTCGCGGCTGTTCCGGAGCTCGGTCTAGCGTGCTAGGTACTCCCGGCCGGTTTCCATCGACCCCTGCACGCACATGGTGAGCTGGCTGGGACGACCGGGTCGCCGGTAGGTCCCGGTGAAGTTGCGCACAAAGGCCTCCTCGAAATCGACCCACGTGTTGATGCTGCCCACCGGCAGACTGTTCAGCCACATGTGGGTTGATCCCTGGAGCATAAGTGGTGTGTATCGGATGGCGAGGCAGTGGTTGCCGCCGGCGATGCCGATGGCGGTGGTGTAGTCGGTGAGCCAGTCCTTTGGCTTCACGGTGCCGTTGTACTTAGGCGTGTCGCAGGGGAGCGTGAACCCTTTGGCAAAGGGCTCGCTCCGGATGCGTGGACCGAAGCACGCTGGCCCAGCCGCGTCGGTTTCTTCCAGCTCCTGGGAGCGGGTGAAAGTGCAACTAATCCCCGGGTGGTTTTGGCAATTAATAACAACATATATATCATTGAACTAATTGTTACTTGAGAATCATTTCAGAGAAGTTCAGTGATACGGGTATGGAAATGACTGAAGAAGTGGACCCCTCAAAATGCTAAGGCAAGCATTGGCAAAAGCTCAAGACTCCATTTTTGGTTTAGTGATCAAAGATCACATTGAGTCCATAGGAAAAGCCAATACTATTAAAAGGGGATGAGGTTGTGTTGATGATCTGGTTGCTCAAGTGCTTAGTGATATATCTCCTTCAACTATCAGCAACTTTCACTACTATACACACTCATAAGTAATCTCGGACAAACCGATTTTCCAAACTCAGTCCCACCGAGATGAACCACCTCAGCCATAAGCCAAACCCTAGAAAAATCGGTCAATCCGAGTTTGAGTTCGGTCTCACCGAAATACGGGCTGCCAACCTTCTGTAATCGTTTGTCATCAAATCGGAATATCCGAGTTGATGATTTCGGTCCCACCGAAATTGGCAAGTTCCTGTCTTTGACCCGAATCGGACAAATCGAGATGGTATTTTCGGTCCCACCGAAAACCCCAACGTTCACTATATTTGAACTTTCGGTCTGACCGAGTTTCCACTTCGGTCTCACCGAGATTGCTCAATTATGTGTGTAACGGTTGGATTTTGTGTGGAGGCTATATATACCCCTCCACCCCCTCTTCATTCGTGGAGAGAGCCATCAGAAAGAACTACCACTCCTACCTTACACTTTCTGAGAAGAGAACTACCTACCCTTGTGTTGAGATCAAGTTGCTCCATTCCTACCATATGAAACTTGATTTCTAACCTTCCCAAGTTGCTTTCCACTCAATCCTTTCTTCCACCAAAGCCAAATCAGTGAGGAGAGTTGAGTGTTGGGGAGATTATCATTTGAAGCACAAGAGCAAGGAGTTCATCATCATCTACAACATCTATTACCTTTTGGAGGGTGGTGCCTCCTAGATTGGTTAGGTGTCGCTTGGGAGCCTCCGTCATCGAGATGTGGAGTTGAACCAAGAAGTTTGTAAGGGCAAGGAGATCGCCTACTTCGTGAAGATCTACCCCGAGTAAGGCTAGCCCTCCGTGGGCGTAGGCCATGATGGAATAGACAAGGTTGCTTCTTCGTGGGTGGAGCCCTCCGTGGACTCGCGCAGCCGTTACCCTCCGTGGGTTGAAGTCTCCATCAACGTGGATGTACGATAGCACTACCTATTGGAACCACGGGAAAAATCTCCGCGTCTCCAAATTGCGTTTGATCTTCTCCACCTCTCTTTACTACATGTGCAATTTACTTTCCACTGCTTATACTCTAGAATTGCATGTGTAGGGTGATACTTGACTTGATCATAATTGTGAAACTGCCAAAACTGTTCATGATCAAAAGGCAGAATTTTTATATTTACAAGTAGTCTAATCACCCCCCTCTATACATACTTTCGATCCTACAAGTGGTATCAGAACTTTGGTCTCCATTGTTTTGGTTTCCATTGCATTGGACTCCATAAGCTTGGTTTCACAACCTAGGAGAGTATGGCGTCTAGTGAGGGTAATTATCGTAGAGGTCCTTACTTTGATGGTACAAATTTTGCTAGTTGGAAGCATAAAATGAAAATGTATATTCTTGGTCATAACCCAGCCGCATGGGGCATTATTTGTGTTGGTATGCAAGGTGAATTCTTCGAGGAAGGAAAAGTTCCGGATCGCGAAGCTACACCGGAAGAGTTGCGGATGTTGCAAAACAATGCTCAAGCTTGTGACATTCTCTTCAATGCATTGTGTCCCGAGGAGTTCAACAAAATCAGCCGTCTTGAGAATGCTAAAGAGATTTGGGATACTTTGGTTGAAATGCACGAAGGTAGTGAATCTGTGAAGGAATCAAAGCTAGATATTCTTCAAGGTCAACTTGACAAATTCAAGATGAAGGATGGTGAAGGAATCGCTGAAATGTACTCTAGGCTTGCTCTCATCACAAATGAGATTGCCGGCTTAGAAAGCAAAGAAATGACCGACCGATTCATCATTAAGAAGATTCTCAGAGCTTTGGATGGAAAATATGACACCGTGTGCACTTTGATCCAAATGATGCCGAACTACAAGACTCTCAAGCCAACTGAAGTCATTGGAAGAATTGTTGCTCATGAGATGACACTTAAGGATAAGGAAGAGCTTCACAACAAGTCAAGTGGTGCTTACAAAGCTACAAGTGATGCTCCCACAACCTCAAGTGACAAGTTAATTTCCAATGAAGAGATAAGCCTAATGGTTAAGAACTTCAACAAGTTCTACAAGAATAGAGGCAAAGAAAGAAGCTCAAAGTCTAGATCATATGATGAAAAGAGATCTTCTAGTCGTGATCGAAACTGCTACAATTGTGGAAGACCCGGACACTACTCAAATGAGTGTACGGCTCCCCACAAGAGAAGAGAAGAATCTCCAAGAAGAAGATCAAGAGATGAGTCACCTCGGAGAGAGAGAAGGAGTAGAGATGATCGTTATGAACGAAGACCCTCTCGGATAAGCAAGGATTCGGAGAGGAAAGACAAGTCATCAAGGAGCTACACAAGAAGAAGACATCAAGCTCATGTAGGTGAATGGGTCTCCGGCTCCGACTCCGACAATCAATCCGATGGAAGCTATCACTCCGACTCCGACTACAGTCAAGATGAAGGTGTTGCCGGACTTGCTCTCGTATCCTCCAACTCCAACTCCTACGACTTATTTGATTCACCAAATGAGGGAATTGGAAGATGCTTCATGGCTAAAGGCCCCAAGGTATCACACCCTGAATTCATTGACTTTGATAGTGATGAGGATGACTTGCTTGGTGAAGATGAGCTCTTGCATGATAAATCTAGTGAGCTTAGTAACGATGAAAATGCTAGTAGTCTTTATAGTCGAGAAGAGTCGAATGACAATGCTATGAAGGAGATTGAGCGTCTAACTAAAGAACTAAACACTCTTAAGTTAGCTCATGAAACAACTCAAGAAGATCATAGAGAGCTCCTAAGATCTCATGAGAAGCTACGCTTCGAGAAGCTCACTCTAGAGCAAGAACATGAGTTTCTAAAAGCGATCAATGACGATCTTCGAAAGAAGAGTTCTTCATATCTTGCCAAACGACTTCTCTTGTCTAATTTCTTGCCACCTATTAAGACTAAGCATGACAAGCATAAGAAAAATTCTTCCTCTAGTAGTAACAATAACCATGTTAAATCTAATATTGTTGCTTCTAGTAGTTCTCTTGATTCCACTAACAATGTTTCAAGCCAAGTTAGACTTGAGCAAGAAAATATCTTATTGAAGGAAATCATAGAGAAAGGTGTCTACAAGAGTCTTGCCGGAAGCAAGAACTTTGAGGAAATTGTTCGCAAACAAGGAAGACACCGGAAGAATCAAGGGATTGGTTTTGAGCGAAAGTTCAACGCCGAAGGTGTTGAGTGGGAAGAAGGTCAATACCCTACTCCACAGTTTGTTTCTCAAAAGGAGAAGTATGATCCTACTTCTTCCAATGTGGAACAAGCTCAAGATGACCTTCCACCACAAGACCACAAGCTAAAAGCCAAGGACAAGCTTCAAGAGGAGATTGATGCATTCATTGAAGCACCTCAAGCCATGGTCAAGTGGGTTCCCAAGGACACGTCAAGTTCTACTTCGTCAAACTCAACTACAACCCCAAGGATTCCCATCAAGATGATGTGGATCCCAAAGAAGAAGAACTAGAAGGTTCTTGAGGGTGACTCCGCCAACATACTTCACTCACATTCATTTTGGCAAGAACTTGTGCAATCAACTTCCACATCATGCACTAGTTCATGGAGTCACAAACCCTCTTGTTGGTAAGTCAAGGGACAAGGTAATCATTGCTTTCATGGACATCATCTATTGTGAACTTCAATCTATGTCTATGGATATCCTTGTTTGTTCCTTGTGGGACTAACCCATGTAGGTATTAAAAGTGCCCTAATCCAAAGGATAGCTCCCAACTCTTGATGATCTACATCAACATTGAGCATCCACATCTTCAACATCTACATGAAGTCTTCTACGACAACCCAAGGTTAGTTTGACCCTTTAAAAGGGGTTCTCACATCTAGGGGGAGCTTTGCTCTAAAAATTGAGCTAAAGCATCTCCAAATGATCTGAACACATCAATGCTTTATGTAAAAGTGGTAACCCCACTTGTGCTTAAACTATGAGTATGACCTATGATCAAATGTTCTCATTTGGCTCCTAAGTCAAAATACTCATATAAAGATGACCTAGTCATCGACAAATTGTGTGCTAGTAGCTAGAGTGTTGGTTGTGCAAGTTTGACACATATTTCATTTGCTATCTTATTGTGTGAGCATGTTGAATGCATGATTTTATCCATTCAAGGACATCCATTTGTTGTTTTGGTTGTTTTGTTTTTTCTGGCCAAATGGATGGACAAGAATGCCTAAGCACCTCCCCTAGCTATCTATGCTTTCTTGTCTCAAATTCTATTCATGCTTATATCACAAACTTTGAACAAGTCATTTTCGGACCCTCCGAGTGAGGAGCACTCGGAGCCACCGATCCGTCTAAGGCTGACTTCCAAAACCTTCTAAGTCAATTTCGGTCAGACCAACTTCTCCCACTCGGTCCAACCGAAATGCTTAGACTGATCTAGGTTTCATCTCGGTGAAACCGAGTTCTAAATCTCGGCGTGACCGATATGCGTAACTGCATAGCAGTTATCCATCTCGGTGTCACCGAGTTTTTCAACTCGGTCCCACCGACAGCAAGGGGATATAAATACTGAGGGCAGTGCGCGATTTTTCCTTCAAACGTTTTCGCCCCCAAGTCCCCTGCTGTCGTCGCCCTGATCTCCGGATCGTCGCCGTCGTCGCCTGTGCGCCCTCGCCGCAGGTCTCCGCCGCCGTCAACGGTTTTCTCCTCCGCGCCGTTGCCGCCGTAGAGGGACTCCACCAAGTTAGGGTGAGTCTTGATCCCTCTCGTGCTCCCATCCGACTCATTGCATGATTGGTTTGCCCTGCATCTAGCCACGATTGAAAAACTTCCTTTCCATCAGATCGTTTCTAGTTTCGAGTAAAATTCTTAGGTTTAGGTTTCCACGGAACACATCTCGGTGAAACCGGTTTTAAATTTTCGGTGTGACCGATTTGGCCTCTGGCCATTGCACTGCACTTTCGGTCTAACCGAGTTGTGCAAATCGGTGTGACCGAAGTATGGTTTTAGTGAAACCCTAGTTTATCGACAGGACCGAAACCCATTTCGGTCCAACCGAAAGTGGTGTGTAAGTTTCTGTTATACACTTCGGATTCACCGAAACTGAAAATCGGTCTGACCGAAATACATTCTGTGAAAACTTAAAACTAAGATTTGAACTCATTTTTTTGCAAAAACCTCTGCAGTTTGTGATAACTCTTCTACTCTGCCTATACCTTATCTATTCACAGGTTGTCAGCCATGTCAGATGCCAGTGACAGCCAGAACAGGTCAGAATCACCTTTTGCAGAGATTCCTGAGGCAGATACTAGTCCTGAGGCTAGTAGCCCTATTGATGATGGTGAGAGGAGTACACCTAGTGGCTTGCCTCCTGCAGCCACCAGAACCAGAAAGCAGAGAAATTCTGATGATGAGGACTCTGACTTCATTGCTGAGGAAGTAACCTCCAAGCCCAAGAGAAAGGTTGTTGCCGAAGAGCAACAAGGGCAGCAGTCGAAGAAAGGCACCAGCAAGGTCAAGCAATCAGCTGTTGCCAAGAAGCTGAACTTGGGAGAGCCAGCCCCAAGCAAAGTGAAGAAAACTTCCAAGAGGAAGAGGGTAGTGTATGCTTATTCTCATGCAGATGTAGCAGCCGAGGAAGAAGAAGAAGAAGAAGCACCCCAGCCTGCTCCTCAGAAGCAGAAACTCATGGGTGATGCAATTAGGGCTCAAGCCACTTCTAAGCCCAAGAAGCCTGCTCAAGCTAAGGCAGCTCCAGCAAAGCCTTCTGCCAAGCCCAAGAGGACAACCAGGAACATCCCAGCCTCTGAGAAGAACAAAGGTGATATGCCACCGTCTGAGTCTGATGAAGAAGAACATGTGTTGCTGAAGCTCCGTCCAAAATTGCCACTCCACAACGATGCTCATCCTCAAGCCGAGGATATGAAAGCAAGGAAAGACAGAGGTCTCAGGCTATGGAGACAGTCTGATCCATATGCCGTGAGGAGAAGGACTGCTGTGGACCCCAGATTTCACACCAGAGAGCAGCAGGACTTCTATGAGACTGTGCTGATGGATAAGAAGCCTATTGTTGCAGATACCAGAAACGTTGACTGGAAGTACATTGACAGTGAAGAGCACCGAGACTTCTTTCCCCATGTGCATGAGAGCTTCACTGCATGTGGAGTTGATGAGTTTGTGGGTCAGAAACTGACAGATTGGAACGACGAGATGATTATGCAGTTCTATGCCACAGCCCACTTCTATCCTGATGGGAAGATCACCTGGATGACTGAAGGTCAAAGGTTTTCTTCGTCTGTTGAAGAATGGGCAGAACTTCTGAATGCTCCAGTGCAAAGAGAGGACGACATTGATGTCTATGGGATTCCTAAGAAGAACCATGATTCCATGAAGAACATGTACAAGGAGATCCCCGCAGCAGATTTCGAAGGGTGGAAGCTTGGCTCAGTGTACTATCTCCAAGCAGGTCTACCTACCACAAACACTATTCTGAGGCATACCTTGATGCCCAAGTCTGGACACCATCGCATGATCCGAGGCTATTCTATCAACATGCTGCACATACTTGATGAGAAGGCACCTTTCAAGGTGATGGACTTAATGGTAGAGACCATTAAGAGGACTGCAGCTGACCAGAAGAGGTCGTGTGGATTTGCCCCGCAGATTCAGATGCTTATCAATGCCAAGTTTGGCATGGGCAAATTCTTGTTGGATAGGAAGCACTTACCACTGCAGCCAGAGCATGAAGATAACGTTGTTGTGATGGACGAGGAGGATCCAACTTCGGTTGAAGGTCAAGCAAAGATTGAAGCTGCTAGGAAAGCCAAAGCTGATAAAGAGGCAGCAGCAGCAGCAGCTAAACCAAAGAGCTTCGGAGAGCAGATTCTTGAAGCTACCCAGAGGATTGAACAACGCCTGGCCAGCATTGAACAATCTCAGGAAAGCTTGGAAAGGATTATTGACGAGAAGGTCCACGCTCTGGACGTGAAGCTGACTGAACTTCAGGTGACCGTCAACAAGCTTGAGGCAGACATGGAGGAAGCAAGGCAGGACAAGGCAGAGCTCATGCAGGATGACCTAGTCCAGGACTCTCATCGCCAGACTGCTCCGGTTCCCAGAGGATCCCGATCAGCTGCTATTCCCACAGCTCCAGCTACAGCTCCAGCATCCACTCCTCCAGCGCAGACATCAGCTGAAGTCTTCGCCGATGCCGTCATATCTACTCCGACATCTACCCAGTTGGGAGCCGCCAGCAGAGCCCACAGTGACGTTTAGCTCTATGCTTTTTCGAACTTTTTGGTAACTTGTTGCCAAAGGGGGAGAAATTGTATAGATCATAGGGCTTCGAGAGAGAGAGTGCTCTTTCGTTCTTTTGCGGTTTCTTTGAGATACATTTGGTTCTTTTGGTTCTTAAAACTTTCAGTGTGCTTGATACTACGTTTGATGCTACCTTAATGAGTGCTTAGTCATACTATGCTTTAATGTGTGCTTAATGCTTATCATATGCTATTCCTTTTTGTATGGCTATTTACTCATGTCTTGGTGATTGGGTGCATGTTATTCATTCTTATCATTTTGTGCGCTCCACCAAGATGTATGTGACACGGAAGAGTGACCCATAATCCTAATCGATTGTGCATTTGCATTCAAACGCAAATTTTAAATAATGCACAAATTTAGGGGGAGCTCTTGTTTATCACATACTTCTCAAAGCGACGATATTATTCATTGATTATATCTTTTGTCGAAGCTTTGATCTATATGTTGTCATCAATTACCAAAAAGGGGGAGATTGAAAGTGCAACTAATCCCCGGGTGGTTTTGGCAATTAATAACAACATATATATCATTGAACTAATTGTTACTTGAGAATCATTTCAGAGAAGTTCAGTGATACGGGTATGGAAATGACTGAAGAAGTGGACCCCTCAAAATGCTAAGGCAAGCATTGGCAAAAGCTCAAGACTCCATTTTTGGTTTAGTGATCAAAGATCACATTGAGTCCATAGGAAAAGCCAATACTATTAAAAGGGGATGAGGTTGTGTTGATGATCTGGTTGCTCAAGTGCTTAGTGATATATCTCCTTCAACTATCAGCAACTTTCACTACTATACACACTCATAAGTAATCTCGGACAAACCGATTTTCCAAACTCAGTCCCACCGAGATGAAACACCTCAGCCATAAGCCAAACCCTAGAAAAATCGGTCAATCCGAGTTTGAGTTCGGTATCACCGAAATACGGGCTGCCAACCTTCTGTAATCGTTTGTCATCAAATCGGAATATCCGAGTTGATGATTTCGGTCCCACCGAAATTGGCAAGTTCCTGTCTTTGACTCGAATCGGACAAACCGAGATGGTATTTTCGGTCCCACCGAAAACCCCAACGTTCACTATATTTGAACTTTCGGTCTGACCGAGTTTCCACTTCGGTCTCACCGAGATTGCTCAATTATGTGTGTAACGGTTGGATTTTGTGTGGAGGCTATATATACCCCTCCACCCCCTCTTCATTCGTGGAGAGAGCCATCAGAAAGAACTACCACTCCTACCTTACACTTTCTGAGAAGAGAACTACCTACCCTTGTGTTGAGATCAAGTTGCTCCATTCCTACCATATGAAACTTGATTTCTAACCTTCCCAAGTTGCTTTCCACTCAATCCTTTCTTCCACCAAAGCCAAATCAGTGAGGAGAGTTGAGTGTTGGGGAGATTATCATTTGAAGCACAAGAGCAAGGAGTTCATCATCATCTACAACATCTATTACCTTTTGGAGGGTGGTGCCTCCTAGATTGGTTAGGTGTCGGTTGGGAGCCTCCGTCATCGAGATGTGGAGTTGAACCAAGAAGTTTGTAAGGGCAAGGAGATCGCCTACTTCGTGAAGATCTACCCTGAGTAAGGCTAGCCCTCCGTGGGCGTAGGCCATGATGGAATAGACAAGGTTGCTTCTTTGTGGACCCTTCGTGGGTGGAGCCCTCCGTGGACTCGCGCAGCCGTTACCCTCCGTGGGTTGAAGTCTCCATCAACGTGGATGTACGATAGCACTACCTATCGGAACCACGGGAAAAATCTCCGCGTCTCCAAATTGCGTTTGATCTTCTCCACCTCTCTTTACTACATGTGCAATTTACTTTCCGCTTCTTATACTCTAGAATTGCATGTGTAGGGTGATACTTGACTTGATCATAATTGTGAAACTGCCAAAAACTGTTCATGATCAAAAGGCAGAATTTTTATATTTACAAGTAGTCTAATCACCCCCCCCCTCTAGACATACTTTCGATCCTACAGCGGGCGAGCCGGTCGAGGAGGTGGCGAGCGTCGGCGGTGTCTATGGCGCGCGGACCGAGCCGACCGGTGACTGCGCCACGGGGACCAGGGTCGACCGCGGTTTGCTACCGGGTCGGCTGGGGAGCAGGGTTGAGCCGCCGCTGGGCTTCGGAGGGCCACTCGTCGCCTAGGCCGCCAGCAGTCGTCGGGGCGGGGTTGCGCCGGGTCTCGGTGCGGCCGGAGTGCGCCTCGCCAGGTGGTGAAGACGCCGTGTGCTAGTCGTCACCGGCTCCAACGACGCGGGCGGAGCTAGATCCGGCTGGTTTGGCGAGCTGGTTGAGGCGGTCCTGCTGCGTGTTGGCCGCCGTGAGGAGGTCGTTCACTGTCTTGAGGCGCTCCCGCAGCTCTTAGCCTGCCAGTTGCTCCATGTCGATTGCGGCGGCCTGAGCAGCGCGCATGTTCTTCACGGGAGTTTCGTAGATGGGAGGGAGGGCGCCGAGGGCGCGTCCGATCTCGCCGCCCCGGGCCTGCACGTCCATGACCCGGCTTGGCTCGGCGGCATCAGGCGTGGGTCCGTAGGCAGCGTTGTGCTACATGTGAGCGGATTGAAGGCAGCGTTGCGTGGCAGCGAGCGACTGGATGAGGTACATCAGGCGTTGGCGGTCCCCGTCGAGGCGGGTTCGTGCCTAGGCAATGTTGGAGTTGTCGATGCCGGTGCCGATGGGAACACGGAGGCTCTGGATCGTGGCGCGCAGCGGGTTTGGCGAGCCGGCCCGTTCCGCCGTGGCCTCAACTTCGGCGGCCTTTCTCGCCGCGCTCGACGAAGAGGTAGCGCCGGTGTTGGTGACGAAAACCTCTACACAGAGGTCCATCGCTCCATCAGGAACATTGCCGCCGGGGGCGATGGGGGAGTCGGAGAAGTCAAGTACCTTGCTGGGGTACTCATCGGTCGCTGGCGCGTCGAAGATGCGCAGTGCGGCGAAGGAGATGGCGAGGGCGTCGACGACGTCATCCGCCAGTGCGACGAGCTCGTCGGAGTAGGAGGGAGGCCCGTCTGAAGCATGCTCCCGGCCAGGACCTCGAGCTGCCCTACGGTGGGCGCCAACTGTCGTGGTGGGCGCACGACAGATGCCAAGGGATGGCTAAAGATAGGAGGCGGCTCAAGGGCGCTGGTGGACTCCAGAAGTGGGGTTGGTATGAGCAAGCGTCGAACGCAATACATACCCAGGTCTGGGGCTCTCCAGGGAGATAACACCCCTAATCCTGCCGAACGTGGTTGATGTTTATCAGTACAGAGTTGTTCCTTGAGCTGTGTGGAGGAAGGAGGAAGACATGTCAGGGCTTAGGCTGCTTCTCCTGAGGTGTGTCTATCCTATTCTCTGCTAGGTCTCGCTACTAGTCTTTGCTGATCTCTCGCCCGCATGTATGAGGGCTCTGGGGGGTTTTATATAGGCCAACCCCCAGGGATACAATGGTAATGTTACACGGCCGTGGGGCCGGATTGTCATCGTCCGGGAAGCCGGCGCTGGCACCCGCCGGGTACAGGGCTAGCCGGGCTCTCCGGGTGCGGGGCCTGCCGGGTACGGAGGCACTGTGTGCCATATTGTCGTTCACCAAGGATTGGCCGAGCTGAGTCGGGTACAGCGTGCTCCGTCATGTCACCATCTGCCGGCTTCATGGGCTGTGATGATTACACTGTAGCCACGCCCCGGCTGACTAGGGGCATGGGCGAGGCACTATTTACTATATCATTAGTAGGTGCGTCTCGTCCCATCGTACGGCTGGGATGGGACGGAAACACACACGTGGCCGGATTGGGGAGAACGCCACGGGTTGGTCTGGCTTGCTGGAGAAGTCTTGGCGTGCCAGGTCCGGATCCCTTGAGTGGGCCGTTGGGGCCGGATCGTGGGAGCCGGCCGGACAGGAGAGTCTTGCCGGATTGTGGGTCCTGGCCGGGTCGAGCGACCCGGCCAAGTGAGAGCCGGATTGCGGGGCGATGTTGGCCCCGTCATTTTTGAAAAGGATCCGGCTTCTGTTGCCTGCCCGGGGTTCATCCCCCCGACACCTCCGGAACTTGGTACACACTAAGTCATATTTTACAAGACATGCAGGACTGTGGAGATACAACTACTACAGTTCTACTACTGCCACGGTCTAGCTCAGACGTATCCATTGTAATCTTCGTAAGGATTACCCCCGTAGCCTAGAAGTGGAACATGAGGATCTGGAAACTCCCGGTCACTTTGGGCCTGTGGAACATAAGGACACATATGCGGCCCTGGTCCCATGGCTGGTGGCAAACGACGCCCACGTGGAGGTGTAATGCCTCCATCATTGCGACAATCCATACGGTCTGGCAGACGAGACCGCACGGGGTACAAATCCCGCATATCAAGATACCCAGCCTGCACGGTGGGTGCAAGCCATGTCAGAGTGGCCCAGTGGTTAGCTCAAGTGTTGTAGAGCTCCATCCAGAGGGCACGAACCTCACGGTCCCTAGCCTCCAGAAACTCTGTGGTAGTCCGAAGTAACGGCTCCTCATGAGCGGCGTTAGTGTAAAGACCGGTGTAGTAACCCTCCTCTCTAGGAAGTGAGGCTGGCATGTAGCAGAACTCAGTGTTCATCAACAAGGCATGCCTAGCCCGGATAATAGTCATCACCGAGTAAGCAGCATCATGTACAGACATCTCGATGGTAACCCCAAGTCCATACGTCCAGTGGATGGGATTGGTAGCTCCGGGATATGAAGGATATATCCGGACTGTGCAAAGGTACTGGCTCTGGTTGAAATCACGATACTGCTCCTCTACAGTATACTCGGGATACCAATGATAGCCAGTCTCGGTCATCACGCGGACCAACATGGCCGTGTGACCTGGCACATCGATGCACCGGGTCAAACGGACCACCTGATGAGGGGTGCGGTCAGACATCTGAAACACTAAATAATGCAAAGGCATTAGAATTTCTAGAAGAAATTGAGCAGCATAACAACTGTAAATGCTCAAAAATGATGTTGAGACATCTTACAAATGATAGCATAGCCACTCAACAACATTATATCAAGGTTCCGGGTCCAACTAACAACATACTGGGGTGGTAGAAACAGAACTGAGGTTTGAAACCAACAATCCTAAGAGTCTACAGATCAGTAACACGTGAACCTAATAAAAGGATGAGAAGCCTAGTTTTTAACCCCCGTATAAAGAAACAGCTAACTCAGATCAGAAGGGCATAAGGTAAAGGAGTAAAAGGACCCTTACGTTCCCTTCCACAATCAATTCCCCTATATATAACTATAGAATTTCTAGACTCAACATCGGCCAGTTTAGCTTGGCGAACCTACAAGCAGTCCGGCTCTGATGCCAACGCTATCAGGACCCCGATCCTAAGTCACACCGATCTAGCATGTAACACATCATATCACTTTGCGGCCTCACACACGGTATCCTCATGGGTGTCGCCTTACCTGGCCCGGGACCGTTTGCGCATTATGGCACACGTATATGATAGTGTCGCTAGCATCCATATGATAGAGAACCCGTGCTGACATGACTAGTTATAAACCAAAAGTGGCGCTAAATTACAGAGGGATGAACAACCTTCGGAGGAGAGATGTTCTTGGGCTCGGATGAACTTGTGGTATGGTCGGGGTGGAATGGATCTGATCCCCTCTATGGTGGTGGCTAGGTCCTATTTATAGTGGCCTTGGTCCTCTTCCCAAATATCGGCGGGAAGGGATCCCACAATGGACAAATTTGAAAGGGAACAGCTAGTACAAGTTATCCTGACAAAAGTAGTCTTCGCCTGCTAAAGGCTCTGGTGGTGACGCCACGTTGGGCTCCACGGTGACCTCCGTTCTGCAGCCCTGACGGTCCTTGGTCTTATTGCACCGATATGGAATGTCAGGACCCCGATCCTAAGTCACACCGATCTAGCATGTAACACATCATATCATTTTGCGGCCTCACGCACGTTATCCCCACGGGTGCCACCTTACCTGGCCCGGGACCGTTTGCGCATTTTGGAACACGTATATGAGAGTGTCGCTATCATCCATATGAGAGAGAACCCGGGCCGACATGACTAGTTATAAACCAAAAGTGGCACTAAATTACAGAGACAACCATACATGACCCAACAACGAACGTGTCGGTCATCAATGTATGAACCCAAGTCGTAGCAAGCTACAAGGACTTAAAGGAACAACGCGTGACATTTCCCCTAAGGGACGGACATAGGAACGAAGAAGGACACATGCCGGCCAACCTAAGTGTTCCGGAGTAGTAGCAAGCTACCAAGGCTCAGTGGAATCAGTAGGAGGCATTTCCCTGTAAGATAGGCTACCAAGGGTAAACAACTAGGTGTCGGATCCCACACATACCAAGCATTTCAATAACATACACACAATATGCTTGATATGTGCAAATAAAACATGGCATCACAACAAAACTCTATGACTCAAAGTACTTTTATTTTAACGGCTCCGAAGAGCCTTACATAACATATCCATACATGTAGGGGTCACATGACCCACCACTCAAGTCATACAAACATACAAGCACATGCGGAAGCTAAACTTGTCTGAGTACAGACAACTGGAAAGAAAGAAGGCTTGGTGTAGCTTGACTATCTATAGTGGCCCTTCACAGGCTTGAGATTGCCACCTGGGCAGCAAGCTACTCGTTGACATCGAGGTCTATGTAGAAACCATCAGAAGGGGTGGTGTTCTCCTCTACAATAGTTATTAAGCAAACATGAGTACAAAGGTACTCAGCAAGACTTACATCAGACCCTATCATACATGCAACATTTTCAACAAGGGTAGTGGAGTTTATTGCAGCAAGCCAGCTTTGACACTTGGCTAACCTGTACTACATCTATCAGCAGTTTGAAATATATGAGACAGTGCACACAAGTCCACTAATCACCACAACAATACTCTACCGTGGATCCTCTCCCGTCATCCTACGGAAGGGCCATCCACGGCACTTGATACGTCTCCAACGTCTCTACTTTTCGAAACACTTTTGCCCTTGTTTTGGACTCTAACTTGCATGATTTGAATGGAACTAACCCGGACTGATGCTGTTTTCAGCAGTATTGCCATGGTGTTGTTTTTGTGCGCAAACAAAAAGTTCTCGGAATGACCTGAAAATTTACGGAGAATTATTTTGGAAAATATAAAAAATACCTGTGAGAAGATCTAGACCAGGGGGCCCACACCCTGTCCACGAGGGTGGGGGCGTGCTCCCTCCCCTACGGCACGGCCCCTGCCTCGTGGGCCCCCTGGTGCTCCACCGATGTATCCCCAGATCCTATATATTCACTTTCGGGGAGAAAAAAATCAAAGAGGAAGAATTATCGCGTTTTATGATACGGAGCCGTCGCCAAGCCCTAATCTCTCCCAGGAGGGCTGATCTGGAGTCCGTTCGGGGCTCCAGAGAGTGGAGATCGTTGCCATCATCATCATCAACCTTCCTCCATCACCAATTCCATGATGCTCACCGCCGTGCGTGAGTAATTCCATTGTAGGCTTGCTGGACGGTGATGGGTTGGATGGGATCTATCATGTAATCGAGTTAGTTTTGCTACGGTTTGATCCCTAGTATCCACTATGTTCTGAGATTGATGTTGCTATGATTTGATATGCTTAATGCTTGTCACTAGGGCCTGAGTGCCATGATTTCAGACCTGAACCTATTATGTTTTCATGAATATATTTGTGTTCTTGATCCTATCTTGCAAGTCTATAGTCACCTACTATGTGTTATGATCCGGCAACCACGAAGTGACAATAATCGGGACCACTCCCGGTGATGACCGTAGTTTGAGGAGTTCATCTATTCACTATGTGTTAATGCTTTGGTCTGGTACTCTATTAAAAGGAGGCCATAATATCACTTAGTTTCCAATAGGACCCCACTGCCACGGGAGGGTAGGACAAAATATGTCATGCAAGTTCTTTTCTAGAAGCATGTATGACTATATCCGGAATACATGCCTATATTACATTGATGAACTGGAGCTAGTTCTGTGTCACCCTAGGTTATAACTTCTAAATGATGAATTGCATCCGACATAATTCCCCATCACCGATCCAATGCCTATGAACTTTTCACATATTGCTTGTTGCTTATTTACTTTTCCGTTGCTACTATTAGAAAAACTACAAAAACATTATCGTTACCTTTATTACCGCTACCGCTACCACTATTATCATATTACTTTGCTACTAAACTATCTTGCTGCAGATATTAAGTTTCCAGGTGTGGTTGAATTTACAACTCAGCTGCTAATACTTAAGAGTATTCTTTGGCTCCCCTTGTGTCGAATCAATAAATTTGGGTTGAATACTTTACCCTCGAAAACTGTTGCGATCCCCTACACTTGTGGGTTATCAAGACTATTTTCTGGCGCCGTTGCGGGGGAGCATAGCTCTATTATTAAGTCACTTGGGATTTATATCTATTGATCACTATGAAGAATTTGAAGGTCTCAGAAACCAAGATCTTACCCTCAAGTACGAGGGGAGGTAAGGAACTGCCATCTAGCTTTGCACTTGATTCACCATCTATTATGGGTAAGTTTACGACGCCTACTCCTGCTATTGAATCTGATATGTCGTATGTTCTTGATGATGCCACTTCTGCTATGTATGATGAAACTACTCTATGCTTAATAATATTGTGCCACTAGGTGAATTTCTAGATGAACAAATTGCTAAGGCTAGGGAGAATGCAAATATTGAAACTAATGATATTTTTGAAAGTGATGATGAAGCTTCTCCCAATAGATATGAATTTCTTGTTGTTCCTGAGGGTTACGTTATGGATGAAGAAACTGCTAGAGACTTTCTTGCTTGCAATGATAGATACGATCTTAAGAAATTATTAGCTAAGTTGAAAGAAAAGCCCTTGAATGCTAGAATGAAACATGACCCTGCTTTTGCTACTTCGCCTATCTGTGTTACTGATAAGGATTATGGATTCTCTGTTGATCCTGAGTTAATTACTTTGGTTGAATCTGATCCTTTCTTTGGCTATGAATCTAAAATTGTTGTGGCACATCTTACTAAGTTGAATGATATAGCCACCCTGTTTACCAATGATGAAAATATTCGTTATTACTATATCCTTAAGTTGTTTCCGTTCTCGTTAAAGGGTGATGCTAAGACTAGGTTTAATTCTCTTGATCCTGGTTGTGTGCGTAGTCCCTAGGATATGATGTATTACTTCTCTGCTAAATATTTTCCCGCTCATAAGAAACAAGTTGCTTTACGGGAAATATATAACTTTGTGCAAATTGAAGAAGAGAGTCTCCCACAAGCTTGGGGGAGGCTTCTCCGATTACTTAATGCTTTGCCTGATCATCCTCTTGAGAGGAACGATATACTTGATGTCTTTTATAATGGACTAACCGATGCTTCCAGAGACCACCTGGATAGTTGTGCCGGTTGTGTTTTCAGGGAAAGAACAGTTAATCAAGCTGAATTACTATTGAATAATATGTTGGCCAATGAAAATAATTGGACACTTCCTGAACCAGCCCCTAAGCCAACTCCGAAGAAAAGGGGAGTTCTATTTCTCAGTCCTGAAGATATGCAAGAGGCAAAGAATATGAAAGAAAAAGGTATTAAAGCTGAAGATGTTAAGAATTTACCACCTATTGAAGAAATACATGGTCTTGATAACCCGATATAGGTAGTAAAGGAAAATTATCTTTATAGATTTGATGAAGGTGATATTCCTCGTTATAAGTCTGCTAGCCAATGCTTAGATGAGTTTCATAATTTTATTGTGAAGCAAGAAAACTTCAATGCTTATGTTGGTAGACAATTGCAACGTAATGCTTATATGATTGAACGCTTGAGTGATTATATGTCTAGAGTTAAAAGTGAATTGAAACTAACTAGTAATCATGCTTCTATGGTTACCACTCAAGTAGAACAAGTACTTAAGGCTCAGAATGATTTGCTCAATGAATTAAATAGTAAGAATAATGACTTTGCTATTAGAGTTGTGACTAGAGGTGGTAAAGTGACTCAGGAACCTTTGTATCCTGAGGGCCACCCTAAGAGAATTGAGCAAGATTCTCAAAGAGCTAATTTAGATGCACCTAGTTCTTCTAAGAAGAAGAAAAAGAAAAATGATAGGACGTTGCATGCTTCTAGTGAACCTGTAGCTGACACACCTGAGAATCCCAATGATATCTCTGTTTCTGATGCTGAGACACAATTTGGTAATGAACATGCACCTAGTGATAATATTAATGATGATGTTCATGATGATGCTCAACCAAGCAATGATAATGATGTAGATATTGAACCTGCTGTTGATCTTGATAACCCGCAATCAAAGAATCAACATTATGACAAGAGAGACTTTGTTGCTAGGAAGCATGGTTAGGAAAGAGAACCATGGGTTCAGAAACCCATGCCTTTTCCTCCTAAACCATCCAAGAAAAAGGATGATGAGGATTTTGAGCGCTTTGCTGAAATGATTAGACCTATCATTTTGCGTATGCGTTTGAATGATGTGCTTAAAACAAATCCTTATGCTAAGTATATGAAGGATATTATTACAAATAAAAGAAAGATACCTAAAGTAGAAATTTCCACCATGCTTGCCAATTACACTTTTAAAGGTGGAATGCCTAAGAAACTAGGAGATCCAGGAGTACCTACTATACCTTGCTCCATTAAAAGAAACTATGTTAAAACTACTTTATGTGATCTTGGAGCCGGTGTTAGTGTTATGCATCTCTCTTTATATAGTAGACTTGACTTGAGTAAGTTGACACCTACTAAAATATGTTTGCAAATGGCTGATAAATCAACTGCGATAGCTGTCGGTATTTGTGAGGATGTGCCTGTTGTGGTTGCAAATGTTACTATTCTAACATATTTTGTTATACTTGATATTCCCGAGGACGATAGAATGTCTATTATCCTTGGTAGACCCTTTTTGAATACTTCAGGGGCTGTTATTGATTGCAACAAAGGCAATGTCACTTTTCATGTCAATGGTAATGAGCATACGGTTCACTTTCCGAGGAAACAACCTCAGGTCCAAAGTATCAATTATATAGGAAAAATTTCAACTATTACTATTGGAGGTTTTGAATTTCCTCTTCCTACTGTCAAGAAGACATATGATATTCTTATTGTTGGGGACATACATCTCCCTATTGAAGTAACCTAGTGTTATTCGAAAATTCTCTGGTTTCATGTTATTCGGAAAGAGTTTATTAACAAGACCTGATCAACCTTGTTAATGGATTCCTTTTGATGAGCGTGAGACAGGTGAATCTAGATAGCACAACCTTCTCTACCCTCCTTTTACTTTCCGTTAATTAGGATAAATATAGCAAAAATAATATTTTCTGTCTGTTTCCAGACTTATCCGTGCAATAAAAAAACTCGTAAATAAAAGTTCTCCAAATGCCCGGAAAATTTAATATGATTGTTTCTGGAATATTTGAGAATATATGGCACAAAACACACAGCGAGGGGAGCCAGCACCTGGCCACGAGGGTCCAGGGCGCCCCCCCCCGCTCACAGGGCGCGCCCCCTTGCCTCGTGGGCCCCACGTGCCCCCCCCCCTCCCTCCACTTATTCCTGCACCCATACTCTTCTTCTTCCTCCCAAAAAAATCACCAACCAGCTCAAGCACGAGTTCTAGCTCATCTTGCTGCCATTTTCGATCTCCTTGCTCAAAGCACCATTTACCAAACTGTTTGGGAGATTGTTCCTTGGTATGTGACTCCTCCGTTGGTCCAATTAGTTTTTGTTCTAGTGCTTTAATTATTGCAAATTTTTGCTGCTGTGGTGACCTTGTTCTTGAGCTTGCATGTCAAATTTCCTTGGTCCCAAGTAATTCTAATGCATGATATAGTCTCTAGGCACTAGTAGGAGTTGTTGCTATCAATCTTGTTGAGTTTGGTTAACTTTTATTTTGAGTTACTAAAAATTTCAGAAATTTTTTGAAGGGAAAAATGATAAAGAGATTGTTGAGGGGCTCCTCCAATAAGAGCTCAGAGGTGAAGAAGAAGGAAGAAAATAAGAAGCCCCAATATAATCTTCCTCGCATGGCGGAAGTTCAACCGTGTGAATGGCCTTGCAATGATTTCATGATGTCCGCCGGGATTTATGAAGACTTTTATTGGTTGGCAAATAATTCAGGCCGAACTGACTTCCTCCACGACCAGCGTGAACAGTATCTCCTACTCACTAATATTTTCACGTAAAGTTTTAATTTTCATGCTAAGAAAACACCACTTACAGTGGAGTTTCATTTATATGATGAGGTTAAAGAGATATCACTCTTAGAATTTTGTGAAGTATGTAAGATACCCTTTGAAGGTAGACTTGATGAACCACGTCGTGAAGACGTTGAAGGGTTTATTGACATGATAGCTGTAGGGGAAACTAGACAAGTCTCAAGGGCAAGAATTACTAGTATACATTTCCCTGTTCCGCGCTACTTTGCTTTATTTGCTAGTAGATGTTTAATTGGTCGCGGGAACAGTGGGAACCTTAGTGCCCCTGATATTGTCATTTTACGCCATGCTTTGTTTCAAGACAAGACTTTTAGCTTGGGTGATGTCGTTGCTAAACGACTGAGTCTGAACCGCTCAAAGGGGCCCGTCTTTGGAGGCATCTTTGCTTCTCGCCTTGCCGAACATTTTAGAATACCTATTAGGCATCATGTGAAGGAAGAAAAATTGCTTGCCCCTATTTATCTAGACTACAAGAGCATGGTAGCACATGATTTTATTGTTAAAGACAAGGATAGGTTGCTTAATTATAAATTAAGGTTTGATGAAAAATATTGTGAGATTGTTACCTTGCCTGCACCTTGTCTGTTTGATCTATCTACAGGCATGTATCTCATTACATCAGATGCCTTCTACAAGTACCAGGGCCAGGCACAAGCTTCAGAGCCTGAGCCGGAACCACCACTCAATCCTTACCGTCAGTCTGTTTATGGGTGGGATCTGGATGAGCTTGCCAACCAATGGCACCCAGAGGACACATCTTAGTACACTGGGGGAGTAGCTTTGATCCGTGGCCATAGACAACCTTAGGCCAAAAGCCTAAGCTTGGGGGAGTACGTGTTTCGCACCGACTTTACATTCATGCTCACACACTTATTCTAGTTGTCAGTGCTCACACTCTTTCACTGTACCATCCATGCCTAGTTGCAATTTCTTTTTCTTAGTCTTTTTCCCGTGTGCTAGAAAATCCTGAAGAAAAACAAAAAAATATTAGTTGTAGCTTCTAGCTAGTTTACTTTCCTTGCCTGTAGTAGTAATTAAAAGAAAACCTAAAAATATTTCTCGTTCTTCTTTTGCTTGTTGGGAGCTTTCCCGTGTAAATAGTTCCTTTTCTTTTTTTTGGGGTCAAGAGCAGAAGACCATGATTGAAATTGCTAAGTGGCTCTCATATGCTTTATTGTTGATTTAACCTTGAGCCATATTACCTTGTCTTCTCTCTTGTATTAAATGCTCGCAGATTCCAGCTTAGTCCAATGCACGTGCACTATTATTATTATCCACACCGTTCGGTCGTGCGAGTGAAAGGCAATAAGGATGATAAATGATGAACTAATTGAGATGAGAAAAGCTGGTATGGACTCGACGTCTCTTGTTTTTGTAAATATGATAGTTCATCGTTCCTGATTCAGCTTGTTATGAATGAAACATGCTTGCAATGACAATTAGAGATCATAGCTGCTTATACCATGCTTAATTAGCTGAGAGTTTATAATGGTCTATCTTGCGTGCCAACATGATAATTAAAATGGTTGTGATGTGGTTTGATGGGGTGGTATCCTCCTTTGAACGATTCAAGTGGTCTGACTTGGCACATGTTCACGCATGTAGTTGAAACAAATCAACATAGCCTCCACGATATTTATGTTCATGGTGATTTATATCCTACTCATGCTTGCATTCATTGTTGATTAATATTAATGCATGTTCATGACCGTTGTTGCTCTCTAGCTGGTCGCTTCCCAGTCTCTTTCTAGCCTTCACCTGTACTAAGCGGGAATACTCCTTGTGCATCCACTTCCATAAACCCCAAAGTTATTCCACATGAGTCCACTATACCTTCCTATATGCTGTATTTACCTGCCGTTCCAAGTAAATTTGTATGTGCCAAACTCTAAACCTTCAAATGAAATTCTGTTTTGTATGCTCGAACAGCTCATGTGTCAACTAGGGCTGTCTATATCTTCCATGCTAGGTGGGTTATTCTCACAATGAGTGGACTCCGCTCATCATTCATGAGAAAATGGCTGGTAATCGGGATGCCCAGTCCCATGCTCAAAATCATAATAATTAAACAAAACTCCTTTAGGGTTGTTGTTGGTTTGGACGGTACCCGTTGTTTCAGGCTAGCCGTGGAGCGTGCTTGTTGGTGGTTGGGGGAGTATAAACTTTACTATTCTGTTTGGGAACCGCCTATAATGTGTGTAGCATGCAAGATATCGAGATTCTTGGTTGTTATGTTGACAATGGAAGTATACCGCTCAAAATGTTATTCAATCTCTATTTCAAAATCGAGCTCTAGCACCTCTACAAATCCCTGCTTCCCTCTACGAAGGGCATATCTATTTACTTTTATGCAGAGTCATCATCCTCTTATAAAAGAGCACCAGTAGGAGAGCACCTCTGTCATTTGCATGTATTACAATTAATTTGCATTGAGTATGATCATGACTGGATCTCTTTTATCATGAATTACAATGTCTAGTCAGTCCTTGATCTTTAAAGGTGCTCTGCATTTATGTTTTGTGGTCTCAGAAAGGGCTAGCGAGATACCATCTTGTTATATCATATCATGATTGTTTTGAGAAAGTGTTGTCATCCGAGGTTTATTATTATTGCTCGCTAGTTGATTATGCCATTGATGTGAGTAGACATGGGACCTGAAAGTTATTGCGAATGTGTTTAGTTCATGATCATTGCTGAAAACATGAATGTTGGCTTACATATTTACAACAAGAAGAGCAAACAGAGTTTGTCAAAGTTTTTCTTTATCACTTTCAGTATATCAACTGAATTTCTTGAGGACAAGCAAAGGTTTAAGCTTGGAGGAGTTGATACGTCTCCAACGTATCTACTTTTCCAAACACTTTTGCCCTTGTTTTGGACTCTAACTTGCATGATTTGAATGGAACTAACCCGGACTGACGTTGTTTTCAGCAGAATTGCCATGGTGTTGTTTTTTGTGCAGAAATAAAAAGTTCTCGGAATGACCTGAAAATTTACGGAGAATTATTTTGGAAAATATAAAAAATACCTGTGACAAGATCCAGACCAGGGGGGCCACACTGTTTCCACGAGGGTGGGGGGCGCGCCCCCTCCCCTAGGGTGCACCCCCTGCCTCGTGGGCCCCCTGGTACTCCACCGACGTATCCCCAGATCCTATATATTCACTTTCGGGGAGAAAAAAATCAGAGAGGAAGAATTATCGCGTTTTTCAATACGGAGCCGCCGCCAAGCCCTAATCTCTCTCGGGAGGGCTGATCTGGAGTCCGTTCGGGGCTCCAGAGAGTGGAGATCGTCGCCATCATCGTCATCAACCTTCCTCCATCACCAATTCCATGATGCTCACCGCCGTGCGTTAGTAATTCCATCGTAGGCTTGCTGGACGGTGATGGGTTGGATGGGATCTATCATGTAATCGAGTTAGTTTTGTTAGGGTTTGATCCCTAGTATCCACTATGTTCTGAGATTGATGTTGCTATGACTTTGCTATGCTTAATGCTTGTCACTAGGGCCCGAGTGCCATGATTTCAGACCTGAACCTATTATGTTTTCATGAATATATATGTGTTCTTGATCCTATCTTGCAAGTCTATAGTCACCTACTATGTGTTATGATCCGGCAACCCCGAAGTGACAATAATCGGGACCACTCCCGGTGATGACCGTAGTTTGCGGAGTTCATGTATTCACTACGTGTTAATGCTTTGGTCCGGTACTCTATTAAAAGGAGGCCTTAATATCCCTTAGTTTCCAATAGGACCCCGCTGCCACGTTAGGGTAGGACAAAAGATGTCATGCAAGTTCTTTTCCATAAGCATGTATGACTATATTCGGAATACATGCCTACATTACATTGATGAACTGGAGCTAGTTCTGTGTCACCCTAGGTTATAACTTCTACATGATGAATTGCATCTGATATAACTCCCTATCACCGATCCAATGCCTACGAGCTTTTCACATATTGCTTGTTGCTTATTTACTTTTCTGTTGCTACTGTTACAAAAACTATAAAAAATTATCGTTACCTTTGTTACCGCTACCGCTATTATCATATTACTTTGCTACTAAACTATCTTGCTGTAGATGTTAAGTTTCCAGGTGTGGTTGAATTGACAACTCAGCTGCTAATACTTAAGAGTATTCTTTGGCTCCCCTTGTGTCGAATCAATAAATTTGGGTTGAATACTTTACCGTCGAAAACTGTTGCGATCCCCTACACTTGTGGGTTATCAGCACTCACACTTGTCTTGAGTCTTTTATGAGTAACCATTAACTTGTCTATGAACTGTATAGGCAACCAAGTGGTCCTTTACCGTGGACGTGGCTATTCGAATAGATTGATAACCCTGCAGGGGTGTACTTCTTCACACATGTTTCCACCACTTAGCGTCTGCACATGACATGTGCTCAGCAGACTTCAAGCGAAAGCCGACGTGGGTGAAGACCACGACCTAACCAACCACTCATGTCTCTAGTCCAGGTTTATCACCTATTTGGGTTCCATCAGCAAGGAGATTCGGCCGGAGTGTCGCTCACGGCCCCAAAAGATGTGTACAGGGTTCCCGAGACACCAAACGGGCGACTCGGTACGCCGTGCCACGTACCTGCCACATCACAGCCCACCCCGAGGGTCAGCGCTGCGCACGGCCTCCAGTATGCTACAAACACCAGAAACTAATTGCAACTCCTGGACAGAGGACAAGGGTGATTAATAAGTCAAGAGAGTCAATTAAGGATCCCAATGTGTGGTAGTAGCTGATCTTAAATCACACATACAGATCTCAGTTCCTAGGGACGGTTCCAATGAAACAATCCACCATGTACTCCACCACGGCCTTCCATCAATACCTTTACCAGAACATATTCCACACTTCACTCTCATTACTAGACATAATCAAGTCACTCCGATCCATCACCTAGATGAACCAGACCTGACACAACTCTAAGCATAGCAGGCATAACATGGTAGGAACACATCAACATGGCTCAATCAACTCCTACACATGCTAGTGGGTTTCAATTATTTACTGTGGCAATGACAGGTCATGCAAAGGAATGGGGTTCAGCTACCGCAGCAAACAGCAGTTGAAACGTTGTTGTCTTAATGCAGTAAAAGAGAGCAGAAGCGAGAAGATGGGTTCGTATCGGAATGTTCAATGGGGTTGCTTGCCTGGCAGATTGGTCGAGTGGTATTGCCCTTCAACTGGATACTCGTGAATATCCTCGGGAGCGGAACCTACCACAGAAATCACACCGGTAACACAATCAATAAATGACAATATGCAACAATATGATGCATGCTCATGACATGGCAAGATGAATGTGTTTGAGCTAATGCAACTACAAACAGAAGGGTTTGAGCCTATTTGAACCAAAGGTTCAAATTCAAGCCCAAGTTATTAATTTCCAAATTGCATTATCATGTTTTGATGTGAATAGAAAGGTTAACTTGCTTAAGCATGCAAGATACCAGTACATATGGATAGATTGGATTTTTCTGATCATTTTTCATATATAAATCTTTTTCATCTGAGCTAAGGTTGATTTATTATGATTTTTAGAACTTTAAACCATTTCCTGAAATAAATAAATCCTTTCTGATTTATTTTAAATCCAGAAAATAATTACTGCGTCAGCACTGCGTGAGAGTGACGTCAGCACATCAACTGGGTCGCCCAGGTCAAACCTGGCCAGTGGGGCCCACTAGGCAGTGACTCAGTTAACTAACTGAGTTGGTTAGTAGTAAACTAATCCTAACATAACTATCAGCAGGGCTGGGCCCACATGTCAGTGACTCAACGAACTAACTAAATTAATTAAGTAAATTAACTAACTCCTAACTAAACAGGGGCCTGGCCCCACCTGTCATAGACCTAGGGGAGTCAAACCCCAGGTCTCACTAGGCCAGCCCGCCGGCGGCTCGACGCCGGCGAGGCCAGACGCGGCGGAGGGCCTCGGAAATCCTCCTCCGGCGACCTAAAGGACGGGGGAGAGCACCTATGTGAAGCTGGAGACGAGCCGCATCGAGTGGTGCTCGAGTTGGAGCTCGGGGTCACCGGAAATGACGCCGGCGATGAGCCTTGCGGCTGCCGGAGTTCGGCGAGGCCGAACTCATTGCTGCGATGCTCGTGGAGGCGCGTGCAGGGCACCTACAGCATCTAAGCGGCGCGGTGAGTGCGTTGGGCACGGTGGCGTGGCCGTTGCGTGGCCAGAGCCACGTCGGTGGCGAGCAACTGTGGCGGCGCGTGCGGGCGAGCTTGAAGCAGTTGCTGCAGAGGGCTTTTGCGAGAACGGAGAGGATGGGGATGGCCAGCAGCTCACAGCGGAGTCGACGGTGATCTTGGCAAGCTTGGAGACGGCCCGGAGCAGCTGGTGCGGCGAAGGGGATCTCCGGCGGTGAGCGGCGGGGAAGAGCTCGGTGGAGTCGATGCAGCGCGTCCGAGGCCTCGTGGCTTGTCGAGGAGGTCGAGGACGAGGTGGCAGTGCTCGTAGACACGGCAAGGCGACGGCGGAGCGGCGAAGGCTGTGAGTTTCACGACGGCGTGGGCGCAGCAGCGTCGGCCATGGCTTCAAGAGGGCGAGGGAGAGAGCTGGGGGGAGTGCGGTGTCGTGGTGGTCAGGGCGACAACGTGGAGGACGTGTGAGGCATTGAAACAACGAGCGGCGTCCAGAAGGGCGGCAAGCAGCTGCCGCAGTGGTGAGCTAGCGCGCGCCAGCGTTACCTGCCTGCCTGGCAGGGATGAAGCAGCTGCCTGGCACGGGCCAGCACAGTACTGGGCTGCCAGGTGGGCCTGCCAGGTAAGTGGCCTCTAGCCTTTCTCTCTCTCTCTCTCTCTCTCTAATTTGTTTATGTTTTCTAATTTTCTGTAATTGTTTTGCTTTATTAAAAATGCTAAAGCACTTTCATAAATCATGAAACTACTCATGCCCACTGTATATAATATATCCAACAGGGAACGTTATGGTTTATGATTATTTGGACATTTAAAATATTTTATAGCATTTAAATGTCCAAATGCAAATAACATGTGATTTAATCCAGTGACCTTAGGATGTCATAGAAAAATGTGCACCATTTTTGTTAGAGGTTTAGGACCAAGGCAAAGATGATGAACATTTTAGAAGGGCATTTTGGGTACATTGGAAAAGGTTTTAGTAAACCCTAGTTGATTTAAGGGGGGGTGCTGGGGTTCTATCATCCCCATTTCCAAGTTTCAGGAAAATTAAACATGATGCAACACTCTGGCTAGTCCTACTGCAAGCACTGACTAGGGTTGTGACATGGAAACTTTTGCCTCATCCCTCGGGACTCCGCGCCTGCGCTTGCCCTCTTAGCACCAAAAAGGAAACTGGTACACTGCGCCCGTTGTCGCCCGCCTAGCCTTGGTCGTCATGGCTCACGTCAAGTGAACCTCCCGAGGTGCACCTTGCATAGATATCTCTGCTCCTCGAGAGCCAGCCTAGAGAGACTGCCCCTAGGGAGGTCTTGTTGTCACCTGCCTCGCGAGGCTTGCCCCCTCGCGAGGGTCTTGAGTTGCGGTTGCTGAAGTTGTGCCGTACCAGGACGCTGATGGAGCCACGTCATGGGCCGCAGGCACGCAAGCCTGGGTACCCCCGTTCCCAGGACGCCGACATAAACCCTCTACTGCACCAAGACCTTCAAGTGTGAAGCCATTGAAATCTGCACCTCCTGAATCAAGTGTGCAGTCTGAGGACCACTCTCGCGTCTCTAAGAAGTCCAAAGAGCTCATGAAGCCATCAAGTCAAGGTCTCACACCTGGCAGCATTCTGCACAATGATGAAGAAATTATTGATCTGTCCAGTGATGAGGACCGTGCTAATGATACCCTTGAGATGTTGATCAAGAGCAAGCAGCAAGCTGAAATCTTCAATGGTCTGCCTTGTTCGATGCTGATATCATCAATAACTTCATTGATGAGTGGTTTGAGGATACCTCTCTTTCCCTCGACGATCTCTAGCACCCAATTGATATCAGCATGACCTTTCAAGGCTACATTGCCCAAGAACTGACGATTGCACAAAAGGTCATTGAGAAGAAGAACAAGATTGACCATGAAAAGGCTCTCCTTAAGAAGCATATGGCCAATCTAAGCGCTCAAGAGGTTCAAAACTTCAAAACTATGATGGCAGATCTCAAGGCTGGATTTGTCAAGCGCCATGATTTTGCAAAGGGTTCAAGAGAGCATCTCAAGCACTATGCTGACAAATGTGTTCAGGATCATAATGAAGCCATGAAGCATAAAGCATTTGGCCGTCCAGGCATTGACCCCAAGATGGCTACCAAGAGGCCTAAGAAGAAGCCCGTCATTGTTGACACTGAAGTTCCACAGCTGGTAAGACCCAACATTGTCTTCCCTGCCAGCATGACTGGTTTGAAGCCAAAGGTCCCTTAAGTGGCTTCTGAACAAAAGAAGACTCGGCAGGCTGAAGCTGAAGCCAAGAAGAGAAAGCATCTTGAAGCCTCTGATGTTGCTCCCTCTAAGAATAAGATGAAGACAAAAGCTTCAAAGTCTTCTCATAAGCATTGTGATACCTCCCAAGAACCACTGGTCATTGAACCAATTTCTGTTGCTATGCCTGCCTCCACCAACTGTGAGCGTCATCTCGTTGTGCATGAGCATGTTCCCACAGAGGCTCATGAGTCTGAAGATATTCCAGTTGCTGACTCCATCGCAGCTGAAGACATTGGTCATGGACACAATGTTGTCGTTGATGACTTCCTTCCTCAGCTCGAGCCCCAACCGGTACCATCGCCTGCTCACACGAGCAGTGAACTCATAAGCATTGGTGGTCCCACGAGCCAATTACTCAAGATGAATTTTGGGAGGAGCAACACCCAAACACCCCCCTGCATGAAGTGATTCCTTGCACACCACCATCTCATGTCACCACTCCGATGCTTGAGACCCCCCAAGATACACCTGAAGATGACATGGAGCAGACCACCAGTTCACCAATGGCGTCGCCCCAGTTTTGAAGGCTTCGCAAAGGCCCCAGGCCTCAAGTCTCCATGTTAAGCATTCCTGAAGAAGATATGCAACACACAAGCTCGGTGGCATGTCAAGTGTTCCATGAAGCCATCCCTTTAGCGTCTGCTCAAGAATCTGAAGCCAAAGTGGCTGAAGACATTCCGGCTACATCAGCCGATTAAGAAAAAGAAGAAGATCGTGAAGCTATTCCCCCTGCTGTTGAAACTGTTGTGCAAGAAGAAGAGTTGTTTGTGATAGAACCCCCAGCCCAAGAAGCCACTGATGGTGAAGCAAATATGGTTGCCACTCACACTACTGAAGCCAATGACGTTGTCATGGCTGAAGACATTGTGGAGCCCGAAGTCAATGATGCCACGGCTATAATTGTTCCTCCCCATGTGCCTCACACCATGGCCCAAGCCTTCAATCATGAAGGAGAGCTCCTCACTATCAGGTGGCCAATATTGACGCCTCCCACTGTCCTGGTCCCCAATATGAATATCATGTGGAGCAAAGGCCTCGGACACAGAAGCCAAAGCCCAGGCTGCCAAGGCTTCCAAGTGTTGTAACTACGCAAGGCTCCTTCAGTGTGCGAAGCTTCAAAGAGCACAACACCTTCTTTGACTCTAACAAGAACCCATACAAAAAGCCAAAGATTACCTCTGATAAGTTCTGGAGCTTCCAGCAACGCAGCTACTATTCCTGCATTCTGTACAACCAAGACAAGATTTTTCCACACTAACGTCTTGATTGTGATGCCATTGCTGGGCTGCGATGCCTTGAAGTGGCCCTTGACTGCTTCAAAGATGTTGGGCTACTTCAGTTTGTCACTGCTAAAGAGCAATGGAATGAAGAGCTTCTGCTGCAGTTCTATGCTACACTTCACATCAGAGGCTACAACAGGGATCCGAAGACATGGGTCCTTGAGTGGATGACAGGAGATGTTCATCATGAAGCTAAAGCTCAGAATCTTCTCAAGCTTACTTCCCTGCCCACTCCTGAGGAGTTGCTTGAACCAGGTTGTCAGCTTCATTAAAATGAAATGCAGAGTATTTTTTAGAAGCCTGAGCCGAACATGAGTCAAATACTCAGCATGATGAAGCCATTGCCCATGGATGCTGAATATCCTAAGGAATTCCTTGTCAAAGACCTCGAGTACCTGCCTCGCACCATCTATCACATTCTAAGGCGTACTCTGTGGCCTATCAAGGATAACTCTTCTGAAGCCAAACTCGGAGGCTCCATGAAGACATTGGTCTTTTACATCCTCAATGGCATCAGATTCAACACTCATGACTTCTTTATTCGTCAGTTGGCTGCGTCAGGCATTGATCTGTTTGGTCTCAAGTATTATGCTCCATGGGTCATGTGGCTCATTAAGCTTCACTCTACAATCAACTATCAAGCTTCAGCACACAATCATGGTGTATTCTTGCCTAAGGTTGATATGTCCTATGAAGCCATCTACCCTGAACCTGCCAAGAAGCCACTTCAACTGCTCAACACTAGTCATCAAAGCTTCACTCAGCATGTTGAAGGTATTCATGTGCCAAATTCTGCTGCTCCTGCTTATCCTCTTGCTGGCAATTTGCGTCTGCCGCATCGTGCCAACACTGATGCCACAGCCAGCACAATTGCTCAAAGGACTCAGAAGCGTCCCTGTGTCCTCAGCGATCGAGAGCTTCTTGTATCACTTCACTAGAAGCAGGATAGGCATCGTGATTGGCTGAAGCGCTAGATGGAGAGTCTTCTCACTAATGTAAATCACATTCACAACCTAGCAACCAAGAACTCTTTTGTTGCCCATGAAGCATGTCGGCGGTCCTGGAAGAGCCTCACACTGCTTTGCTCCAAAGCTGATCTTCAAGCAGATGGCTTCACCAAGCGCTTCAAGTTTGACTCCAAGCCTCCACAATCTGAGAGTTGGCGTCCCACTCCCTCCATTGAAGATTCTGAGTATTCATCTTCGGCTGCAACTATTGTTGCACGAGTCATAGATGAAGAAGATGACGCCACTTCTCCAGCAATGGCTTCACTGTATCACGATTCTACGTCAGGCCCGTCTGCACCACCCAACTCCAACATCGACCCGACTGCCCCAACATCTTCACCACTTGGGAACGAGTAGACACTCTATGTCTTCAAACCTTTTTGGTCCTTACTTACAAAAGGGGGAGAAGCATATGAGTTGATAGTCTTCAAGCGGGTCCATATATGGGTCGGGTGCTTATTTTTGCTAAGTTCTTACAACTCTCATTTTGAAACCATTTGGCTCTTGAGTTGTAACACCTAAACTTGATGGTCGTCTGCTACATTTGTTGTTGTTTCTAATGCGTGGTTAAATATCTATCTTATATGTATGAAATCATTCAGTAGACGCCCATTTTCCATTATGCATATCATTATCCTCACTACATCTGTGTATGCATGGTGAATTGTATTCATAAGATTGAGGAAGATCTCCACAAAGCAAAACATGCCATGTGCATTTGCATTCCAAGGCAAATTACTTATATGCACATCTTCAAGGGGAGTCTTCACAGTCTCATGAAGCCAATGACCATGTTATGTAACTTTCACATATTTTCATCCCCATTGAAAACTTCAACCAGTTTTTCATCAATCACCAAAAAGGGGGAGATTGTAAGTGCATCTAGTGCCACCCCTAGCTGGTTTTGGAGTATTGACAACAAACGTGGTTGAGGGACTAATGTGTTTGTCAGAATTGCAGCATAACACTGGTAGTAGTCCCTCACTGATTTGGTTTACCTACCAGAGATGACCCCTAAAATGTGTGAAGTGATGACCCACAAGTATATGGGATCAATTGTATCTCTTTTCGATAAGTAAGAGTGTCGAACCCAATGAGGAGCAGAAGGAAATGACAAGTAGTTTTCAGTAAGGTAATGTCTGAAAGTGCTGAAACTGCAAGTAGCGAGTTGTTTGATAGAAAGATAATTTGTAACGAGCAAGTAACGATAATAGTAACAAGTATGTCGCAAGGTATCCCAATCCTTTTGAGCAAAAGGACATGCCAAAACGGTCTCTTATAATAAGCCAAGCGTTCTTGAGGGTACACGGGAATTTCATCTAGTCACTTTCATCATGTTGGTTTGATTCGTGTTCACTACTTTGATAATTTGATATGTGGGTGGATCGGTGCTTAGGTGATGTTCTTACTTGAACAAACCTCTTACTTATGATTAACCCTCCCTCAAGCATACGCAACTACGAGAAAAGTATTAAGAATAAATTCTAACCATAGCATTAAACTTTTGGATTCAATCGGTCCCTTACGGAATAGTGCATAAACTGGGGATTAAGTTTCTGTCACTCTTGCAACCCACCATCTAATTACTACTCCACAATGCATTCCCTTAGGCCCAAATATGGTGAAGTGTCATGTAGTCGACGTTCACATGACACCACTAAGGTAATCACAACATACATACTATCAAAATATCGAACACACATCAAATTCACATTATTACTTGCAACATGATTTCTCCCGTGACCTCAAGAACAAAGCTAACTACTCACAAGTGATGAACATGCTCAATATTAGAGGGGTAATATATAGCATAATGGATCTGAACATATAATCTTCCACCAAAGAAACCATATAGTAATCAACTACAAGATGTAATCAACACTACTAGTCACCCACAAGCACCAATCTATAGTTCCGGTAACAAGATTGAATACAAGAGATGAACTAGGGTTTGACATGAGATGGTGTTGTTGAAGATGTTGATGGAGATTGCCCTCCCCAAGATGGGAGAGTGGTTGGTGATGATGACGATGATGATTTCCACCTCCGGGAGGGAAGTTCCCCCGACGGAATCGCCCCGTCGGAGGGCAAAAGTGCTCCTGCCCAAGTTCCGCCTTGAGACGGTGGTGTTCTGTTCCGAAAGCCTTCTCCTCTATTTTTCTAGGTCAAAATGACTTATATACCAGAGGATGGGCACTGGAGGTGGGCCGAGGAGGCCACAACCCACGCGCGCCTGGTGGGCCTGGCGCGCCCAGGTGGGTTGTGCCCACCTGGTGGCCCCCCTCTGGTTTTTATTGACTCCAATATTTATTAAATAATACATAAAAATTCTCCATGAAGTTTTAGCTTGTTTGGATTTGTGCAGAATAGGTGGCCTGACGTAGCTTTTCCAGGTCCAGATTTCCAGCTGCCAGAATTCTCCCTCTTGGTGTGTTCCTTGCAAATTATGAGAGAAAAGGCATTAGAATTACTCCAAAAACCATTATTATGGATAAAAACATTATAAATAACAGTAAGAAAACATGATGCAAAATGGACGTATCAACTCCCCCAAGATTAGACCTCGCTTGTCCTCAAGCGAAAACCGAAATCGAAAAACATGTCCACATGCTTTGAGAGAGAGGTGTCGACAAAAACAAAATACGGACATAGAAGCATCATGTTGATTATTATAACTGCAATAGAATTAAACATAAGACTTTTATCATTGAACTTGCATCATATACTTCCCATGAATAAGTAATAGTTCATCACACAACTGGAGTATAAAGCATAAAATCTATTAGAAACCAACAAACTATGTTTTCAGTCAACTTTTGCAACTATAATTCATCATATTTTCAGGAAGGGTCACGTATCGAAGCCTTTAAGAAAGTCCACATACTCAACCATCATATAGTCTTCTATGATTGCTAACACTCACTGCATACACATGAGCAAAACGTTTCAACCGGACACATAGAAAGATAGGGGCTTATAGTTTCGTCTCCCAACATACTCACCTCAAGGGTGATGTCAATAATAATAACTCATATCACCCATATTCAACTCGACATATGTGCCTAGATCTTTCCTCACCACATGATGCTTCCCAAAGGATAAAAATAAAAGAGGAAAGAGGGAAAACTTTGACTCTTTGCATAAAAGTAAAAGATAGGCCCTTCACAAAAGGAAGCAGAGGTTGTCATGCACATATTTGTTTGCATGCTCAATCCCTTAGTGCAAGAGAATGTTGTCGTGGTTCTAAGTCTGACGATACGAATAGGGGGTACGTAAAGGGAGGCAAGGTCCTAGCTATGGTGAGATTGTACACGAGATGTTTTACGAGTTCGGTCCCTTCTCGGACGAAGTAAAAGCCCTACGTCTCGGTGCCCTGAGGCGGTCGACTGGAATGTATAATAGTGTGTGAGTTACAGGGGGTGCGAACCCTTGTACTAGAGGAGGGGGTGGCTTATATAGAGTGCGCCAGGACCCCAGCCATCCCCACGTTACAAAGGGTTCAATGTACATAAAGGCGGGGTGTTACTGATAACGCCTGCAATAAAGAGTGATAAAGGCATTAATTGTCACAAAATGAATTCCAGACCGTTGTTTTCCTAAGGGACCTTTGACCTTCGCGGGTCGAGTGTCCTTAAGTGGTCGTGTGGAGTTGACTCGTCTGAGAAAGGGCATACGGTCGAGTGATATGTCCTCTTGGGCCGTCACAGTCGACCGTTCTTGCTGTCTTCGAGTTGCCTCTTGAACTTCTGGGGTAGTGACCTTGGGTGGGGTACCTGGGTCAGGCCCGTGACCCTACCCTAGGTCTGTAACATCATCAGTAGCCCCCGAATGGATTGAGGTTCGAGTGGAGGAAAGTGTTGAAGTTGGCCTTGGCACGGGTTTGATGCCTTTGAGGGACCTTTTCTGAATCCGTGGACCGGGCTGACTCTTCAATCTTGACTTGATTGCCTTAATCGATTCAGGAACTACCGAGTGTGCTTGTTTGGATTGTCCGTCGACTGAACTTTGCACGCGGCCTCGAGCGTCGGTGGGGTGCGTAGTTTTCGGTGCGATTGGTCGTTCCCTGGCTCCCGGATTTTGCGGGATTTGAAATTTGGGGAAGCGCGCGGAACGGGTCGTGCCGCGGCAATCGGATCGGATATGCTCAGGATGCCTCGATCTTCGCGCCTTTTTCGCCTTGTATCAGGTGTGCGCCTGTTGTGGGATTTGACGGGATAGCTCGGGGCCACCAGTCAATCACTCGACGGCCACGCTATAAGGGTGCGCCGCGGCCGAGGCGGAGGCACTGTGCGTGCAATCTTTGCCTCTTCGTCCTCCGCCGCGCCTCTACTCTCCACCTCCTGCCGCTCGGTCAGCACCGGCTCGCCCTCCATGGGTAAGGACAAGACGGCTGCTCTGGAGCGCTCAAAGAAGGCGGCGGCGACGGGGAAGGGGAAGAGATCCAACCGAGGAGGGTCCTCGTCGAGGTCTGGGATTTCTCCTGGCTGGATCCAGGGGGACTGGATCAGGTCCACAATGATGCCGGAGGACATGGAGGAGTTTGTGGAGGAGGGCCTGATTGTCCGCGACTCCTGGCGGCTACCGGAGGACGAGCTCGAGCCCCAGCTGCAGGAGGGCGAGTGTGTTTTCCTCGTGACCCATGTCGACCGAGGTTTTTCTTTGCCCCCACACCCTTTCTTCCGTGGTTTTCTGGCTTTCTATGGCGCTCAGTTGCACCACTTCACTCCCAACACCATCACATACTTGGCCGCATTCGTTTCAATGTGTGAGAACCTCCTCGGGTGCCGACCGCACTGGGGCCTGTTTAAGCATATCTTTATTTGTCGTTCCCAAACTGTCAAGAAAGCGGACCCGAGTGACGAGAAGACGCATGTCATCCAGATGTGCGGTGGATTGGGTATCCAGATTAGGGGTAGGAGCACTTTCCCTGCCATGATCCTTCCTGAGTTGGTCTGGGGATGGCAGTCAACTTGGTTCTACTATAGGGATGTCCCGACTCCCGGTCATTCGACCGGGCTTCCTCCATTCTCTTTGGGTCGAGTCAACCAGCCACCGATGTTGCTTGTGAGTCGGGCTGAGAAGGTAGAATTGGACATGTTGGTGGAGCGGGTGGTTCAACTGGTATGCGACGGGGTCACTGGGATGGACCTGCTTGAGGTGTTCCTTAAGAGGAGGATCCAGCCCCTCCAAGCTCGGGACCACCCGATGTGGATGTACTCGGGCGCCGATGACACGTCACGGGTCCACCCGGAGGAAGCTGACGCGCTAACGGTAGCGCAGTGCCTGAAGTGCATAACGGGGAACAAGAACAATCCTCGGGGGAATGGAAGGGTTCGCCCGTTCGACGCAGACCACCAACCAGACAAGGTTCGGCTTCAGTCTCCGAGTGGATTTTGTGTCTCTTCTTTGCAGACGTTCGATGAATCGGACTGGCGTATGATTATCCTTCCTTTTCACAGATCTATACTAAGATGTATTCGGTGCCCAACGGCGAGCAGGTCCAGGAGGGGGCAGAGGGTGATCGTGAGGCTTCCGACTGGAAGTCTGGCGAGGAGACGGAGGATGAGAGCGAGGACTCCAGCAGTGGCGAGGAGGTCGAGTCACCTCCCTGCATTGAGAAGCGCTCCAAGGAGAAGAACGACCCAGAGGCCGCGCGTACTAGGGCGGGCCCTTCCAGCTCCCAAGTGCAGAAGCGAACTCGCACATCCACTCCAGATCCGACTGAAAAAGCGCCAAAGCAGCCCAAGGTCGCCGCTGTCAAACCACGGAAGGCCTTGCCAAAGATCAAAGTGGACGTCCTGATTGCTTCCACGTAAGTGTAAATCTGCTTCATTTTGCTTCCCTTTTGGAGACCAGTTTTGCCTTTGTCGACTCACTTTCTGCGAAATCTTCAGCGCTGCTACTTCTGCGACTTTGATGGACGTCTACTAGGGTCGCGATGATGAGGAGACCGCCGACGCCGCCACGTCCCGCCCAGGTGCGGATTCTTAACCATGCTTTGTCTTTTACCATTTTGGATTGTCAGTCGACTGAGTTTCTTGATTGTCTCCCGAGCAGCTAGTTGGATGGCTTGTGGCTCAAAGGAAGTTGTCCTTCCGGTGAACCTGTAGGGGCGTTCTGGCGATAGACCCCTACCATAGACGTGCACAGTGGCCCAGAATTGACGGCTCTCACCGCCATGGGCCCTTGGTACACAACATATTCTGGGGGCTCTTCTAATGCAAAGGCACGGCGTGTGAGGTTCTCTAGCACGGTCACAAAACCTCCAAGGTTGGTTGCTGTGGTTTCATTGTGAACAATGGGTCCAGGCATTATAGCTCGGTTTGGGGTAGAGGCTGTGATGTGCTGGGTTGAGGATAGCGTGCCCTTTTTATAGAAAAAGGGGACGGAGTCTTAGTTCACACGCTTGCGGAAGACACTACTTAGGTGTCGGTCACTGGCGGGTGATTGACGGGCTAGGCTGATAGGTTGGGCACCGACTGCCAAAAGGTGTCGGGTCACTGTGTGGCTATCTTACATGAGAAGCTTGGCCGGGATTAGGTTAAGGTCTGGTGGGTTGGTTAACCTAGGTTTTTTGACCTGGCTAAGATAGGATTAGCCAATGGTCAGCCTGGCTCTGATATCAAGGTTGTCAGGACCGGATTTTCGGGATATCAATCTCCCAGAATATGGCCCTTGTGCTCACCAGCCCCAGGATTACTGTTAGCTGATGAGGCACCAACTTGATACAGAAATTCCAAGCAAAAATACAAAATATGTAGTACAAGACCATTCTGGCCTATGAGTACAACACAAGGTTTCGAGTGGCTGATGGCGGAAGCGGTTTGTGGTTCATCGGTGTCTATGGGACTCCATTTCCCACAGGAACAACTGACCAGGATAACTCCTATCTTCGCGACGCTTCTATCACCATTGCGTAGGTTCCGGGGCGGTCATCACAACGCTCCTCTCCATGCAAGAGATCTGGCCAAGACAATAACCAGGGACAAGCCAGTGAGTACTTTGAATGTACTCGCAAACATTATGAACAAAGGTACAATATAACAAAAGATAATCATGCTCTGAAATATTTCATGATCACAACGTCAGTCACGAAACAAAAATCCATGATGCACGCAAGCCGATTATTCATATAAAACCTGAATAAGCATTCAGAGAATAAAAATAAAATGCACCGATCGGGTGTCTGAAGCGACGCCTCGAAAGGATAATAAAATAAAGCATGCCTCAGTCGGGCGTCTGAGCGACGTCACATAAAGGGCTTATAAAGAAAATAATAACAAACATGCCACAGTCGGACGTCTGAGCGACACCACATAAAGGACTTATAAAGAAAATAATAACAAACATGCCACAGTCGGGCGTCTGAGCAACACCACATAAAGGGCTTATAAAGGAAATAATTAACAAACGTGCCACAGTCGGGCGTCTGAGCGACGCCACATAAAGGGCGTATAAAGGAAATAATTAACAAACGTGCCACAGTCGGGCGTCTGAGCGATGCCACATAAAGTGCTTATATAAGGATAATCACAGTGAATATCTAGGAGGTAGAACCGTCCCAGGGATACTCAATGACTCAAATAATATAAATGGTCAGTCCATGATAATAATAATAATAACCATCATCATCATCATCATATGTCACAGGTCATGATCAAAGTTCTGGTTTAGCAATTTTTCCTCCGAAGACCGACACTAAGACCGACACTTGACCCATCCCAGACTGTAGTCCTTCACCATGGATACGGCTATTCGAATAGATATAATCTCTGCATAGGGTGTACTCTTTACCCACGAGTAACAGATTCCTTTAGTCCATCGGGACTAATTCCGTCTACGGCCTTTTAATTGAAAACACACCTGACTGCACACACCAGCCTAACTTGCCGATGTCTGGAATCACCCACGACACCCGTTAAGCAAAACTCTAAGTGGGGAGGCTACAACCTCGACTAGCATGGGATCACAAAATTTATAACGCGTGCAAACTAGGGGAGCTACCCCTTTGGCTCCAACCGAACACACCCATGACCTCGGACCAGGTGGCATGCCTACCGGATGCAGCCGGTATCTTCCACCATGGCCTCTCTGTATGGTGTGTGCTAGAAAGGGGTTGACAACTTACTGAACCGTACCCTACCTATGGCAGGGACAAGTGGTAGTACGAAACAAGTATGGGGGTTACTGGAACAAGACTCGATCTACGGCCAACTCAGGAGGTTTGAGTATTGCCTGCATGATTAGCATAACAAATATATTTCAACCAACAGACAGAATTACCACCCATCATACCTCACCATGCCATACCGGACACAACCGTCTCGACGAGGAACTAGGGACAAGCTCGTGTCTACACAAGACAGAGGGTTTCCCGGATTCCTTCTGGTAGGCATGAAAGGCATACGAGGATGATTACTATCACAAGCATATCCATTTCCAACAGCAAAGAATCTTCATTATGCACTCATGTGTATGACCATATCATCACATAAAATAACAAATGCTCCATGTCAAGGTGGTGTTGTAATCGTATCAAACAACACACAAAAATATTATGCCAGGGTTCAGAATGCTTGCCTTCAAGAGTATGCAAGTGGGGGTGCATTTTTGAAAGTTGCCTTCTTCTTCAAAATCCTATTTTACAAAAAAATTGAATTAACACATAATTTCAAAACAGTACAAAAAAGTTGTTTGGAAAATTTTCAAATAAATATGAAAATAAACTAGACAAAATTTGAGAAACAACAGAAAAAGAATCAAATCAATTGGACTTATATTTAAAAAGTTACAACTCGTCAAAGTTTAGTCAAAATCTATTTTTAATAAAAATCAGAAAAAGATAACGTTTCGGCATCACTTACATTTTCTTCTAGCGAAGGCGTATTTGGAGGAATGCGCTTCCACTTAAAACACGCTTCGGCGGGGCTGGGTCACTGACAGTGGGTCCCTTGGGACACTGGTCAGGTTTGACCAGTCGCTCGCGCCTTCTTCCTCCTCTGTCCGAGCGAAGGCGGGGCTCTGGCGATCACCGTCGACGAACGGCGGCTCCCCACGGGATTCTGAGGGCGGGGATGGATCCGCTGGTCCAGGGCGGTCCTCTCGGTGGACGACAGGCTGGCGGGGACGAAGGGAGTCGCCGGCGGCGAGCTCCGCAGCGGACGGCGGCTTCGGGAGGATTGGGGACTCGTGCTACGGTGGCTCCCGATCGAGCTTTATAGGTGGGGTGGCTCCGCAAGGTTGAGGGGAATCGGACGGTGGCACTCGATGGACGGGGGAGACTCTGCTTGCAACGAACGGAACCGGAGTGTGGCGGCGGCCGAACTGACCGGAGAAGAGGAAGACGGCTTCCCTCTGCCGACAGCTACTTGTGGGAGCACTAGAGGGATGGCCCGAGGTTGCCTGAGGGTCTGGACGAGCTCGGGGTCTCCATTTATAGCGTAACTAGGTCGGTTCCGCGGCGGCCGGGGATAAGATCGACGAACCGCCGTCCTGTTGCTAGCAGACGACATGGAGGCAATTGGATGAGGTTGGCGATTAACAGGTCTAGGCTAGAGGTGGCTAGGAGATTAGTGGACATGCTGGTTAGGCAAAGCAAGCAGGTCCAATGTGCAAACTAAAAACTATGCCAAATCTGGCCATGCACACTAGGTGCTTCACAGAATGCCATGGGCTTCTAGGCATCTCTTGGGGTGGCCAAAAACTCCAGATCATAGTCTCTTTAGATGATAAAGAGGGTGGCAAGGTTAGTTTGGCAAAACCATAAACTTGTTAGTGCAAAGATTTGAGAAAACCAAATCTGGACAGAAAATAAAGGTTGTTATTGCATGGACCAAAAATACTCCAATGGGTCTAATCTCCTGGACTTAAGGGTCTGGTAGGGTGGACTATAAGCACGAGAAAGATCATGGGCACTAGAGCAAAACAAAATAGGGTTGCGGTGCAAAAGTGCAAACTGGACCAGATTTGAAAACTTGGGGTAGAGCTCAAAATCTCGAAATGACTAAAAGATATTTTTGCATAAAAGTGATGTAGGAACTTCACATGACATCCCCAAAATTCTGGTGGAATTTTTAAATAAATTTATCAAATGGTTATAGTGGCAAAAGAGGCTCCAAAACTTATGAAAAATCATTTTAAAAGGAATAAAGCTCAGGAAAATAATTATATAAAAAATTCCACTGATAAAAGAAATGTTTCTTGAGAAGATATACAAGTCCAACAATATTTTTGAAAGGTTTCCTTTTGTAGGAAAAACTCCACAATTCAAAAGAAAAGTGTGGTTCTGAAAAAGGAAATCCAGAAAACAAAAATTTAAATTTACCATGGCAAAGTTTTAATTAATCAAACATGGTTAAATTTTTGGGGTGTTACTCTTGCAGAACAGAAGTTGGCTTCGGTCGGCGCACTTGAGGAAGAGATCGCCAGGCTGAAGGATTCTCTTGACGCGGCCAACAAGGAGGCGACTCGACTGAAGAGGGCCAACACCACTCTGGACGAGAAGTATGGGGGCCTTTTCAAGAAGAAAAACGAGTTAGAGGCTTATCTGAGTGACCTCACCAAGAAGTGGTACCTTGTGCTTGAAGGCATGTTCCTTTTGCTCAACTGAATCAAGACGGTTGACTCACAATTTTCTTGCTAATTCATCGTGTTCTCGCCTATGCAGAATTCTATCACAACTTCGAGGAGGAGACCATGCGGGTCGAGCCTGGTCTGGACCCCGCCAACTCTCTTGTCAAGGATGAAGCGGCTATGAACATCTTGAGGCTGGAGTCTCGCCTCACCAGCGCCACAGGCTAGCTCGGTCGACTGAAGGGAGTGATATCTCGGATCGACGCTGCACTCTAGAGGGGTACGGTGCAAGAGAATGACCTCGAGTCGCTAATGACTCGACTCAACGAGATCCCCAGTCGACTGCAAGAGTGGAAGAAATCATCTGCCCGTTGTGGAGCTGACATTGTGTTGTCTTTGGTTCAGGTGCATTGCAAGGAGGTAAAGGAGGAGAGGCTGGCCGCGCTCAAGGTTGCCAACACGAAGAAACTCCAGTTCCAGTCGTTCATGGAGACTTTCCTGGAGGCCGCTACCCGCATTGCCGACGGGATTGACTTGGACGAGTTCGTTGCGCCTGTGAGCCTTCCCCCTCCTGAGGGGGAATAAAATTAGATACTCTGATTCAATTTGCCTCGGTATGCCGAGTGATTTTGTAATCAGTAAACTCTCGCGGGCTTGACGTCCGGGAACTTCTGCCCGAATCTTGCGGGGCTTTATCTGCACTTGAATCCTTTTGCGTTCGCTTGTTTGCTTTGCTTCCGACTCTCTTTGATCTTTTGGATTTCGAGTCGACGTCAAGTTTGTGACATAGCTCTGAGGGTTGAACCACTTGATAGCCACGTTGTACTTATGGCGGAGCTCGGAGGACCGCAGCTAAGCCCCCGAGTGAGAGGGTCGCTCTTCACTCGGAGTGATTTTTGTAACTTAGGCTATTACGAGCTACATTGTACTTGTGGCGGAGCTCGGAGGACAGATCCATGTCGTACTTATGGCGTAGCTCAGAGGACCGCAGCTAAGCCCCCGAGTGAGAGGGTTGCTCTTCACTCGGAGTGCTTTTTGCAACTTAGACAATTACGAGCTACGTTGTACTTGTGGTGGAGCTCGGAGGACAGAGCCACGTTGTACTTATGGCGTAGCTCGGAGGATCGCAGCTAAGCCCCCAAGTGAGAGGGTTGCTCTTCACTCAGAGTGATTTTTGTA